>CM021766.1:89969661-90046318 GCA_011076525.1 Nettapus auritus | reverse complement strand
AAAAAAAAAAAAAAAAAAAAAAAAAAAAAAAAAAAAAAAAAAAAGGAGCAACAACAACAACAAAAACAAAACAAAACAAAACAAAAAACAACAACAACAACAACAAACACTTTTCTTCTTAGACTACTGATTTCTTTCCATTACAATCACGATTTTGGCTCTGGAGCACTGCTTACACTGAATTGGTTCCTTTTCCTAGTGCATTAAAGATCCAGCAGCAGGGTCAGACCTAAACCTGGGGAATCTCCTCACTAGAGCTTCTCACTTAGAGGTCCTCAGGGCTATGTTCTGCCAAAGCCTCAAAGATGCCGATACAAGTTCATAGTTGCTGATCAATTCATAGGAGAAGTTGAAAGTCTTTGATTTTCTGCTGTGGATCTCAGCAGACCTCAGCAAATGTTTCATTATCTGTCTCCTGTGGGCATCATCCTTGTTCCACTCCCCACTTTGCCTCCAAGGCAGGTGCTAAGAGCTGCTTAAGACAAGGCTCGACCTCCCTCCAGGGCAGTGTTTGTGTCACTGGGTACCCAGTGGGCCAGCCAACCCCTTTCTCTAAGGGAGACTCCCTGCCACCAGCAAGCCTGCAGTGCATGTGATGCCCTGTGCGTGTTTGGGTACCAGAGCACCCAAGAAAGACCTCCTTTCACTGCAGCTGTCCATGAGGTTGGCTACCAGGTTATAAACGATCTCTGATGAAATGCATCAGAAACGTGTGAGTAAATCTTCCATGTTCATTCCCTACCTCGATTCCTTTTCACATTCAGGCAGCCACTGTGGGTTTTAGTTTTTATATCCCAGCTGGCCAGGTTTTTGTTTGATGTTGCTATTAATTCTACAGGATTGGAAAGCGCTTATGTGAAGGACGCTGTCTGAATGCGCAGTGTTTTTATTTATTAGTGTACACACATTTGCGCACTGATCATGAAGGACGAGGTGATTTCTGTTGAAGTTGGGAAAAGATAGCTCAGGTGTCATTTGTTCAGGCAGGGAGTAACCTTGAAAGTGCCGCGAGCGAAATGAAGTTGCCTCTCGTGACTGGGGAGGGTGGGGAGCTTTGCTGTGCTGAGAAAGTGTGAGCAGCATTTAGAGGATATTAACAGAGAGAAGGCTAAATCTCTCTTTTAGGGCCATATTGGGGTTGTACAGTATCTTTGTTTTCAAGGCATTGTCCTCTACTAAAAATAGTTAGCATATATGTTCTGCTTCTGTGTAAACGTGCTCAGTATGACTGATGTAAGAGCTTTGTATCTAGGCATATTTGTATGTCTTTTACACATATACGTGCTCAGAATTCGTAGTGTTCTGTGTGTGTATGTGTATTATTGTAGTTATGTGTACACTATGTCACTTGTAATTTTCAATTAATTTCTATTATAAATCCATAATAGACCAGGAGTGTAGTAGTTTACATGCTAACAGATAAATTTTCACTATTAGGAGTAGAATAAATCTGCTGCCTATTTAACAATATGCAGGTACTTTGATTACAGCTGCAGAGGCAGGACATGTAGTTATTTCGTATATCTTCATAGTTTATCAAAAATTTTCTGAAGGCACTTTTTTTTTTTTTTGTCAAAAGCTGCTGACTCAGCTAAGCTGAAAACTTGTGGTTGAATTGAAGCAATTTCTTTTGAAGCAGTTGAATGATTTTTTGTTTATTTGTTTGTTTTGACTTGATGGAAATGTGGGGGTTTTGATGAAATTAGGATGGATAACATCAGCCTTGCATTTCCTGTAGAATGATAAAATTACCTAACTCTTAGGTTGCCCCAAATGGAATTGATGGATTGATGAAAAACCAACAAATGTCACCCTTGGTTTGTGGGGGTTTTACATTAAGTGTAGCAAATGCTGCATCCCCCTACATGTCCTTTGGACTCAAAATTAGTATAGAAAGTGACGGACTCAGAAGGCGAGTACAGGAAGGTTTTCCTCAGAAGGAAAACACACCAGATGGATGTGAGCAAATCTTAGAGGAGAAGGCCTGAGGAGGTACATCCAGTATTACAAATGAAGTGACCATACTGGCTCAAAATGCCAGGATTTGGAGGTTTCTGCTTTCTCTTTCCTTCTCAGGCTCCAATAGGTATTTTTGGCAGCCACCTATCCAGGTAGGGGAAAGAGAGGCAATTGCTGGCAGGTGACTGCAGAAATATACAAGAGCTTGCCTGGATTTTTTTCCCCTCCTAATTAGGTGATTTGTGACTATATTCTTATCAGTGACCTTGTTAATGCATCTGTAACCATTCTCATTAGCTTCTGAGATATCCTTGGGATTTGCTTAATGAGAGTATGCACTATCAGAACATCAGATGCACTGCAAACTAGCCCTCACTGGAAATATACTTTCCAGAGATAATGGCTAGGAGAGGAGAAATGGGCTAAGTGAAACAAATGAATTCACTGGTCCCAATAAGGCAGTTTCCAGTACTCTATTTCATGAATAAACCTGAATGGTAACATGTTGGGGTGTTTCTGGAGAGGCTCCATGCTGAAAAGGAGAAGGCACAGGGCAGAGTACCTGAAGGAAACCTGGAAGGGTGGCCTAAAGCTGAGGTTAGGGTCCAACATTGTGCATATTTGGCCTAACCAGACACATACTCTGAAATGAGGGACTGACAAACAACAAACAAACAAAAAAACAGGGAACAAAAAGAAAGTCAGGTTGCATGTCTACAAGTGTTTGTATCTATGCATTTATTAATGACATATGCCATATAAAAAGGCCTACTGTTTCGTTACAACAACATGAAAATCAAAGAGTAATTCTGACAGAGCAGGGGCACCACATACCACTTAAAACCAGCTGAATCCAGCACTACTTTAGCAATATGTTAATTATTATGGAAGTAATTATTTTAAGGCTTATATTTTGATCTATCCATTATTTAGAAGCATTAGCTTTCAACAATTAACAAACAAACAAACCAAAGAAAACAAAAACAAAAACCCCAAAACATTACAATAAATAGTTGGAAAATGAGCCGCAGAGTATCATGAGCCATGAAGTGTTTATTTTGATTCCTTAAAGTGGAGCAGAATTTACAGTGCTAGAGGCTATTTGATGAGAATGAGGAAGAGCAGAGGGAAATGGAATCAAATAAAAGAAGTGATCCTTTTTTGACTTGATCTCTACTGTAGTCCTCAATACTCATGTAAATGATGAATAAAATGCTGCCAGATCATAAAGGGTCTATTTTATACAAGTGCAAAAGAAGCCATGAGGTGCAGATTTGTGGAGAATCTCTCTGCACTACCCATGCACAACACTGATGGCCATTTCTATGCTTGCAGCCCAAGCTGGGATTGAAGATTTTCGTGAACCAGTGTAGTGTAGGTCTAAATGGTATCTTGTAGGCGTAGGGCTCCCTTATGACACACAAAGGCTTTTACCTCAGGTTTGTTGGCACTTTAATTTGGCAACATTGCATCTGGGTGAGCTCTTTCTCATGTGCTTACAGAATACCACAACAACATACCCTCAGCTATGCCATGTGCCATGCTTGGCTGCTGGGCTCATTGTAGATGTGTCTTATCAGCAGCTTCACCCTCTTCTGCCTCCTCCAAGCCTTCCTGGTGGCCTCGCCTGGGAAAGAGGAGAGCAGCAATGGCAGCTTCATGGTGGGCAGCCTGCAGGCAGTGACAAGGTCACCACTGGATGTTAGACACATTGTCTTCTCCTGGGCATGATTCTCAAAATGCTAAGCCATTGGACTTGTCACATCACTCACTATGCAGACAGCGTGATGACCTTTCCGTTAGCAATGGCTTTTGCTGCTTGCTTCAAAGTTGATAAAACTGCTGTTCTCCATTAGCCCCAAACTGACAGCATTACTAATATACCTCGGCCATTTCCACTCCATTGTGTTTATTGAACACGGCCTCTAATTGTATGAATCCTCCCCGGTGCCAAGCAGCAGGCACTTGTGCCACCGGGGCCACATGGGGAGGAGGGAGAGCTCTGCTGTGTCAAGGGACAAGGTTAAAAGTGATGGCAAGGCAGCTCAGTCCTGAATTAATGAAAGTGTGCTTGATTGCTTGATCTGCTGCCAAGTTACTCCCAGCCTGGAGCAGGAGCAAGGCCTGGAACGGGCACATGTAGTTAGAAAAGCTCATTTGCAAGCTGAGGACTGTGGAGGAGGAAAGAAAAGCATTTCCCCCTGCATATCTCTCTCTTTCCCCCGATGTCTTTCCTGCTATAAGGAACTTGAAAGAGGCAACCGCCAATGAAACACACCACAGCTTCATCCAGAGCTCGCAAAGTGGACCATATACCACTGTATGTTGAGATCTTCCCATTGAAGCAGTGAAAATTGACTCATTTTTCTGCCTCAGGTAGCTTCACATTCATTTTTCCCAGGAGAGAGTTAAGGCTTGCATTATGAATACATTAGCTACATCCATCTTCCTCTTTGTAAGTGTCAGTTTTATCTCTTCGTCATCAGATTCCCTCACCCTTTCCAGATCTGAACTCTAAATATATTCACAGTTAGTAGTCAACAACAACAACAACAACAACAAAAACTCATCCTGCAGGCTATTCTCCCTCCATCTCTAGTTCCTGAACACACGTGCTCCAGGAGCTGGACTTTTTCAAGGGATACATCTCCATTCTGGGACTGAGGTTGTGGAAGAACCATCCCTACCCTGCTCTGAGGAGATCCTTGCCTAGGCCTTGAGCCCAGACTTTGGAGGGCAAGAAGAGGAACTCTGCTGCCTGCTTTTCCCCCAGGCTGGAGCATGTGGAAAAGCAAAGTACAACAGGTGTGAAGAAACATGGAGCAGAACCACCCTTGCATCCCAGAGGTATGGTCGGTTCCTTATATGCACACTGCTCAGGGGTTAAGGCTGAGCTGTGGTGCCGCCACCAAGCTGGTTGTTGGCAGCTTTGTGTGGTGCCTTCTGAGGGAAATCTGGGGGTCTGAGCATATCATCACGGTACACCAAATCCTTGTTATTAATGTGCTAAGCATGAACACCATTCATTCAGCTTCTCTGTTGTCTCAAACAGGCAGTTTATAAGCTAAGCTTCCCCTGGCACTGGTGGGAGCTGGGTGCTTGTTGAGACTTCACGCACAGAGAAGAAAACAGATTCCAAAGCGCTCCAGGACCCATACTCTGCCTTGCGCTTAAATTGGATTTGGGTTGCTCTACGTCCTTTACAATCTGCATTAGAGCTATTTACAACTGTACGTCTCCACTATTAGTCTTCACGTTCCCATCTTTTGAGAGCTGCAGGGAGAGGAGGAGGAGCAACGGAGCTGCAGAAGTGCTGAGGAGCATGGTGGTGTTGGTACCAGCAGGCAGAGGGGCTGGCATACAGAGAGAGCAATTCAGCTGTGCTGAGCCAAGGGCTCACTTCAGGCTAACAGAGCCAGCTATAAACTTAGCTTCCCAAAAGGTGCCTTTGCATTATGCTTTCATACCAGCTAAATAAGGGCACGCTGGCAGAGCCATCAAAGCTAGGGTGGTTTATGGCTTTCAGTGGGATCACGCTCAGCTTTGACTGAAAATATGTCCTTTGGCTATGATCTCAAAACCAGTTGAATATGTGAGAAGATATATATATGTGTATATTTTAATATGCATTGTGGAATTGATGAAGTGAGGCACTCAGCCAGCTTTGGGGTTAAATCTCATAATAAGATACAGAATAAATAGATGGCTTAAACAAGTAACTGTGGTTTTCTTGCCTGTAAGGTGTTAATAAGAATTCCCTACATCGTTTCAGACTCTAAAGCCTGTGTAGGAAGGGTATAACTTTAAGGCATAGCACAGTATCAAGTTCAGCCAAAGGAAGACCTGGAAATGAACATTGATTTAAAGTGAAAAAATACTGTGGCTAGACGTGATTTTTATTTTTTTTTTTTTTTAAAAAAAAAAAAAAGGACTGTGTTTGCTGTGGCAGGTGCAGCAGAAAGGAAGCCGGGGGGGTTCTGCTTGCTTGATTTTCTCTACTAATTTTATCTACTGGGAAGGAGCTTATAAGGGAGCTGAGACCTAGAACATTGTTGTAGTGATTTTTAAAAATTATTGCTATTTGGGAAATTAGCTCCAATACAGTTCAGCTCACATGTTCTCCACTGTTCTTTGGGTAGAGATGCATGTACCATCTCTCTGAAATTTTAGGAGATCTGTGTATGCACATCTGTTTTTTCCATTGCTCTCATCAGGCCAGCTGTGTTTGACCAATGGAAACAATATTCTTCACAATATGGCAAAGCAAAGTTACACCCCCAAAAAGTAATGTGCTCATGATATTAGAACTGGGGATCTTTTCCCTGAATATGTAAAACTGGCAAGTAATTTGCAAAGATTATCGCACCTTTACTAAAAATACAGTATGCTTTCAAAATGCTTTCATATCCTATTAGGAACTATAAGAGTATAACATGCATGTAGAATTCTTTTCCTGCAAATTTTGCTATTTTATTTCTAAGAAAAGTAAGGAATTCTGCTTTTTCTGGATATATCTCTATTATTTAGGGGACAAAAGACCTATTAGTGGTACTTCATTTCTTCACTCTTCTACCTTCTGAAACAAAACACTAATGTTTATCTCAGCATTTCCTCTACAGCCTCTGAGTTATGGAGTGCCTAATAGTTTTATCTTCTTTATTTGATTCCCCGTGATTTAGATAATTCCCAGTCTGACATTGACTTGTACTTTTTACAGCATTCCTCATCTCGTGAATCCCAGAGCTCTTTACCAGCATGCCTAAATACAACTTCACATTACATAAGTAAAGAAAGGAGAAGTAAGAGAAATCATATCTGACGAGGATCATGAAGCCAAAGGGCCCGTCCTGTTCTGTTTTAGTCTGCACGTAGTGACACTCTCTCATGAGTGCATTTTCTTCTTTTGTGGCTCCCATTAATGCTATTTTTGTATCTACTCAGTCTGTCTTTTGCACATGGAGACAAAGAATGTTCTGGAGACATTCTAACAGGTATCTGCTGTCTGATTAATCAGGTTTGGGGAGTTGGGGTTAGAAATTATGCAATCCAAGCTGCTGTATGGAGCTGCTGATTGAACTTTTCATACATAATGGAATCACGGTTGTTTGACATTTTCTTCACAAATGTTACTAATTTGGTAAATTACTGGATGTGGAGAGTGGCAAACCAGCAGATCCTGAGGAGATGCATCCACCCCAATGTGCCAGAATGGTTAGCCAAGTGGTGGAATCACATCAGAAACAAGTGTGGATCCTCTGCATCTATTCAGTACAAACTAGGAGACCCTGAACACTGTGCTATCTGTTCACCTTGAACCAGTTTCAGACCTGAGCTGGCCCTCTGCTGGTGTGATATCAGTCTTCTGACCAGTGCAAATCTGGAAATATCCCCAGGAAAATACAAACTACAGGCTGGGGAAATGTCTCTCTTCTGAAGCATGGTGTCCTGTAGGCTACCAGCAGTTCCACCCGGTCCTGCCAGACACAGAGGCACATCTTCCAAAGGGAAATAAAAGACAGGTTTGGCAAAGCCAGCTTGCTGCAGCCTGCTTGTGCCAGTAGTAGTTTTTCTCACAGATTCATTGACAAAGTATTTGTAAATGAAATTGGAGTCCTAAGCATGGGAAGAACCTGCCATAAACTGCAACTGGCTTTCGAGGTGGAGATCACTGCACTGGTGTGCAACGTGACATAGCATTGAGCCAAATCCAGGCTCAGCAATTGCTAATGGCCTAATCCAGGGACCAAACAAGGTAACTGGAAGCTTTCCCTGGCCTCCCTGACTCCAGGTCACACCATTACTGGAAAGAATGGAATTAGAGTATATAGTGATACTCAGGAGTCCGTATTAATAGGGGCAAACCAGAAATAATCCTGAGGAGGCCAAACTCTGTGTGGCAAGCCACTACATGGTGGCGAGTTAAGGCAGGTAGTCCTTTCAGTCCTATCAAAAAAGTAATGAAAGCTGATTCATTTGTCAGGCAGCAGAAGCCTCTGTTGATTAAGGGAGCGTAATCTCTGCCCGGTTTCATAGCTGTACCCTCTTTAATTAGCAGTATGTGGTGGATTAACATTTTAAGAATTCACAGAGGAATAATTAATATGCTAATGTTGTTGGTAATAATCCACGTAAAAGCTTTATAATAAGTTTGGTGGTTTAGCCTGGCCAGAACAATTTAAGAGCTTCAAATAAGCACTTGCTTCTCTTCAGGAAAAGATATCTCTAATATCACTGCCACAACAAATGGCTCATTATTAGCACCAGCAATAAAGCAGGGAAGAAAATCAAATTAGTGAAATCTCAGTAGAACAGCAGCTGTGCCTTGTTTTATAGCCATCTTCTTGGGAGAGCATGTGCAAGAAAATGAGGTAAGCACAGCATGGATGGTGACAGTCTTCAAATCCTGAAGGTGGGGGATAGTCTTCTCCAGTTTCTGCAGACCCCACTGCCTGATGGGCAGAGGGTGCACATCTGCAGCCAGGTGATGCTTTCTGTGGATATCTTACACACACACGGGCTAGACTGTCTGAGGCAGAGCTGCCTCTTGAAGTGAGATCATCTCTCCCATGTTGCACTGTCTGATTGCAACTCAAAGCCATAGCATTCTGTACAAAACATCTTGAGACTCTCATTCTTAATTAGATGCTGGATTAGATGTTTCAGTGGGAATGAAGCCTTCTTTCTGTAATACTTTTCCCTTTACTGGAAGCACAGATAAAGGTAAACATAAACTACCCTTGGTCAAACCATGGAATTTGTATCTAGGGGAATCAGAGAACACGGCTGTTCAAGAAGGACATAGGAAACTCAAAAGACAGAATTTCACTTCTAAAGTCTACACAAAGAGGAAAATAGGTGCACCTACCAACATGAGTTGGAGAGAAGGTTGTTTCTGAAGGGGAAAAGAAATCTAACAGCATATTTCACTAGGAATAAGTCCCCAGAGCTCACACACTAACAGAAAGATGTACATGTTAGAGAGAAACAAAATGTATTTCCCCACTATAAGCACTCACCTTTGAACATCCAGTATAATGTATTTACCCTCTACGCAGAAAGGAGAATGTTGAAAATTGTGACAAGCTGCTGTTGAACAGTTGTTTTTCGCTCCTCCACAGGCAGATGAATATCTCCAACCCAATCAAAATCACTCAGGCATAGCCCTGACTACATTTGCCCATGCATCTGAATGCTAATCCAGCCAAGCCTCTGACCTCTGGTCAGGGTTGTAGAGAGGGGAGGTCTCTAGGGGTTAGATATAGGGACTGCAAATAAGATATGGTTTAAATCCACACAGGGAAAGATTTGCATCCAGACAAACTTATTTATAATAATAGGTTTGGGGTTCCTAGTTGATACAGGGTTATGTTAAAAATTTACATACCCAGATGTTGTAAATATAAATCAGTACATGAATGCTCATTTAAGAAAAAATAAACTGTTGCAGATATTCCACTGGGAAAGCTAGAGTATATTTTTCAAGATCCCTAAAGCCAATAATTCTCATCTGCTTCATTTAAGAGGTAATAGATATTTGTTTTTGCTCTAGGAGGCGGAGGCACTAAATCAGAAGGGAGTTAGGAGGACTCCATCTTGCAGTACTCAAGGGGATTCTGCATATGTTGCATGAAATAAACTCAAATTCAGCACTTTGTAGTGTTGTTTTCTGTTGTTCGCTGGCTGCATAGTGCCTTAATTGAGATACCTTTGCAAATAGCTTTTTGGGTTCTGTGCCAGGGAACAGTAATGGTAATGACAGCTCTCATTGCAAAGATGCAGTAAGGTTAATCAAAAAGCAGATGATGATAACCTAAACTTTTTTTTTAAGCTGAGTTGTGTAAATAGTGGTATAAGGCTGCTGAATGGCTGTTTTGCACTATAGCTATTAATGACAATGAAGGTCAGCAAGGAAGAACAAGCTGGTATTCTCCATACAGTGTGTCCTAGAGACTAGTACTATGTTAAAGAGATGCAATACAGCAACCTACTGGCTTTACATTTACTGGCTAGTTTGTTAAACTGAGCTTCAGTTATTGAAAATATTAAGTAAAACCAACATTGGTGTGTATTGAGTATACTGAGGCTGCCCTGTTCTGGACACAGACAATTGCACCCAGTTCCAGTGGACCCACAGCAGGGCACAGCTGAGAACATTGGCCACATGTGGCTCTGGGAAAGCATACTCAGAGTACCGGACAGACAGAGGAGAGGAAAGCAAATGAGAAAGAGCAGTATGAGCATTAAGGTAAGAGAAGAAGGAGGTGAGGAGGTGTTTTGGGTGCTGGAACCCCTGCAGCCCATGGAGAGGGCCATGAAGTGAATATTTAAGAAGTTAATTTGTTGGCTTTGCTATGTTTCCAATATCTGACCCTGGTTGCCTCCCTACACCTTACTTCATGCTTTCCCTAACATTTTTCGCTTAATATTTATTTCCCTTAATATTAATATCAAAAATAATCACCCAAAATTACTTTTATAACCCACCACACTAATTTTACTGACTGACCTACCCAGTTTTTATGTAGGTGTTTCTGGGTTCATTCATTCCACATGACAACAGGTTTGCACATCTTACAGCTACTCCATTTTTTATTTTGGAGGGGTTTTCATTGTTATTAATAGTTTCCTATAAAGTATTATGTTTCTGTCTGCTAGTTTTTCAAGTCACTTGCCAATACAGCATTTATCAATGTAGCAAATCAAGATACACTCTGAGATAATTATATTAAATAAATGGCAGCCCTACTTTCCTGAGAAGACCTTTTTGGAAACAGTCTGTTGGTGGAAATTTGGAAACAGTTTTACATGTATAAGCTATTAGCTGCTTTACATCTCCTCCCATTTATTTGCTTTGACAAACATTGCAAAGCTCCTGCTGGAGAGAACACTGGGAACCAGCTCCTATGGCCAGGAAGTGCATTGTGAAAGGTTGTAGTTGAGTGGATAGTTGCTCTTGGAGAGAAAATTGCTTGCCATAATCAACTACTGACTGTCAGTGTTTATTTTTATGGTGTATTTTTAAGAAGGCTTTCATCAGATAATAGACTGTCTGAATGAATTACTGCATCAGGCAAATTTTTGATATGCTGAGGGCAATGTCAGGATGTATTCATCCAGGAAGCAAAGAGGGAGTAGGACAAAGTTTGGATCGATATTTACCTCAAAGGATGATTAAGTCTGTTACTGGACAAAGAGGAGAGTTTATGGATTGAGTCTATCTATTTCTGTCTATCTACCAAACGTGAAAAGGGGTGATGCACATCTGTCAGTATGGGAGCATCAAACATGATTTCTTCTTTTCTTTTGCTTTCTAGCACCAACACTTTATAGTTAAGAATTAGTGACATATAAATTGCAACAGTGACCAGATGGTAGGCTAGCTGGGTAACTAAGTGAATTGAGCAGTGTCGTATCCTTCCAAATCCACTTGGCAGATACTATAAAATTCCCTCTCTTACAAATAATCTGGCACTGTACAGAGCTTCCACCTCTGACTGAATTGTAAATGTGAGGTTTTCTTCTCTACCTACATCTGTGGAGCTATAAAACCTTCACCAAAGTGGATGGTGTGTCACCCAGCACAGACTCTTTCCCATTCCTGTTGGGTAATCCTTTGTTTAGCTTTAGACCTCTGTGCATGTAGCTAAAGGTCTTTGTTATAGAGCTGGAGTCCACAGAAGTGTAGCACAATGTGTGTGCTGGGTTTCTGCACGCAGATGAAATCACAGACGTGTGAAAGCTATTTGTTGCATGTTGCCTTTCACCCTACCACCTACCACAAACGTAAGCATCTGGATGTCTTAAATTGAAACTTTCAGTAGACACAGTTGGGGGAAAAAAGGAAAAGGATGTGTGGTAGAAAATATACATTGAAATATACATACTGAGGTGACCTAAAACCTTGATGAAATTGATGGGCTGAAGCCACTTAGTGTGGGCAGTTGTTATACGTTGTGTAGGACTGAATTCTAGCCATTGCACAAAATGGAAAATATTTGGCTAAATGCTTTTATTCTTTCTTTTGAAATTGATTTATTATGAATAATCATGTCATCTTGACTCTCATTTTAGTAATGATTATTTGGATTGATTACTTGGGACGTTTTTATTTATTGTCTTTCACTGAGAATCATCTAGCAGACAGACAACTAACAGCAGTGCTCTATGATCTTTCCTCAGAGCTTAAAGATGGGCTAAAAGACTTTCTGGGGTTCCCATGAACATTACATTTGCTGTGAATTACTCAGGGCAGGATCATAATTTTATGATGGAGGTGTTCCTTTTATGTCAGCCCTGTTCACAAGCATGAATTGTGAATCCAATTTCAATTAAAATACTTAAATATTCAATAGAAGAATTTGGTGTCTCACCATGCTGGAAAGCCAGACCCCCTTTAAATGCTGACAAGGATTCCAGCTGATTTGCATAGCTTCTCATGATCCAGGGATGTTAAGACTTCAGATGCATGCTCAGATAGCAACTGTGTGTCAGCCAAACTGCAGTTCCTGGCTGGATGTGCCTCCCCAGCACATCTACCTGCAATGACAAAGTGCAAAGACAAATTGTGTTACTTTCCATTTTCTCTGACTAGGAGCACGCCTGCAGATGGGAAGTGGCTCAGCCAACAGATGATAACTTACCAGATCATGATAGCTTAACTGTGTATCTGAGCCCTCTATCTCTCTTAAAAATAGCCCATGGGTTCCTACATTGCTCAGCAGCTTCTCCCTGTGCTGGTAAACAAAGACAGACATGGAAGCTGAAAGGCTTCCCTACCCTCTGGGTGTTTTAACTCATTTTGTAATAGTTTGGGAAACCTTTAAAATCACAAGAAGCACGCCAGAATGACCATTTTAAATAAACAGCCATTACTGTTGCTCACTATAAGTAATTTGCATCTCAAGAAATAGAAAGTAGGTGTTCACTTCATAGATGAGTTTTTTAAATTAAGCTCTTTATATCATTCCAGGATGCTAAGACCTAATGTTCTCTTCCTCACTCAAAGTGTAATCAATGCATGCAGAGACAGCGTTGTGTTGTTTGTGTTTATAGAGATTCGAATGCACCTCCCTTAACTAATGGGCTGGAAGATTTTATAGTGGTATATCAGAATTTGCTATTAGTGGTTATAATGAAGTTAGCAAAGTAATGGGTAAAAGAACCACGGACTTTCCCAAAGCACACAGCAATCAGAAGAGGAGGATTTGCGTTGCCTTTGAAGAGTGAGACTTCTGTTGCAGCTTGTAGAAACAGTAGGATTCGATAAAATAACATAAAGCACAGAAAGTTTTCTTACCTCTGATTTGAAGTGTGGGATACTTTTAATTTCATTTTAAGCTTCTCGAAGTGAGGGTCCAGTCTGAGCAAATTATCTGAGTTTCTCCTGCGGCTAGTGAAGAGTGACAGGCAGCTTCAGACAGTTTCATCCTTGCGATGCCAAGAAGGGTGTGGAATGTCTGTTGACACCCCCTGTCCTTGTTCACTGAGCATGGAGAGGCTACATGGACCATAGAGACCAAGACAAGTACCCTAGATCTAGGTGCTTATTCCTCAGACATCCGTAAGTCAAAGTGGGATTAAACCGAGCCCAAAATGAGGAACACCTGAAATAAAAATACTGGAGACAAACACCCTGTGTTAATACAGAAACTATTGCTTAGTGCATTTGGAAATTAATTCTGGAAAGCCATTCCCCAATGAGTGTGGGTTTCCCTGTGAGTTTTGAGTCATGTCCTGTGAGTCCTGTCCCTGCTGGAGCACATCGGATGCTCTATCACATCTCAGCAGGTGGCAGAAGCCCACGTTTTAAGAAAGTGAATCCCCTCCACAGTAACACAGCAATCTGATGCCTTGGCTGCATTGACCAGGGGTTTCCAAAGGTGCAGCATCTGATTTGTGCAGGACAGCTAATTTCTCTGGAGTGGTGGTCAGAGTACGTTCTGGTAGCAAGCCACCCCTCCCTAAATAGCCTTAGCTCTGGGAGACTGCAGACATGGAAGAGGAGGAGGTATACAAGCAGTCTTTGAAGTGCAGATCCAGATGAAGCTTACAAGAGACTAGGAACAGAGTATTTTGAAAGCTTGTATTATTCTGGCTCTTCAAGTAAGCTGCATTTTTTTTTCTTTTACCCAAATGCAGAGAGTTTCTCTTCCATTTCTGTGTCAATAGAAGATTTCTTTGTAACAGTGCTTGAAATCCCAGGTATCACTAGAATTTGTATTCATGTCTAGAAAGGGATTTAGGCTGAAAAGCTGAGCTGTGCTTAAGAGTGTTTCTCCTCATTCTGTTAGAAAAAGCTATGTTGCAGCAGGATGCTGAAAAATTGAATATACTAAACCAAAGGATACGGGAAACTGAAATACCTCCCATATCCCCTTATCCTTCTTAACACCCTGTCTTCCTCCTTGAGCAGCAAAATGAATCCTCAGACATTTTTGATACCTGTGAAAGCACAGAAGAAGCAACAGGTTGTATCATAATTTAAAGAAGGTAGAAGCTGTCCCTATTTTCCTCTCCCACATTTAAGAAAAAAAAAAAAAAAAAAAAAAAAAAAAAGTGACTTTTTTCTTTTTTCATGCTATGCTTTCTGTAGATTGTCTTTTTCCAGACCAAACCACTTTATATTGTTTCTAACAAATTCACATAAAGTCACTAGGGGAACTGATGGAAGGATAAAAGGAAAATAAAAATGATCAGAGAGCTAAAAAGTGGAAAAAAGAAGCATCTTTGGAAGTTCACCCTGTGCTTGAAGGCACTTTGATTATATCTGTGCACAGACACATGCTCGTTCCTGACTACTGAGATGAGATGTCAGTGGCAGAAGCAAACAAGAAACTTCAGAGAGATTTGTTATCAAGAATGCCAACATTGGTACAAATATCACTGGGACATGCATGCAAAATAAAAAAAAAATCCAAAGAAACCAGACCCCACTGCTTAACATTTATCACAAAGGGCAGAGCCAGGAAGGCTTGTCCTATAAAGATTGTCCCCAGAACTGGAAACATTTTTAACATAAGAATTACATGCTAGGTGTGCCCACCATCTATGCTGGTAGAAGCTACATGGCATTTCTTCACCAAAGGCTGCCTTTCTGGAGTCCCCACCTGCCTTCATCCTGCATGTTTTCCATGACCAGCGGTGACAGAGACAGAGATGACATGGCAGGGTCATCTGTGGCCTCCTGATCATACACAGTAATTAATATCAGCAAGATCAGTGTCACAGTTGCCTGTTAGGTGCAAACTGCAATTCTCCTGCCCTGCAGCTGAGAACTTCATCAGGCATGAGCAGCACATTTTTGCAGCCCCTGGCACAAGTCTCTGTAGAGCTCTTTCTCTGTTCGTTGGGCTGAGGTTGATTTCATTGTCTGTTAGCTGAATACCTTGAGCATGGGAAGAAAGCTGAACTTTGCATCCCTGCACTGAGCAAACCAAATTACAGATCTGCTTGTCCCAGATTTATGGAGGATCTGGGGTCTAGGCCCAGACTGGAGCTCAATGACTTGCCAGTTTCTAACCACTTGCCACCTTTTCACTGTTTCTTTTCCTTGTGTTTTCAGTTAACCGTGTGTCAAAGCACTAAAGGGTCTTGCTGCTCTGTGGCCATTACCAGCTGCTCGAGTATACATGGCACAAAAGCAGTTTTGGTGCTTGGATAGGAAAATATTGTTGGCTGTATTGGATACTGGCAGATGGCAGTTTCCTTCTTTCTGTCATCACAGGACACATTTTCCATGAAGAGTTTTAGCCAAAAAGTGAAAACAGACCATGTGTTTTAAGTAACCTGGGTTTGCTTTGGCCAAACATGAGTCTCTTTCTCTGTCTTCCTTATCCATAATTACGTCTTCATAGCTCCCCAGGGACTGGACATGGCTTCAGCCCCCAGCAAGCACACGTTACCTGCAGACAATACTGACAGCTGCCTGGTAGGAATGCTAGCATGTGTAGTACCCCACAGATTTACACCATTTCTCTGTTCTTGTTCTTGTTTCTCTCCCGCTTTGGTGAAAAATGTCTTCTTGAAGTATTTATGCCTCCAAGGAGCAGCATTGTTTATGTGTCCTGTGCTGAGGCAGGAAATCATAGGATCATCTGGGTTGGAAGAGACCTTCAAGTTCATCAAGTTCATCAACCACCAACGTGACCTACCGAGTCTCATCACTAAACCATGTCCCTTAATGACATATCTACACATTTCTTAAACACCTCCAGGGATGGAGACTCCACCACTTACCTGGGCAGCCCATTCCAATGCTTGACCACCCTCACTGTGAGGAAATTCTTCCTAAAGTCCAATTTAAATTTCCCCTGGTGAGACTGTGTCATTGCATCCTGTCACTTTTTACCTGAAAAAAGAGATCAAAAATGAAAATATATAAAGCACCCATATAGAGTAGTCAGTGTTAAAGGGCCATTAGACTTGCCAAGCAAAGAACTACAAAGATAGAAAGTGGGGGGCAGTGTTCCCCTGTTGTTGAAAATGACCAGCTTTTGTCGCATAACTACACACTGTTATTCCCACAATGATTTGGCCAGCACACAGAACGGATGGTATCCAGTTTATGAGCAGGCACTCAATTTTTGTTGCTTTTTTTTTATTTATTCTTTAATGGGCTATCTACCAAATGCTGTACAAGCTCCTTTGTGAAAAATGAGTTATTCTTTGCTTTGTGGACCTTTATGTGGCATTTATGACTACAGTTCTCGGCACCTGACAAATACTATTTTCACAGTGTTCCTTCAAGTCCAAGAGGAACTATCATCATTTCTATCAAGAGGAGCATGGCAGAAGATGGAAGCTGAATGCTGCATGACTTACCTGCTGCTGGCACCAGAACCTTTACCCACACAAGGTCTCGGCACAGCAGGAGGAATGCTTGCTTCCAGCCTCCTGTGCTGTACATGTGCAAGCCGGACATCAAGGGCTCAAACTCAGCACCCTGCCAGAAATGAGCCAGCAGTTAATGGCCACTGCTGAAAAGTCAGGCTTGCTTGCTTCTTCAGCAAAGGCAGGGAGAAAAAAAATAGACTCTGAGGGCTTCGTTCAGCAGCAGCATCAGTTGTGAGATGGACCAGGGCAGACGGACTCTTCTCCCTCTGCATGGCTTGCTTGGCTGGTATCCCACAGATCTTGTTTTTAATCGGATATTACAATTTGTATTTTAAAAACAGCAGCCCCATAGTCTGGTGTATCCAGGGTAGGGAATAAGAACAGAGTTCTCAGAAAAGCATAGGAAATGTGATAGTGACAATCAGGAAGCCAGTTCATCACCACGAGCTAGAGAAGCAGAGCAATTTTAAATTTCACTGATGATGTTATTTCTGCCATGGTTAGGATTTACCATTTCTCTTTGAAAGCTTATTTTTTAACATATTAGCAGCATTTTGGATAATAGAAAACAAATTAGTTCTCTTCTTTTATTATATATTGCCCAGTTCTAGGTGATATTTAACATCACAGATGTATTGTCTTAGGCTTTTCATATAACATGAAAATGGAAGGCCCTTCCTCTTCCCCTTTGTCACTGCTCAGTGATAAAACAGGGTCCTATCCACATGCATGACTCACTGAAATCCACGTACTACAGCGTTGGGACATAACATGACATCTTTGTTCTAATTTAACACCTGAAGTCAAGGAAATGCCTTTCTAGGAAGGTGTAGGGTCATTACAGCTTTTACCATGAGTCACTTTGGATTAGCTCAGACACAGGGCAGGAGGCCCAGCCCCTGGGGCAGCTGTGTGGTAGCACCTGACCTGCTGCTGGATTCCTATGAAACTTGTTGTACAGGATCTGCCCATGCTGGTCCTGGTGTAACAACCCTGCAGACCAGGAACTATGAGATCTGAAGAGCAGCCCAGCTCATAAATCACTTAAAAATACCATTATCTGTTATTTTCCCCCTTTTCCTCCATGCAATGCATTTCCTTTTCTCTCTCGTCTAAAGCTGACTGGAATAAAGTAATCCATTTTTAAGCATGTTGCCATTTAAGACTTCAGCTTTGCCCTAAATTTGGTATTCTCTCATGGCCAGATAAAATCAAACACTTCATTTTATTTCAAGCAGTCCAGTAATTTTTAGCATGATTAGTATGACTTCAAAACAATATTTGGTTTCTTTAAAAATGATTATTTTTTCTGTGAAAAAAAGTTTTATCTTTTTTTTTTTTTTTTTTTTTTTTTTTTTTTTTTTTTTTTTTTTTTTTAATGTTTTGTCCCAGTGTATGTGCACTTCTTTTCCAGTCACCCTGACAACGGCAAGGCTAAATGGCGAGCACCAGAAGGCTGCTGCTTTCACACGGCGCTACGAAAAGTCCCCTCAGCGAGCTGGAGTGATTACTGTCAGCCTGATTATTGCCTGATGACCAGATTGTTCTGTGTCTAGGAAGATGGGACAAGTGTTCTTCCACGGGCGTTCTCCTTAACGAATCTACTCAGGATGTAATTGTCATTGATGATGTGTTATCGCTGAAGTGATCTGACTTGTCGAGTTTCCAACTTTGAAATATTTGGATTTTTCTGAGGTTTTAGCTAGATGAGTACTGTTTCACTTTCCAGTGGGTGTTCTCTGACCATCCCTTTGAGTTTTCTTTATTCCACATCCTATATGTGGATCCATACATATGCCAACTTAATGCAAGAAAGCTTTTGTTGAAAATTCATTATGCTTATATGCAATAAGTGTTAGTCCAGAGCTAGGAGAACTGGACCCAGCTGCTTAAGGTATGGTCAGATAATTATTTATTTCATTATTTATTTAAATCTGTGCCAGAATATCTACTCAGCTATAAGAAAATTTTGAAACGAAGCAGTTGGAGTTCAGCAAAAGAAACCAGCTATGGAAATGGTAAATATTAATTATCACTACATTGCTGTATTGTTTCTGAATCTGCTTAAAATAACAAAACACTAAACAAGGCTTTCAAAATTGTAAAATGTAACACTGTACCAGTGACTTATACAGGATTCTTGAAAGCCTTCTTGCTGCATGTGATAAGTAATAGGAGAAAATGTGAACTGCAGAGAAATCATTTCCTATTTACTTTCATGTGTCTATTTAACCCAGCTGTTTATTGTTATGAACAATAGATGCTATCAATGTATAGGAATGCAGCCAAAAATGCATTTAATTACTAAAAGAGAAAAGCTTGCCTTTTTTTTTCTAAGCTATCAAATCGTGGGCTTTAAGCATCTGTTTTACATTATTAGTATATCTGTGCAAACACACACCCTACTATATTGCATTTCACAGCCTTTCTAAAAGGGAGCAATATAAATTGCCACAGTACTACGGGTATTTCTAGGGAGGTGCCATTTCTATAGGAAGCTGACTTGCATGGGATTTCCAGAGATTTGGGAGTCCACCTCCTTGGATACTCTTCTCTGAGTCCCAGCCTGTTCTTGGTACCAAGGATGCGGGCTGTTAGGGTGGTGGGCTCTGGTGCTTTGTGCTGAAGGACAGAGGTCACCTTCATGGCAAAACACAAGGCCATGGAGCCTCTGGGGCCCTAGTCCTTCACAGGTGCTGGTTTTGGGTTGTGTTTCCAGCCATGGTGCACCCTCTGATGCAGGCTGGAGGTGGCAGGAGGATGGCAAGGGGAAACAAGCAGGCTACATGAGGCCATGGACCACCATCTAAGTAGGTCACCAGGGCTCCTAGAGACTCCTAAGGGCCTGTCCGCCCTTCTGCAGCAGTGTTCTTGGGGACACTGCCTATTTAATGACAGCATTCAGGGAAGGACAGCCTTCACCTTTGGTTTCCCTCTGACTGACCCTAGGTGGCTGACGAAGTACTTGCATCCCTGGAGTGGCAGTGACTCACCATGACACCACGAAAGGTGCCAAAGACATATCAGGGTGATGGATTTGGGTCCCAGCAGCTCCTAACTGTACCTCCAGCAGCTAAACTCTGCAGCACATCCTGGCTGGCCTGGGTGCTTTTATTACTGATGCTTTTATTTTTAGAGTTGGATCTATGATAAAGCACCAAGTTCAAACTCCCACAGACAACACATGATTAATGTCCCAAACAGGGCAGGCTGCTATAAAATTACAGATTGCATTTTTTGCCTGAAGAGCCAAACTTAGTGAGTGAAGTAGCTGCCAAAGCTCCTTCAGAGTGCAGAGATCCCTGGTAGCCCCATCCAGAACAAGACAGGGTAAGGGGAAGAAGGAGAAAATAAAAGACAAAGGACTTTGAGAAGAGTTAAATGACTAACCAAAAAGAAAGAAGGAAAGGATTTTTTGTGTGTTTGTATGGTGTCATCCTCTTTTGCATACGAACTTTTTCCACTAATGTCCTAAGGGTCCTGGTGGAGCTGCTGTCATAATTACGCACAAAATTGAGCAAAACCAGGTTGACCAGAACAGAGGTTTGATAAAGCACTAGGTTTCTATTTTGAATGCAAGACATTTTGTTAGCCCTTTCCTTGGTATCTCATTCTCCTAAACAGAAATTATTTAATTCTCCTAAACAGAAATTTTTGCTGTTATGTTATTTGTAAAACCCTACCCATTTTCCCAGTGTTTCTTGCTCATGTTGGTACGTGTTACGGTACATGTTACAGCAGAACTTGGTGCTGGGTGTCCCTGCCCTGCTGGGGAATGGACTTAGGTGCTTTACCCTGGGAAATGTCTCGCAGGAGACCAGTTCAGGTTATTTTATAGCATTTTTTACAACTGAGCAAAAAGAGCAAGCAGTGTGGCTGTTCACAGGGCTAGAACCCCTCGTAAGACCCCACTATATATATATAATCACTTAAACCCAAACCTCATTAGGGAAAACTGAGCCTGGAGGTGAGTTGTCTAGTGTGACTTTCTGATTCCACAAAGAAAATGTGTGTGTTACGCACTCGTCAAAAAAGCAAAACTTGAAGGTTTGACAGCTTTCTGTTATGATTTCATTTCAGTTCTCCTGCTTTGCCTCATATATTTGAGGGTATCTTAATGTATTTATTTACATACCCACTGAAACATGCACCAAACAGATAAGTATATCTACCTTCATTTCTGTCATATCACTTCTCTTTTCGTCTATGAAAAGTGTAAACACAAGCTGACACAGCATTAATAAGTTGCTGCCAGACTAATTAATATAGAGAAGAGACACGTTTCCCAAAGGAGCACCTAATCCTTTCCATTTCTGTTTATCACAGCAGGTTACCAGTAAACAAATCTGTGTTTATTTTGTTCTACGTGACCTGTGCAGTGTTATTGGAGAAGCAGGGCTCCCTCTTGCAAAGGCTCGCTACCATAGCTACCAGGCTACCTATACTTACATCAAGGACCGCGTCCTCTGTCATTTGTCTCCGCAGGAGGAAGCTAACCTGTGTGGACATAAATATCTCGATATCTCACACAACTGAAAGAACTAACACTGTGTTAATACGACAGATATTTTAAGAAATAAGGGTGATATTAAGATCTATGGTTGGTGATGGGTTTGGTACAGAGGAATGCCTAAGTTAGCCTCACTGTTCAGTAAAATTAGGAGATCTACCTGCACCTTGCTGTCCTGGTGTAGGCCATTGCTCTTTGTATACTGAAAGTGGTTTTTTATAACTTTCTGAGGACTCTCATGTCATTGCAGGAATTATTGAGTCAATAACACTTGTGGTTCAGACCAAGCTTTTGCCTCAGTGGAGATAAGCAAGCCGAAGCAGCAAGGCTGGGAGAAGCCCTTCAGGCACCCTGCCAGCTCAAGGGCAGGTAATAGGTGCTCATATGAGCTGTTCATCTGCTGTGGCCTCTTTAACAACCTCTGAAGTTGGCGTACCTGCCATTTCCCACAATCCAAGGGGTTAAGAGGATGAGAAAATTTAATGGAAAATGAATGGTGCTTATCTGGACATGGAGTAATGGTGCTACTTATAAATACTGGAGTAGACAGAGAAAGTTCAACAGCAATACATTGAAGGAAAATTTAAATGCAGACTGCTTAGACAGATTTTTTTAATATTGAAAAGTCCCTTCTATCAAAATATTGATCTGTCTGCTAGTCACTCTAAAGATATTCAAAATGCAATTGTAAATATATTATATTGAGATAGTGTCTGGTATTTCCAAAAAGCAACGCAACGCAAGGCATACCGTGAGTGTGTTGCAGGGTTTCTTTGAGAATGCTGTGGCTGTGGTTAACAGGTACTGAAGCTCAAAACTCTTGAAGTGTTGTTCTGCCCAGAGGAGAATCCCTCTTGGCTTGACTGGCAAGGTGACTGTTTCAGCACAAGTAATTTCATACCACAAAATCATGAAGGTGATCTACTCAAAGAGGTGACGGTCTTTATCGAGGTATTTCATTAAGGTTCTGCTATGTTGATGTTACTCACATCAGTAATTAATGAGCACAACTTATATCATACACAGTGCTCCTTTTCAGAAGCCTGAAAGTGACTGTGATTTGCTGGTTACTCATAGTCTTGATTCTGTATTTGCTAAGACCATCCACAGTCAGTAAATAACTCCCCTGGCAGTACTGGTGGTGTACAAATAAAACCAGTGCCTGTGACACTGTGAGCAAGCTCTGCGTGTCTTTGTGTTGCTGAGCACTGCAACCCCAGCTAGCACTCAGCTTATGTCTCTTGTCTATCAGTTTACCAGGAAAACAGTCACAAGCTGGAGGACTACAAAACAGATTGTGTCAGATGACTAAATTCTTCTCTTACCATCCTGTCACACACTTGCAGGTGTATTTCTAATTCGTATTCCATCCCCCGTCTCAAACATGATTCATTAAGGTTAACGATTCTTCTGTCTGCATGCATCAGTCATTCTAAGCTGCATTAGTTCAACCCCAATGTATTTAAGGACTTGTCATTAATTAAACACAGTTTGTACAGAGATTTGTAAATGTAAAGTACTAAGGACAAAGTATTAATAATTGTCACATCCTTGTGAAAATTATAGAAGTATATTCATATTTCTCCCTTCTGCCATCATAAGGAAAATACAATTTCACCATCAAACTTTGTCTGGAGAGAGATGGATGTGAGTCCTCCAGAACAATTTGTTTCAGACACCTACATTTGGTGCAAGCTGCCTGCTGCGCTACAGTGTCCTGAGTGTTGCAAAATCCTCTTCTTATGATGCCCATTTTTTGTGTATGCTTGGCAATAGTGTGCAAAACCATGGGAGATAGGGTTTTCCCCTCAATTTTCTGGAAATACCAAGTACCCATCATCATGGGCTCTGTGATGGGACTGTGGATATGATTTTGCTACATCTTGTACATGAAGGGGAAATATGGGACAGTTCTGCTGCTCCTCTTTCCATCCAGATACAGATAGTCAGCCAGTCTAAACATCACACCTCACTCACACTGGACATTACATCAGCTTGCCAGCTAGAGAAACAAAAACTAAGACTACTGTGAGACAGAGAACTTCTTCCTCAGGGGTAAGTAACAGTGGAAAGGAGACCACACCAAGAGCTTATTGTTAGACCTTTCCCACACTTAAGGATGTAAAGTTTGCTGTTGAGGACTTGCTGAGATGCACATTCGTTTTAATGACACTTGTGGAGAAGCATCACACTGTACTCCAAAGCCATTCTGACTTCTGCAGAGGTTTAAACTCACAGGATATCACTGAAAGGTTGGACAAGTCAGTGTTTGGTGAGCCAGGGCTGCGGAGCTCCACAGGTGACTGACTTCTGCAGAAGGCAACTACAGCGCTTATTTTCCTTTCAAACAATGCAACACTTAGAAAATTTTTAGCTTCTGGAAGTGTATTAAGAGGAATACTTGATCTAAGAAACTCTTAATCTTGCTGTGGGCGGGAAAAATATGCCCTATTTCTTCTTCTTTTCCTGAGAACGTCGTCCACTGAAGTAAGGAACACTTTCAGCAGATTTAGTCCAGGGAAATATTTTCCATACAGAAAGACTTGATGAGAGGTAAGTTTGCAAAGAAATAACCAGCAGCAAAAACTAGCAAAATAAGATATTTTCATCAGAAATGGTAGTGATGATTGTTTTTTTTTCCACTTTTTTCCCCTTCCTTTCCCATCATATCCCATTACATAAGGATGATATCTTATGGCAGAGGATGACCACAGTACAGTGTTGAAGTTTCCTATCAACTTGAAGAGAGTTTGGAGAAGCGCTGCTTCTATTTTCAGTAGTAAAATCTCTCCTGTACCACATTGCTGATCTCTAATGTCCATCAAAATCTTGCCCAAACAAATATATAGAGTAGACTGGTAGATATCACCATCCATTAGTAAGCAAAAAGTGAATAGTAGATAAAAAAGTAACAAAGGAAAAATTAATGCCATTATTAACAGGATATACAAAAACATCTTGATCTTAAGGTCAATAAGTATTAAACTGTGGCAATTGCCACTTCTGCACATATTATGTATGTGTGTATGTTCCAACTAGGAACTAGCAGATTCCCTTTTTAAGCATGGAAAACTTTGTCTTCCTCTGCTCTGTATGCCATAAAGCATAACATTTCTTTGATTACTTTTCCTGCACTACTAGAACTTGAACAAGAACTCTTGATTTATTGTTCAACTGTAACATCAGTATCTTTTTTGTTTATAGAAATATCACTCCTTAGTTAATTCAGTCAATGCCATAGACTTGTAAATCTAAGCATCCTTGTACTATTTAAAAGAAAGTGAATAGTTATTTTCTACAGTCTATTATAAACAAGTTTTTAATGACTAAAATATTATTAGTGGGTGTTTTACTGATTTTTGTATGTGTGAATTTCATTTTCACACTGTTGAAACGGTACATCGGTACAATAAACAATCCTTTAATAAAAAACTAAAGCTCCCATAGATCTTGTGAAGCAATCTTCAAGCACATTTGGCTTTATATTGTTGGAGGTAAGACCTATACCCAAAAGGGAGCAGATGAGGAGGCAGTAGAGAATTACAATTACTGCCACTGAGAGACTATTTAAACTACAAAGACTGTGAGTGAAATAGGTTTGACAGAAAGGAGAAATGAAATGCAGATCTGGTATCAGGAAAGAATAAATACAAGACAAACAAATTCCTGAGGGTACCAAATTCCAAAGTGTAATAAGCAATTTTAAGTATGGTCTGTTTGTACATTTTTTTTTTTTTATTATTACAACTTGGTTATAATTTAACTTTCAGAACATTTCTCTCTCCCCCCCCACCCCACCACCACTAACAACAACAAAACAAAACAAAACACAAACTGCTTCGTACTGTATCTTTAATAAATAACTGGGAAAAAAAGATTTCAGTGAACAAATTATTATAGTTGCAAAATATTTTCCAGTAGATTATATTTATTTTCCTTGTTGTTACTCATGTTCCTCAGACCTGAGAAATTCATTAACATTTTTTCAGCTGGTGCTTTTTCCTCTTACTAAGCCAAGTGCTCAAATACTGGAAAATCAACTGTACCCTTTATTTACAAATACAAAAATATTTGCTGTGATACTTAAACCTTTGCTCTTTAATCTCTTTTTTGCTTCTGTTCTCCTGCCCCTTGTAGCATTTTTTTTTTTTCCTGTGGGCCCTATCTATGTGCAGAAATATTTTCAAGCCTTGCCATTTGCTTTTGATCCACATGTTGATTTGATGAATCCCATCCAGTCTTCATCTGATTTCCCTTAAGTGTCCTACTGTTGCCTGCCACCTAGGCAGTGGTCATCCACCTCCTGATGTTCCTTGCCATCAGCAACATCTCTCTCATTTCTCTGTCATTGTTACTGTCCTGGGCTTTTGTTCCTCCAGCAAAAAGAGAACAGGATGCTTCTGAAGGAATTTGAAGTGCAAGTTGAGCACATATGTATGTAAAGACAAATATGTACATGTGCTCAGGTTAATCCTGATTTATTCTTTTAAAAAAGAATTCTGCAGTTTAGATGTAAGTTTCTATGATTCATTCACAGACTCTTTTATTTATTCATGTAGTTTCATTCTGCACCCTTAAGCTATCACAGTTATTTTATATGATGTTACTTAATTGTGTTCAGCCACCAGAAATGCTGATTGAAAATTAAAATGTTCCTGTTCATTTCCTTCTGGAGATATGCACATTGAAGATTAATAGATTCATTCTTATTATGTACATGAAAAAAAAAAAAAAAATGGACCTTAGAAGCATGGCAAAATGCTTAAATTAATAGTTCTGTAACTAGAAATCCTACCTTTAGCGATTAGTTGGGGTTTTAATAGGTGTTCCACTTTAGCCATGACCAGCTCACTAACAGTCCTTGTACTTGAGCTTCATCTTCATTATTGGGTTAATGAACTGAAGAAAGAAAGAACAAGCTCAACATACATAGCCCTCAGTGAAGATGTGCTGAAACCCATCACAGGTAAGGTAAATCCATTAAGCAGGGGATAAACTGCCTCACAAGACCATTGGGTTGGTGAAGCCCATTCCTGTATTTTCCTGGAAAAGGAAGAACAGAGGCAGAATGAGGGATCCCACATCATACTGCATTTAAAGAGGAGATGAAGGGGGTCGTCATTTTAGCACATCCCACTGCAATATGTTAATGCCTGTCGAGTGAGCTGAACAGGCAGCAAGGCTGGTTGGACAGTTCTCGGTCCTCTCTCTCCTGTCATCAAAGCTGGAAGCAAGTATATCAGAGAAACACTTCCTAGCCTTGAGCTGATGAATATCTTGGTCCCACCTCAGCATCTAGATGTGTAGGTTGCCACTTTGGTCTTTAACCCACCCTGCTCTCTGTGGTCTGTGGGGAAAGGAAAGCAATATCGGGTATAGCCACACATTTAACACTGGGGACAGCATGCCTTTGACCTTGAAAGACCGTCAATAAAAGATGGTTTGGTTTTGAATTTAATGGACATTCCCAGGGAAACTGAATGTTGAATGTCTTCAGCTGCCAATGAATTTATTTATACCTGAAATAAAATGGAAAGGTTCTCCCAGGCAGGTGCCACTCCAAGAGCTGGGTTTGGTAGGCTGGGTATGCAACAATTGACTCTCAAACCCTTACCCTGCAAAGAAATTTGGTCCCAGATGTTGCATGCTGCAAGTATTGCACCATCTGAATATCTTGCATTCTTTGAGATAACTACGTTCTGCTTCCTTGTGCCCATAAGGAATACTGGTGCACAAATGGAAATTGTATTGTTCTCTGGATTTCACTAGCCCAGTTAAGTAAGTTTAGTCATTACAGACTTATACTAGAAGAATTTTTACCAGAAATTGAATTCTTATAATTAAAATTAGATTAATAAGTGTGAAATGCTTTCTTCTACTGTACTAGTTTTGCCTGCTGGCCACAGGCATAGAAGAGAAATCTGCTGAGTTACAAAATGAAAATGATGAGAAAACCAGTTTACATTTCCAGATTTTTATGGTTTGCCCTCAGCTCTAGCATTGGATCGATAGTCATGCATTGTGTAGAAGCAAAGGCAAGTAAAATATCCTAAGTACAAGATGGAAGTGGTTTTATCTGCTTTGTCTGGAATTGCACCAAATCACTCCAA
This sequence comes from Nettapus auritus, assembly GCA_011076525.1. Taxonomy (NCBI): domain Eukaryota; kingdom Metazoa; phylum Chordata; class Aves; order Anseriformes; family Anatidae; genus Nettapus; species Nettapus auritus. The sequence goes on along the minus strand of CM021766.1, from coordinate 90,018,907 downwards.
GAAAGCATGATATATATTTGCAAATGTTAAATATTTTAGAATTCAGTGCAACTCTCTTCTCTATACATACATGCATCACAGCTGTGAAAAAGTGATGTTAGTCATAAGTTCAAGCCTCATGCCCAGCATTTCCCAACTGGCAAGTTTTTAATTACATTAACATTCACATTTGCTTGCTTCTGTGTTCCTAAAATGAAGATTAATTTTCACTGTGACAAAGTTCTGAATGTCAAAGGATTTCTGTAGTCATCATTCACAATACTAACCAGGAAGTAATGCTGAAAGCAATTCCAGCTGTTGGTATGGAAGTCTGGAGGGTGATGACAAATTATTGCATGATCTTTAGAGAAGAAACATGTAGTGCTAATCCACTGTCTTGATATGGATAACTTCATAAACCCTTTGCTTAAATTTTGAATTAGCCATGTGACTTCCAAAATCTGAAATGTATGTTTTGTTCCTAATTGGTATCTTCAGTCAGTAGAATAGCTGGGGGGCATGCTAGAAGGAGAAAGTAAGTTGCTATAAATTAAAAACAAAAACCAAAAATAAATAAATAAATAAATAAATAAACCACCAGGATAAGTTCTGAGTAAGAACTATGCTCAGTGGTATAATTTAGGCAGGGAGGATTTATGATTTACACTAACAATATGAAAAGGGATTTAAAATACTGTAGCCACTTTATTAATGTAGGTATTAATTTACTTTTTATTATGTGTATGATGAAAGATGGATTATCTCACAAATATCCTTTCCTAAAGACTGTGCAGTAATTGGATGATGAATGAGGTGGTGGTTGCAGCAGCAGGTAGGAATAGGAAAAATGTAGTTGTGCAGAATGAGATAATGAATGCCTTGGATTGAGAAACAACATCAGAGACTGTGTTGCAGCTGCGGCTTTCAAACTTTCCATGCATCTGCAGCTGCTTTCCTATTTCTCCTCATTTCTAGTTGAAGATGTATTGCAAGCAGGCTTCTTAGCGAGCTCATGAAGTCCACACAGCAGCAGAGCATGCCAGGTAACAGCAAGCTTGATGACTCCTACAACATACATCGATGTACAATGGACATCTGAGCTGTTGTTACAGACCCTGTGAAAATCTTCTAGGCTATGGATATTTGATGTCTTTTTTCTTATTATTTTGTAAAGGAGAAAGTCCAAACACTGGTGGTGGTGTCTTAAATACCAATTATTTTTATCAAGAAGGCAGAAGGGGCTGTCTTCTCCTAAGGCTTGGATGTGCTGCCAATAACAAGTCTGAACTTGGTGTCATCGACACTGAGAACCCTAAGCTGTTGCTATGGGACTTATTTTGTCCCAGAGCCAGTCCGAGGCAGACACAAGCTGTCCCTGTGGTTGTATGAAAGCCCACGTAGCCCAAGGAGCCTTCACCCCACCAAGTTACACCATCCCATGAAACTGCCCTGCACCGGTGCTGCTCTGAGCTGACAGAAATGTCATTCAGCTCCTACATTGTCTCACCCAGATGCACTCCTGGAGAAGAGGACAGTGCTGCAGGCCACTTGAACCTGTTAACTCAGTCCCTTGTGAAGCCATAACTCATGGTAGTGTGCTTGCTCTGCATGACCCTTTGCCAGGATTAAGCTCCCACAAGTGCTTCATCCTCTGGGTGTGAGTGCCAGGCAGGGACATGAGGCAAGGAAAGCAGAAAGCATGGCACAGATGAACAGGGAAGATACGGCTCCGGCCTGATGTTTTACAATAGAAGGAGGGCAGTAACTGGACATATTCCTGGGTCAGCACTTGGGAAGGAGATATCTTAATTTCCATTTTGCAATGATTTATCATCACACTTCCTAATTGTAGCCTAGATTTTCCCATGTTGAAATTTTCACAGGGAAACCCATGAAATGGCTGAGTTTCCACCATCCATTTTAGCCAACTCTCATTTATTTACAGCAGTTAAGTTCAGCACCCACCTGCTGCTGTTGCATCTCTGCTGTTTTGTTAAGGCTGCTTCTGCCCACCCAGAGTCCTCTAGGAAACACAGGAGCGCTCATCGTGTTATTACCAGCTCAAAAGCTTCCAGCAAGATTCTTCTCCGTGTACGTGATTCATTACTGGACCACTGAAGAAGGATGACTTCTGTCCTTCCAGGCTGCCTGGCGATAGCTCTGTGCCAAATGCCCCTGTGGTCCCATTTGTGTTTTCCTGCCTTTTTGCTTGTGTTACAGCAAGGCAGGCACAGGGAACTGAAACCACTAGTCAGAAGAGGATTGCAAAGTCTAATTCAGCAGCAGTACAATTTTCAATCAGCTTAAACTGACATCAAAATGGCACCCTTAATATCAATATGAGGTTACTGTGACTTTGAAGGTACTTGGAAGAATTGGGCCATTTGAGCTGTGACCTTGTTTGTGGGGGGTCATATCCTAACAGTATAAACTTCAGTTTTTCATCTGCCCATTACTGATAGCATGCTGGTTTATGACTATTTCACCAATTATCTTCCAGCAAGCATGTTCTGTTCATGCCTAAGCAAAATATCAATATGTTCTTGCTGTCACAGCATTACTGTCCCTGTTGCAGTCAGGGGCTGCTGAGCATGTTGACACTAATGGGGCTCATCATCTGAAATGCAGCAATTCCCATGCACACAGGGACTGCTAGGAGTGCCTGGATCAGAGCTGATGATCAAAGCCCACTGCTGTATCAAGATTACTCCATGCTGGAAGCAATCTCAGCTGCTGGCTGAAGATCATTTTGTGCTGCTTGCAAGGGTAGGAGGAGAGGGATTTATAGGGAAGCTGTATATTTTGAACAGTTAGACAGAGCTGCGAGAGACTGTAAAAGAGACATAAAAATTGTATCTTCATTAAGCAATTTAGGAGTAATTGATTACTTACAAGAAGAGCAATAAAACCATTTAAGGAGCCTCTGTTTTCAATTCACTCATATCTGGTGATCAAATGGTATAATAAATCGGGGAAGGAGGGCATGACTGACAGATTGACCTGCACTGTGACTTCCTGGAAGAGCACAAATGTTTATTCTAGGGCTAGTTTACCAACGTTGTTTCAAAATATTAAAATACATATTGACTTTCTACAAGCATGTGGCAAGAACTTCATACTTCAATAAACCTCCCTGTATTTCAGGAGCCTGAAACCTCAAACTGGTACAATTTGTCACTGTGAAAAGGTGACCAGTGTGGTCTGAGACAGATCTGCCCTGGATCTAGTACAATTTCTCTGTACTTATCTCATCCCTGGAGCCTTTTTTGGGGAAATAAGTTTACTTGAAATGTATGCTAAGGATTTCCAAAATGCAGATAAATTATAAAAAGTGCAGCGTCACAGATTGGGAAAGATGGCTAGAGTCTCTTTTTCAGGACATTTGAGATTCAGATACATGCCTGGTGAGGACTGCAGTCGTATCATAGCAAGCTGAAACCCACAGAAAGAGTTTACAAACTATTTAGATAATAGAAAAAGCCCTCCTAGATGCATAATCAGTTTCTTTAGGAACCCAGTGCTTCCCAAAATCTTGCCCACCTTTCATATTTACAGATGCTTATATAATAGAGAATATATCTCTGAGGCAAAGGATATATATATATATATATATATATATTTGTAAACTAATTCCTTCTCATGTATGACGAGAGTGAGTTTTAGCTTCTGACCAATTACTGGTAAATAAATTCTGAAGGCCCCAGCCTTCAGAATTGTGAAATATTTCTGGAAGCTTCCCACTCATTTCTGTTTACAGGAACATTCATATTTTTATTGTTTTTTCTCTTCTTTTTAAGCACCAAAAATCAGTAGCTTTTCCCTTGCAAAACACTCAATAAAATATTACGAACAATAATTACATAAATGAGCTCTTAATGGTGAATGCAAATATAAAGGCACTTAAAGTGATTTTTGTTCCACTTGATTGTATTGGTTTGTTTGATTTTTTTTATTGGTTTATGACATTTTATTTTAATTTCTCTCCCTTTCTACATTTACTGCGGCATCAAAAGGTTCCCCTCCCCTACCATTACATCATTAGCATCCTCCAAGAAACACTAATGTACAAGCTCTGCCCCCAAATTAATGTCTGGTGACAGATAATAGCAATGAGTAGTTAGTAATTGTTATAACTGTGGTTTGGAAAACTGACTGCTGAGCTAAGCCATGTGGCCTGAAGCTACGGGCATACAGATTTACAGATTTCTTTGCCTCCAACAGCTGGTGAGCATTGAGCAGCACAACTACAGCAAATGTATTTTTAAAAAGGCTTCCTTGCTTGCTGTGTCACGGGGTTTCAGAAAGACCTGTGAAATCAGAATTTGTTTGGTAGCTTAAATAATTGTAAGTGGGAATAAAATCCTGGGTTACTGCTGGTTTTGGTCTTCAGTGAGGACCTGTGATCTTGGAAGGACCTGGTGGAAGGTGGCACCAAGCCGACTCTTTAGGCAAGCGGTAGATGTAGCAGGTTCCTGCACGGTGCTGCAGAGAGCAGCAGAAGTGATGCATCAGTTCTGGTGAGGCCCTTTCTGCTCAGCCGTGAATCAGAGACAAAAACTGTTAACAGAGATGAAGAGGGGGCACAGATGCTATTGCCTGAGTTACAAGGACAGCTTTGGCCAGTGTACCACTAACCCCACGCTGCTCTCAATCTCAACCACAAGTAGACCTAAGTACAGAGGAAAAGGAGAAATAATGGGACGAAATACATTACTATGTTGAATATTCATTATAATTGCAGGGGATATAAGTTCATAGACCATTCTTGCTTGAAAGATTTTAGTTAGCATTTGTCTTCAAAGTAGCTTCATGGCATGGTTAGGTTCTTGGCAGTGTTGATTAAAAAAAAAAAAAAAAAAAAAAAAAAAAAAAAGATTTCAACCCTTTCAGATAGTAAATACCGGGACGAGTTTTTTCCATGCAGTGAGGATGCCTGAGACTATCTTGTTCATATTTAGTTGTGTGGAGAAAGGAGGGACACAATTTTATGCTCATACATCTTAGCCATTTCCAAAAGACAGAAATGCTAGAAATATTTATTTGAAAATCTCTTTCATGTTAGTAGACGAGGACCAGCTTATTTGAGTTCATTCTGTGTAAAAGGCTTTTTAACACCTAACCTGCATGGGACCCAAGAAAAAGTGCTGTTGATATGGTGGCTAAGTGGAGAACTACCTCACCTGGATGGGACATACTGGGAAAAGTTGTCATATAAGGCTTTAGTTAGAAGGTGACCTTGTGCCACACAGCGTGACTTCACTTCTTGGCTATCTCTCCAGCTTTACTTCACTCTTTGAATAATGCTTTGCCGTAATGACTGCTGTCTGGCTTTTTGCTCTCACAGTACTGCTCTTGCTGAGCAATGTACAGAAGACATGTTTCCTTCCAACTTCATCTCACTGCATTGCACTTTGCAAGGTTACTTTTTGAAGTCTGAGGTCAGCTCAACACCTGTCCTGAAAACTACAAGAATGGCACTCAAGAGGGAATTGTTGGAAGAGGTCTACCGATGTCTTACAGAAAAGTGTTGTAGAGAGAGCAACACTTCTCACAGAGAAGCCTTTGTGGTCTTTGTGCAATGGGAAAGATGTAACTCCCTTGTCTCCCTAGATAATGACAGCTTTTAAGTAATATACCACCCCTGGGGCACAAAGGTTTATTTCTCTTATTTTAGTTTACATTTACTAGTTCAGTATGCTTTGTTTGGGGTAAAATCTAACTTATTTTGAAAGGGAATTAACACTTCTTCACACCATCAGGGTTGTATCTGAATTTTGTGGTGCTGAGGCTTTGCACCACTGAAGTGTATTATCTGATTTTTAGATTGCAACCTGCTGAAAAAGACAGCCTGCAGTGTAAGTAGGATGGGGAAATGGAGAGGAGGATCTGGAAACTTACACAGTGAGGAGTTCAATTCCTGAATCTCAGTTACCTTAGAAAGCAATGCCATACCCCACAGTTCAAAAGCAATCTATGCAGAAAGGAAGAGACACTTTAATGCAAAATTAGTTATCAGTAAAAAGTTACCCCTTAAACTGCATTTTAACTTGACTTCTGAGATAATTGCAAAATTAAGAGTATCTATTTTAAATATTCTTCCTCCCACCAAAGAAATCCCTCAAGAATGGGAAATAGCACCTGTTTATAGGCAAAATTACTGCTGACTGCAGTAATGCTATGTGATAAACTGCTACATAAAGCCTGTTCAAGTCTCACAAATTAACAACTATTTGTAACTCAATGGCCTCTGAAGGTCTCTGAAGTGTCACACAGCCTTAGAGCAGGACTGCCAAAGTATCCTCAAATTTCTTGCTTTGAGAGAGAAAGCAGTAAATTATTCTTTGCTCTTGTGACATATAACGTCAGACAATATTATGTGATTTTTATTATGAATAGTTGACTGTGGATCAATCAAGCTCTATTATGCTGTGTTTGACATGAGCATATATAAGAAACTGTGGAAAAAAAAATGGATGAAGGAATGCAAATGGACACACATAAGCAAAACTGAAAGATCAACAGGGCATGTAGAAACAAAATGAAACATGCACAGCAGTAATTTCTAGGAATCTGCTGGTCTTCCAGAATTCAGAAGAGAAAACACACCTTTGTAGGTGACACTGAAAGCCTGAGGTCTAAAATCAGACACTGGATGCTTCTGGTCTCTACATTGCACACGTTGTTTTGTCAGTTTTTAACAAAACAACTTCCATGATTTCATTGTGAATCTGTTGCTATCACGGGGCTGGGATTGATGCTGGAGGGGAGCTTAAGGTGGTGCCATGCCCAGCCATCTGCCAAGAGTTACTGCATGTCAGCAAAGGCAGCAGATCGGGAAGTGCCTCTGCTCCTCACCCACTGCTGTTTGTTGCTCAAAATCTGCAAGCAAGCTGAAAAAATCAGCAGCGGTTTATGTCAGTTTGCAGTTTTGAACTGCAGGGCCCTGGAAAGGATATACTGCCTCTGCCGCTGGGACAGCAGTGTCTGGTAGACATAGCTGACATAGGGCAAAAGCCCTTAAATCACAGCCACCTGCATCTCCTGAGACTGCAGCCAGAGCCCTAATTCTCAAGTATTATACAATACAGGCACTAGCCCTACAGCACAAGGGTCAGTAGGAATGGCTGTTTTACCAGGATAGGGGGCAGGGTATGAGAAGAGCATCCCGGGGTCTTGTAACTAGGTAGGAAACCAAAAGCCTAGGGTAGGGACACATGGACACGCATGTTCTTGTAGGCCAAGTGGATGGATGTGCTCATGCTGCCAGTGAAGTCTGGCCAGCAACGCACGTCTGGGGAAGACAATTAGACGTGGCACAAGCCATCTGGCCAAGCAACAGTGTTATGCTGCTCTGGGAAGGACCCTGCAGTCCTGTGGCAACATATGTTCATCCTCAATTTATTTTGCTCATTTATGCCACTCTACGCTATAAAAGTAGTGCTGCTATCCATAACTAGCTGAGTATTACCACACAGATAACCTCTGACTGTAGCTCACATAGCAACAGAGTGGGAGGCAGGATGCTGATGCAGCTGCAAGAAGGGAGGAAGGCAGAAGAGAGGAGACTGTGGTGAAGTCTTTTTCTCTGTTAGATGCTAGGGAAGTCTCTCCCTACCCTGGAGTGATGATGAGAGACTCCTCTAGACAGCCACAGCCTTCCCAGTAAATCTGCCTGTGCTGTTTACTGTATATTTTTCCACATTCACAAGCTGCTTTTAAAGTCAGCATTTGGGAAGCAGCTTGTGGTCATGTGTGATTAAAAGAAACAGTGGTGCCGTTTTGTGTACAAATCTGTTTTGTGTACACCAGCTGCAGAGGAAAGGGTGCACATGCAGTCTGAACTGTGTGCTTCCTTTTCTTACATGGGCATAATAATCTGCATGAATAATTCTCTAATGGGAAAATAAACAAATGACATGATCTCTCCCAAACTACAAAGTATGGCTGTGTCGTAAAGAAGCTGTCTGAATAGATGGTCCCTTAATACCTCCTGGAGGAATGTTCCTGGCAGAGGGAGGGAGCTCCTGGGACATCTGAGGGCAGGGCAGGAAATCCCACAACACACACACTGTGCCTCCTTGAGCTCAAAACATAATGATTCTCCAAGGCCAGGCTGCACTGAGGCATTCAGATGTCTCAGTCACCCTGGTCACACTCTGCTGATGAGCAAGGTCTCTGTGGGGTTTCAGAGCAATCTTCCTTACGCCAGTGGGATGGCCAAAAATGTTGGCAGCAGCATGAGGCTGCTTATTCGTGAGCTGTTCTTCCTGTCTCTTAGTCAGCAGCACTGAAAATGCAGCTTCTTTTCCCAGAGAGGCTTGAAAGGAGGATCGGCAATCCAAGATTTACGGTAGCAAGCTGCTTTAGCACAAACTCCTCTTTGCCATCTTCTGAAGAGGGGAACTAATGGGAGTTAGTTTATAGCATGTTTTTCTGCACCAGGGACTGGCTTCAGCTCTGTCACTTTGACAACACGTCCTTCTCTTTTGCAAGACATTTGCCAGCAACAAAAAGCCTAGCATGCCCTCTGCATGAAGTAGGTAGGATCCTCTTCCTCCTAGCTACAAGCCCAAAAGATTCTCATTTAATGATTCTGGGTAAATCTTAAAACGCTGACAGTTTTAAAGGGAAAATTCAGAATGTAGTTCCTGTTACAGAGACAGGTCAATCTGTGGCTGAATTATTTTCTCCCCTACAGAACATCGCAATTTCTTACAGCACAATACCTCCATCTGGGATGTGGACAGAGGGCAGCCCAGATTAACTAGGCCCTCTTAGCTGTGGAAACAACTAAGCAGTGGTAGTTCATCTCCAGCTGCTGCAGTGCAAAGAAAGAACCCTTTCACTACCTGCAGAGCTTTTGCATGGATGTCTTCTTGTGACTGGCTTTCATTTAGAGTTAGGTTTCTTTATGTTGTTGCAACTACTCCCAGGCCACCTACATTTCACTTGCAAACACTTTTAAGGTAGTTTTGTTCTGCCAGTGTGGCTCTGGAGGCTACTAGGAACAGGACAAAAGCTGAATGTGACCTTTGCAGCACCTAATTTACAGGAACCTCTCCCGTAAAAGAGAGATCAGTGTACCTATCCTTCCCATATTGCTTAGTTAATAGCATCTATTCTAGCCTGACTGAGAAGCAGCAAGCCACCTACAATCAGCCAATTTTGCATCCTGCTGCTTCGAGTTTGCCAGTTCCTTAGCCACTGACCAAAGTCTACAGGGCAGAAGCTCCATCTGCCGTCTAGAGCACTGTTGTGAGGGAAAGCTTCTTACATCCTTGTCTTGGCAAAGAAAACCCCAGAGAGGAGAAGGAATTGTTCTTTTAGTTTTGTGGTTTGGTTTGATTTGGTTTGGTTTTGCATGTTTGTTTATTTCTTTTGCAGGTACTGCATAAAGTACAGTAACAGACCTGACAGCCCACATCTCCTCTGGAATCAAAGGCATCTTCTCAGCAGAATGTCCCACTGACAACAGACTTCTGCTCCCTCTATGTTCTGGTTAACTCTTTCCCAGCAAGGTGGCACAGCTTCCACAGGGAGCTGCAGCCAGCTGATGAAGACACTGGTGTGTCACACCACATGCCGTTGTGTGACACCCACTACATGAGCAATTTTTCCTGTCAAATAGGGTAGACCCAGGTACCTTCAACACAGTGACAGTCAGGCTTTTAACAGTGTAATTTGAGATGCAGATGGGGTTTAAACTCTACTTTCTGCTGGTACGGCTTCACCTGGAGTATTATGTGCAGTTTTGGGTGCCGCAGTATTAGAAGGACATCGAGTTACTAGAGAGTGTCCAAAGAGGGCTACAAAGGTGGTGAAGGGCCTAGAGGGGAAGACGTATGAGGAGCAGCTGAAGTCCCTGGGTTTGCTCAGCCCAGAGCAGAGCAGGCTGAGGGGAGGCCTCATGGCGGCCTGCAGCTCCCTCACGAGGGGAGCGGAGGGGCAGGCGCTGAGCTCTGCTCTCTGGGGACAGCGACAGGACCCGAGGGAACAGCATGGAGCTGGGACAGGGGAGGGTCAGGCTGGGGGTTAGGGAAAGGTTCTGCACCCAGAGGGTGGTCGGGCACTGGGACAGGCCCCACAGGGCGGTGGTCACAGCACTGAGCTGCCAGAATTCAAGAAGTGTTTGGACATTGCTCTAAGACATAGGATCTGATTTTGGGGTGGTCCTGTGTGGAGCCAGGAGTTGGACTCGATGATCCTTGTGGGTCCCTTCCAACTTGGGATATTCTGTGATTCTATGATTGCATAATTCTATGATTAAGTGTTGAAGACTGCATCTGTTGTCATTTGTTGACTAGAAGGCAAAACCAATCCCTGTTCCAATTTGGTAGTAGCTGGATTTTGTGTGAAATGTGTTCATAAAATGTCAGTAGTAACCTGGATGCCCAGGAACTAAAATGATGAAAGTGACCTATATGCCTAGCTTAAAATGAGTTACCCTCCCTCAATACTTGCTGTATGCACACCATCAGATATTCCTCATTTTCTGTTACATGATTTCACTGGTTTAATTTTCTCTTTGCTACTGAAACCTATTAAAAGTAAATGATGAAGCAAGCAAGTAGAACTTATAGGTGTAATGTTCAGTTGTTTCCATAATCAAAAGAAAATAAAGTCCGATGGATCATGTAATAGAAAAATGAAGAAAATCTCAGCACCCTCTCCATCAGTATTTGCTTAATGAATATAAGACAGCATTGATGACAACATTTCTTGTTGCTGATACTTTATAATGTAATGGGAACTGCATTATGCACACAATAATTCTGGTATGCATTTTTTAATACACTTTTAATGTAGAAATGTAGATCTGATAGCATTAAATGAGTGCATTTCTCGCTTGCAGATAGAAAGGTGGAAAGAAGAGGGAGGAAATGGCTTGGAAAAGGGAAAACTAAATAGTAAATAATTAAATAAGGAACATCTTCTATCAGGAATAAAAAGGAGAATAAAGGGACCTAGCATGACACGAAACATTTAGGGCTTCCATGTTCATTTTCATCAGCCACAAATATCTCTGTGTAACCAACAGAGGTTCACAAGTAAAGATCTCCAAGTTCTGTAATTTTGTTTCAAATACTTATTAGTGAGAACACATTCAGCTGCTGTTGGTTTTTGAAAGGCACTCATACAGATCTCTTTGCAACGGCATCGTCCATTGTTTATATTCCTGCAGAGCCAGGGCTCTCGTGTGAATGCTCATGGACATTTACATGTGTAAGGTAGCTGCTTCTAATTTATTCCTCTGGGCTGATATAAGAAGGAAACTGAAGAAAAAATGGTTGCTGGATATTCTTAATAAAGTTCAAAGGGATTTTAGTTATTACTGATACTTTGAATTTCAAAAAATCTATACAAAAAGTTGCTGGTTTTTAGTAGCTCCTTTGTCATTGCTAAGAAATTTGCTACGGGGGGTATATATGCAGAAGTGGAAAATTCATAGTACATTGCCCTCTCTGTTGGAATTGTTGTCTTTCATTACATAAATAACAGAAACAAACTGTTGAAAGACTGGGTGTGTAGAGAAAGCCATCTTTAAGTGTAATCCATTTTTCTTTAGTTCCTGTTATACATGAAAGCTATGTAGGTTAAAATTATTTCTGAGTCTTTTCCCAGAAAAGCCAGTGACACTGACAGTGAGAAGTTGCGTGTGTGTGCGTGTGTGTGTGTGTGTGTCTTGGTCACCCCAGCTGTGGAAGTCTGCTGCAATTCATATTCTGTAGCATTTTATGTTAATTAATCATAACCCCAAACAAAGCTAAGGAGAGAGAGAGAAGTGATGAGTTAAAATAATAAAACTAATACTTATGCAAATAGGAAAGAACATTCCCCAGTGGTTGGCAGGGTTATAATATGTCTCATTTTTTTCTCTTCTTTATGTCCTCTTTTGCTTTTCTGTTTTATTCACCTTTTAATTTCTTCCAGAAATCCTGGCTTGGACAGCAGAGCACAAATACAACTGTTCAAGCACACTGTATACATGAGATAAAGCTGTTCATGTGGGGATGCTTCACTGCGCTATGGTGTATGATGATACATGCCTGCCTCTGTCAGGAAACTTCTGGCCAGAAGGATATTGTGACTCAGATGTATGATGTTTTTATGACCAACCCTAACTATATCTGTGACTCCTCCCTGGGAAGTAAAAATGAAATATATACACTTACTATAATTTATCTCTTTTACAGACCCAAGCAGCTTTGCAGGTCAAATCACGAAGGGCCATGCCTGAGTGGAAGTGCAAGCCTAGAAGATTGAGTAAGCATCTCCAGACCTCAGGGAGACTCCTCAATACCCTGTGTTCAAAGTAATCCTGTTCTGATCTCCTCTTCCCTTCCTCCACACTTTACTTAGAGATTTAAGGGTCTTCAGGTAGCTGATGAACACTCGGCTAATAAAATGTAAATAAATAAATAAAACCTATCTACACTAAATTGCTAGGATTCTGGCCAACATTCTGTCTCCTTTTGCAACCCTGTATAATATATCTTGCCTGGACAAAACAAGTGGTGAAAACACCCTGTGTGGATGATGGACCACCTTCTTTAAAGCTGGAGGAAACATCGATACCAGAGTTTTAGATAATTCAATTTATAACATAGGTGCTTTATGATTTTATTTCTGAGTACTCTCATTAAAATTACATTATTCAAGAAAAAACTCCAGTTAGTCTTTCTCGACTATGCACCATCCAAGATGCACCCAAAAAAGAAAGTCCTTCTCATGAGGGACTGAAGACAGAAATGGTGCCCTTGGCATACCTGTGTACAGTGTATACAGTGCAGGGACCAGAACACAGTTGCTGACACTGCAGCAGAGCAATTAAAAAGTTGTTGGAGCAGGTCTCTGTTGCATAGCTATTCTCAGTCTTGACATGTTATATCCAATAAGGCTGATGGAAGGGCAAACCAATAGCAAACTGACAAAGTATGTGGACAGAAGTGTCCTTTCCCTTGAAATTTTTGGGAACTCAGTACACCCTATTTCTCCTATCTTGCAAACAACAGGAAAGTTTTCAAGCATAATGGACTTAAAATGCCATATGCAATCAAGGGTGAGAGTTGCGAATGCAAATTAACTGTTTTGATAAGTGCAATCTAAATACCAAAGCCACAGCTTTCTTCTCATTGCAGTTTTGCCATGTGAGAGTAAAGGAGCACAAAATCCTGTGGTGAGCAGAGGATGCCCATCTTCTCACTGCAGTTAATGCACAGCACATTCCTAGAAACCTGCAAAGAGAAAGGAGGGTTGTCATAGGATATACATGAATATCCAGAATATGAGGGAAAGCTGTAGTGAGGGAAAGTGAAGGACACTTCATCTGAAAAAAAAAAAAAAAAAAAAAGATATGTTTTCTTTAATTACTAGTTCTGTCTTATCAAATGCTGTGTAGTGCATCTTCACTAGATGGAAGCCACCTTGCATTTGAACCACAAAGAGGTGGTCCCACATCCCACGAGAGGGTGCCTGCTGGAGGAGCAGGCTGCCCAGCCCTCCTGCATCATATATCCCACCTATTCCCCAGCACCTGCCTTCTTTTCAGCATCATTGCATTATTCAAGCTGTGCTCTGGAGAGTGGCTTCTCCCCTACTACCACTGTGAAATTACTAATACTTTATTTTGCTTTAGGAAGACATTCTTTCACAAAAGCAGAGATAGAGACTTCTAAATTATTCAACCACTCTATGCAAATAGTAACTTATTTTTGCAATGCCCTGGTGAGGTAGGTAATTATATGTTATCCTTTCTGACAGGCAGAGGCATTAGGTTTGAATCACTGGCTTCAGTCCAGAGGAGAACTTTGAACTAAATTTTTCTGGGCTCAGGTGAAATTTTGGATAAAGCTTTAGTTTGATCAGAATGCAGTTTTTTATTTTCCATTTTTGTCTCATCAAGAAACCTGGCTTAGAGGAACATCCCTTGGCTGAGCTGCTAAAATATGTTCATAAATGATTCACTTGAACCTTTCACAGTCAAAAATGACACTGAGAGTACCATGGAAATAAATTTTTGAGGGTAGATGAGTCACCTGGGTTTCATTGCAAGTAATGATAAAAGCTGATTCTGTTACTCACCCAAATTTTACCCTGGCTGCCTAAAATGGAATTACTACATCCTCTGTGAGCGATCTGCCTGGATCAGTCCAGCCAAGTTTCTGGTTTAGGGTCATGTCCTAGATGAAGTAGCCATGGTTTTGGTGTGTAGACCTGGAGCAATCTGCAGCTGCGTTAGGTGCAGCCCTTTAGCAATCTAGAATTGGATTGTGGTCTGAAACAGGTTTTGTATCTCTTCCAAAATCTGCCACCTACAACAACTCTATTATCTTGTGAATGACTCACTGAGCTCTTGTGGCAGTGAGCTCCACATCCTAATTAGGAGAACAACAACTTAAAATCTTTTCTTGCATAGGTTTCCTGTTCCCTTTCCACCTTCTCTCTGCCATTCCTAATTTACTTGTCTTTCACTTGTCCCCACCTGCTTGTGCCCTAGCTAACCTTCCTCACTCCTCACATTTTCATGCCCACCATCACTCTGAACCCCTGCTGCATGAGTTGAAATACAGTGACCAGAATGGTGCAAGGTGCCCCAGCAGCAACGACACGGGAATTACAGAGCAGCACAATGAAAACAACGTTGTTTGCTCTCCATCGTGATACCTTGCTAAACTGCTGACCTTTAGACCACAGGTGGGCTCTCACTGGAGATGTCAAAGTGCACTCACTGATTAAGGCAATTAGCTTTGCTGCTTGATCTCTGAGTACCCTGGGGAAGCCACTTTCATCCCTGAGCACATCCTACTGCGGCACTTAATTACCTCTACAGACATCATCTTTAATTTCAAAAATAAAACAAGAATTATAACCTTGAAGAAATGAGGGAACCTCCTGTTACTTGTCCTGCACTGCACAAAACCTTGGTCCTGAAAAGAACCTGCAGTTTGATCCTTACAAGAACTTCAGCATGATAGAAGTCTTGAATATTTCTGAAAGCACTTTTTCTGTTTCTTGACAGGAAATGACACTTTTTACATGCTTTAAATGCTTATTTTTGGAAAAAAATAATAAAAAAAAAAAGGCCTTTGAAAAAATAACTTATTTCTTAATGAAGCCATGTGTAGTCAGACTTCCAGCTAATCTTTACCTCGCCCTATAAAAGGGTTACTTAAAGACCTCTTTATCCTAACTGTTAGAGATGAATAATATGAGGCATAAGAAAATGAAGTAATTTGACAAAAGTCAAATTCAGGAGTCTACTATGATGAATGAAAATCAAGCTGAGAATTAAGATATTCTACTCCTTTTCTGGTATGCTGTTGGCTGAGCCACCCCATAGTTATGCCATAGTTCTGCTTGCTTGTTTTAGCAAGTGTTTAGTAAGCAGAAATCAATTCTTATAATGAAGTGCATATGTGTGTACAAGGAGGTATGACATGTATCTCTTTAAACTTTGCTTCTGTGTTAAAACACAGAAAACTGCTGTCTGCTGCTAAATGCTCAGATACAGAACCATGATTTTTGCTGCTAAGTGGGGTAGGGTTTATGCACAAAGCTACTGTCTAGTGAGATGTGCTCTTGCTTTAGCATTCTTCATCTTAGATCTCTGAAACAGAGATGGAGACTTCCACTCCAGTATGGCATGACTTTATCCTCTGCTATGAAAAGGAAAAGAAATGTTGTTTAAGATAGCAGCTTTATGAAACAAATCAAACCATCCTTTATTTGTTTTCAGTTCCCATTGTCAAAATTGGATCTAGGATCTGTCTGTGATGTAACTATCAACCAGTCAATACAGTTAAATATTCATTTTCAAATTCAACAGATCATATAGGTTCATCATAATAATTCAGGGCTTTAGGAGCACGTATGCTCCATCGAAGGCAGAACCTCAAGAAAGGGCTCACGTAGGACAACTGAACTCATTTATCTGGTTTTGCTGGAACAACCTCAGCAAATATGCTGATTTAATAAACACTCTTTGCTCCTGCTGGCTGGATTCAGTGTTCACCACAGGTGCTATTTACCTCTGAATTGCGTGACGACTACAAATCAGACTGAGGGAGAGGCACATTTTTGGATGATAGGTCAGTGTCTGAATGTCAGCAGCTCATTTTGCCTCACTTCATGCTTAAGTCTGGTCATGCTAACATTGACAACAAAGGTTGAGTGAATAGATTTGCGACAGTATGCAGAACTTAGACAAGTAAGAGAATACCTACCAAATACATCAAGGCCAAAGACAGATTAGCTCTTGGAAGGTGCTTGCCCCTAATATTGCAGAGTGGTGCTTTTTTTGGTTTTGTTTTGTTTTCTTCCAGAAATGAGTTTACTACAGCTTGTTTTCAAACAGATTCTCCCATTTATGTTCTCAATATCTCGGCAAGCATATGAGCGTGTGCTGGCTAAAAAAATCTCTTTCTGGACGTTCTACATGTGGAGCTCAGAGCACCAGCTGTAAGAAGGATCATGTAGTCTTTATTTTCATTATCAGTAAATTTCATCCTGGCCAGAGAATGAATGGAAAGCGGTATGTTAAAGTGCTTTGAGTAATGGGGAATAGAAAAGAGTAAAATATCCTAAGTATTATGAAAAAGATAGAAATCCCATTTCAAGCACATCTGTAAAAAAGATAGTTACAGTATTCAGGTTTGATAGATTCAGCCTTGTACAGTGGTACATCAGCAAAATACAGCATTCTTGTAGTTTTAGACATTTACATAGATATAACTTTGTTCAGGCCAGAAAACTGAGGAGCTTTACTTTGTTTAAAAAATTGAGAGCTTGAAACTTTCCATTGTGAACAGAGGGAAAAGAAAAACAGCTTACTTAGAAAAGAGAACATAGATAAGCAAGTACGAGTATCTCCACCTGAGAACAAACAATATTCTGGAAATTACTCTGTGGAGAGAAATCAGCTGAATGTGATAGTAACACAAATAAATCAGACTGTGCTTCCCATGACTTAGGCAGCTTCTTAGACAACCAAATTTGAGGAAGTAGCTTTCTCTTCCTACAGTGGCTATCCTATTTTATATATTCAACTAATTATTTACCACTCTGAAAACAGGTAAGAGGTCTTCTGCATCTCAGAGGAAAGTTTTAGACAATGAGCACTGGCTGGTATGAATTTCAGTCTTTCACCATCCTGAATCAATTCTGGTCTTGGGAAACCTTCTGGATGAGTATACTGAATTAAAGAACCTTTCCATGGAAAGTTTCTGTTTCATCTAACTGAAGCTCTTCCTTGGGATAGTCTTACAGAATAACTATATACCGCTATTGTTTCATATATACTGCAAGAGAATGCTATCTATTTCGGTGACCAATTTGGTAGATATGTTTGGGTTATACTACAGAACAGCAAACAGTATTTTTCCAACTGCTTTTTCAGTTTTGCTTAGATGCTATACATAAGGGGTGGGTGAGAAATTCCTTTTGCTATGTTCCCCCTACGAAGAGATTTGTTTTTCCAACTCTGGGCTGCTGCTGAAAGGAGATGAGTAAAAAATCCTGGAAAATACTAAAATGTTGTCCCTAAAATAGAACAATTTCCTACTAAATTAAAGTGGCTCTAAATACCAGAAATTCTTTCAAAAGAAGTAGAGAGTGTCCTGATGAGTCCACCTGACTTAACATGGAGTTGCTAAAGGACTACCAGAAATAGAGAGCCCAGTCACTCTGTCACAAATGGACCTACTTTCTCAGAAGATCTGATTTAGGGTGGTTTTGTAACATCTTCCAAACATTGCACAAGATGCTTTCTAAGACAAGCAAAACAGATACCTTCATAAATGTGATGGTGATATTGAGGTGACATCAAACTGACATAGCATTTGCAAAACAGGTGACTTCAGCTGTCATCACAAATACATAATTTTCCCTCCTAATTATGTTCCTGGGTGTTGTACCCCAAAGAAAACTCCAAGACCAGGTGGGAGAAAATAGGTAGCTGATAGCTGATAAGCACAGAGAATAGGACACAGGAGAAAGAAGGGAAGAAAATAACTGAGAAGAAGAGTAGAATTTTTTGAGAAATCAAAGTGTAAGTAGCCTCGGAAGAACAGTAAAAGCAATAAAGAACTGCAGAAACACAGAAATGTAGGCTTCAGGGTAAGACCCAAATCTCCTTTGTCTAAAGCAGATAAAGTGCTTAATTTCACAATACCTCTGCAAGTTCTTGGTCTCAAGTCTCAGAAGGCCATCTTGCTCATAACTAAAACGTATGTAGCTATGAAGTGAAAAACGAACAGCCACTTGACCATGCAGATGGACTGCTGATTAGGCACTGATATAAATGAAAATGGATTGTTCACCATCTATGAAGGAGTAGAAAGTAGGATTGCTTCATATATAAAAGTCAAAGCAGTTCATTGCAACTCTGCAGCTTTGGAAAATGAAGCAGACTTAGAATGTCCTTGTAAAAAAAAACCAAAAACATTAACAATTACCAACTGTTTCAAAGCCATCTCTCTCCTCCTCTTTTATGAATGTTTCTTAATGAGATTGCTTTCCAATGTGGTTGCTAATTAATGAGAACCTTTGAAAGAAAACAGGGCTAAATTGACAAAGATTGAAAAAAAATAATAATAATAATTTTTTTTTTCTTTTTCCTTTTTAATCCTTTGTGCAAAACAAACTGCCATATCCCCTATTTTCATAACTTATTTTACAGAAGTTAGCTGTCTCAGAATGAGTGTTGCAGACAGGCAAGAAGACACAGTTTGGTGCAAATATATCCACACCCAGTCAAATTTTCATTCTCAGGTGGTCAGTACAGACATATTAGTGCAGAGAAAAAAAAAAAAAAAAAAAAAAAAAAAATGTAAATCCTACTTTAGCCAGAGTTCATTACAGAGCAGTAAGCGTTTATCACTCATCCCTTTAAGCTCACTTTCCCAATAACGCAAATGTAGGGCTACCTACCAACTTTGTGTCACCTGTTGCACATTTCTATGAAAAACTATGCTCTTGATGCCCATGTAAGAATTACTTAAGCTTCTTTAAACAGGTGTGGGTTGGAGCTTTACTGACTGAAGCACACAGAGCAGGGGATATAAGGTTTTTCCCCTGGAGACATTTTGATTGAAGGAAGCCCAAGAGGTATAATGCTGAGGAGCAAAGCAGATGCTTTCTGTTACTGGAATATATCCTAAAGCAAACTTTGCAACAACTGGGGGGAGCTGTGGAAAGGTAAGGTGCACGGAGGCAATTAATTTGCCAGGAGGGCACTGCCAATATAAGAAGCAGCAGGGAAGAGTGGGGCATCAGGGAGAAGTTAGAAAAGCATTGAACAATCATGATGAGCTGGCAAGGTAGAGGAGGAAGTAGGGAGAAAAGCCTAATTGAATGCTTTGAAGTTACATTGAGTGTTAGAAAAAAAGGAAACTGGTTCAGAAGCCTAAAATGACCTAAGTACTAAGATGGAAAAGTCAGTGATAGAAAAGGGAAAAAAAAAAAAAAAAAATCCTTGATGCAGCTTGATGGGATGAGGGAGAAAGAAACCACCAGACCTGCAGGTTACAAAAACTGCAGGTATGTATATGTTTCTCCAGGTATATCCTTTTCTTTCTTTTTTCCTGAAAAATATATCTAGACTTGGAGGTCTGTTGCAGCTTAAGGGTTCAATATTTACAGACTGTGCTTGACTTGGTAGATGCGCCAGGAGCTCCAAGGATACCGATCCTACAGACAGCCCAGGTCAGTGGCACCACATAGGAAGTTGATTGCGCCCAGCAATGCCATTTTTGCCATGTGTGACTTGTGTGGTTACTGTGTGCTCTGCATAATCAATGCAATACTTCCGGAAAACCACAGCTGGAGGCAGGGTGCAGCATACAGCAGTTCCACAGTGCATGGACTTCTTTAGATAAGTCCTAGGAGGAGCTAGGGTGGGAAGCGAGGACAGCCTAGATCAGAAGTTAAGCACAAGAAAAAGAGGCAGAAATTACCTCATGTGTACTTTTAGGACTTTGACATTACTGCTGTTTTAATAATTGGATAAAACCTGAAAAGAGTGGCAGAGTGCAAGTGTCCCTGTGCCTACACCGAGTCATGGGATACAAGGATTAACTTGGTTGCCAGGGGCAGGCAACTGAGGGTAAGAGAAGTTATGACGCCAAAACCCAGGAAGGGAAGACGACACATGCCACTTTTCAGTGGGATGTGTAATTGTAAGGTAAATCAAATATTATCTGTCAGCTTCAAGATTTTCTATGCTTTCCTATGTATATATGTACACATAGATATATAGGTAGTCCTTCAAATGCTTTGTTATAATTCAATAATTTATTAGAAAGTTTCTTCCCTGGTACTTTGCATGTTTTATTACCAAGACAAGAGAAAAAAGGTGGAAACGAAACTGTTCTCAATATAAATCAGATCAGCCCCTTCAGTTTCTTTGTTATGGTAATTGGTAATTACGGGAAGAAAAAAAAAAAAAAAAAAAAAAAAAAAAAAAACTTAATTTAAAACTTAATTTAAAATGAAGATTGCTCCAAGTACCTTGCTACACGTGACCTGTCAGCAGCCCACCTCTTGGTGACATGTATGCTGGAGGTTAGAACAGGTCACAAAAGCTCTGAGCAGCACAAGGCACCAGTCTTTGCTCCTGCTTTTCCCAGTACCTGGGGAAAAAAGCAGGGACTGAAGCAGCACCGAGACCTGTGACTGTTACAGTGGGGACCCAACAGTAGGCAGCAGTTTGATGACAAGTCCCTGCATGGTTCTCCTCGGACCCCATTTTTTTCATGAATAAAGGAAAGGTGATCTTTCACATCACACTGATGTGAAAGAAAATTCCAGCTGGCTCTGGGTGCCTGACAGTATGTATAGATATGCTGAAACAAAAATGCAGTCTCAGAAAATGTAAAATGGGCATTCCTGTTCGCTCTGTGATAGTGTGAACAAATCTGCCGAGATGTAATAAATGAATAATGTCGGTAGTCACCAGCCTCAAACAAATATACTTCACTGTTAACTGGGTGAACTCCAATGCAGTCAGAAATCTGATAGTACCATTTTATAGGACATTGCATTTTCCCCTAAAACTTCTAAATGTAAAGGTAGAAAACACTGACAGTATGTATTCAGTGGAAAATAACTAGAAAACATGCCACGCCAACAGGAGATACTGCTAGATGGATCAGAGCAAACTCAGGGTAAAATCTTATTTCCCCTAAAAGCCTGAGTAGCATTCTATACAGATAATGTAAGAGAAGTTAACAAAATCTTCCAATATCAAGAGTTTCTAGTGTGCAGCAAACCGTTCATTGTCCTTTACAGGTAATTTCTTCATTCTTATAGTTAAACCAGAATTGCATTGGTATTATCACTGAAACTTTTCAATCTTCTTTTGCTTTACAAGATTTTTAAGAGTTGTCTTAGTGTTCCTATTAATTCTCTCGTTTACCATAAAATCAGTTACAGGATTGCACTCTCCCACTACATATAATGAATGCTATGTGTTTGTACAGGGGTTTGAGTCAAACCTAAAGGAATGATACGCAAGCTCATATGGGAACTTCTGAGTGTGCCCTGAACATGAAAAAAATAGCTACTACATTTCAGCTTTTGGTCCTTTGAGCCGCAGGTGAGAGCTGCCAGGTTCAGAAGCTGAGGCTGAGGCTTCTCCTCACTCTGGACACAGCAGGTCAGTGCCGCAGGTGCAGATGCCTTCACCACCTCCTGCCAGTAGACGGGAGACAAGGCCTCCATTTGGTTTTCAGCTCTGTAGGGTTACAGTTGCCTGAACTGACCCACATGTGTCTGGTCACAAACCCAGCAGAATGTGGAGTATCTGGACGCTTTGTCCAGAAACACCTGAGGGACTGCTGGGAGAGACAGCAGTCGCTCTGGCTGCCTGCAGAGGCCCAGAGGCCGTGGGCAGGCACCCTCTGCCTGTGGTGCTTGCAGGCAGGTCAGATGTGTAATGTGCCCCGTGCTGCCTGTGTCTGCAGCTCAGATAATACTCTTGAAATGCGCTCATGCGGCACGTAGTGCATGTCCTCATAATTCTCCAGGAGTTCCCAGCTGGTCTTACAGCAGCCCCATTTCTGTGCCCTTGCTCTCTAGAAATGCGTGTTACAACACACAAGCCTCAGTCCTTGCAGGCTTTTGCCATTTATCTGTGTGAAGGTTTATGGTATTTCTAAGGTATAAGCAAACACTGTGCATTAGGTCATTACTTTTATAGACTAGCATTTGGTGCAAAATCACATTCACACTTCATTTACCATATCCCACAGCTCCAGAGAAATCAGGACTGTTTGTTCCAAGCCACGTGAACATGAGTGAGAGCAGAGATGGAGGGGGCTGGCAGGAGGTGCCTAGGAGTGTTATAAAAGACATTTGCACATCAGTAAATACAGGTATATCTGTTACAGTTGTATCCGGAAGCTGCGTAAAAAAAAGAGGTGACTGTACATTTGCAGATCATAAAGCTTCCTAAAGTTATATAAGAAACGTAACACTAAAATTGCTTCTTCTGCCTTCATGAAGATTGGGTGCAATGATTGACCGAGGAAAGCCATTGCCTCTGCTCAGAGAAACTTACAGTTTCTAAGTGGCTCATAAACAGCTGAACCTGGTCATACCAATGAGAGCACAGTCAATAAAGATAATTGTGTTTGTTTAGCACAGAAGACTGGCAGTATATATGAAGAGTACAATAGAAGAGCTTGCTGGGAGCCTGGACATCTTTTCCAAGAACAGTCCTGACATTTTATCACGAAAAAGTCATTATAAATTGCAACCAAAAGGAAAAAAATTGAACTTTTACTCTATTTAAAATTTCTGGGAAACATTGACTTTATACTTTATTATCTTCTCACTTGAGTCATGTTTGAGAATTTCATTTTGATGAGGAAAAAAATGCTTTTCTTTACCTTTTGGGGTAGTTTCCTTACAAATGTCATACTAAATGCAATGTAAATTCCCATAAAACACTCAGTGTGAATATATTCTGCCTAAATTTTTTGACCTGTCACAAACAGGACCTCCTTAAGAACTCATCACATTCCTGAAGTTTGGTATCTTGTCTGTATATAATGGAGTTA
The DNA here is from genome assembly GCA_011076525.1 of Nettapus auritus. Lineage (NCBI taxonomy): Eukaryota > Metazoa > Chordata > Aves > Anseriformes > Anatidae > Nettapus > Nettapus auritus. The sequence goes on along the minus strand of CM021766.1, from coordinate 89,995,871 downwards.
AACTTAGGGCTTTCTGGGCAGTTTATAGTCAGAAACAATTCCTGCATTTGTTACATTGAAGTTTGGAGGGTCAGACTATTTCTCTGCTGGAGCACATCCTGGGAGAGATAGGGCAGACTTATTGCTATGCCTTTTGTCCTTTTAAGCTTTCATCAGTACTATTTTGCAACTTCTTTAGTCCCTCTTGCTTCAATTGTTTTTTATTTGTTTTGTTTTTTGTTTGTTTGTTTTAATGAGCATGAAGAAAACTGTTGTATTATGAAATAACAGCAAGATTCAGGTGGGTAATAATCAACAGCATAGCAATGTGAATGTGTTTAAGGAACAGAGCAAGAACAGCTTAGGTTTCACTTCCCCTGTTTCTATACCTTAAAACCCTAATGAACTTCCCAGCACTGTTTTTGGGACTACAAAGTAATTTTGTTCCCATGAGATGAGTGAGGCCAGGCTGTATATGGGACCGTCATACATAATGCATAAAGAAATGGTCAGAACAGTGGTCAACAAAAGCATTCCTACCACACAGCTTGCCAAACCACCTGGGTGTCTCCTGGAAAGACAACACAGATTAGGTGCATCAGAAAACACCTCAGTGAAAGTGTTTACAATGTGGAATTGGTTGTATTTCACATTCAAAGAACACCGGACTGATTTAAAGCATTTTTTCTTGCAATATGTTAATACATTATTTTGTTGTTAGAAATACTTTAGTTTTTTATGTTTATTTCATTTTGCAAATATATTTATACACTATTTGTATGTGTGTGTTTATAGAAATTAAACTCAGAGTAGCGAGACTTAATTTTTGACAATAAGTTGTTAGATTTTACCTTTCATTCCTTTAATTCTAGATTTGTACATCTCTTGGGATTTCCTTGAGCTTACTCAAGCATGCTGAGTTTCTTGACTTTTTTCAAAGGCTATTCAAAGCCAGAGGTCCGTTCAGTTCTAGGCCTTGGTAAGCCACTGAAGCAATGCCAGCTGGGGTGGGAGTCAGTTGCCTAACCTGGGGGTGTGATACCTCCTGAGACGTTTCTGCTGGCCTATCTGGCTTCCAGCTGCTGCTCCAGAGGAGCAGAATTACCAGGGATCTGTCCATGCTGTGTGGACCTATCTGCAACCTTAGGGTACCCAAAATGGCACTAGGCACCCAAATGTCTGAGTCCCAATTTGCACTCCTTCTCTGATGGAAATAGTGGAAGGAGAGAAGCATGAGATACTGACATGGAAATCCAGGTGTATAGCTGCTGCTGTCCACACTGCTGCTTTTGCAGTCTTGCAGTTGCAGCTGCTCGATGGCTTTGCTTTTTCCTCTGATTACACTGCTGTTAGAGCTGCCTGTCAGGAGCTGCAGCCTCTCTGTTTCCTGACTGAGGAGTGCTTGTGTGTGGTTGGATTGAGTAAGGCTCGCCGTGGGAATTGCTGTTTAGTGTTCTTGGTTGCCTTCCCAGCCTGGCTCCTCTCTGTGCTGCAGACACTGAGACCCAGGTGCTGGGGGTGGGAAGATGTGCAGCACATCCCTGCCACGCACACAGAGCAGGATTTAGGAGACTCGTCTGGCCAGCTCACCTGCTGCAGGCTGGTTTTAACAAATGCTCCCTCTTGTCCCATCTTCAGTGTCTGGTGATGATGCATCCCGGTGATGCTGGTGCTCCTTTAAACATGGGAAAATGCATCTCAGCCCCCTCAGCTGGGGATTTTGCTGCGCTCTGAAACACAAGACCTTAAATTCCTCCTAAAACCATATTTCACTTCAGTGAGCAGTCGAGCCCTTTTCTACATTTCTTGAACCAGGAGGAAAAAAAAAAAAAAAAAAAAAAAAAAAAAAAAAGAATTATTAGAAGTAAAATACATTATTAAATGGGAGCTGGCATGTGTCAGGTTTATTGATGAGAACTTTCATAAAATGCAGTATTACTTCATTCCCACCTTAATTGAAGATATTTTCAGCCTAAGTGATGTGTAACTGCTTAGTGATTTAGCTCTATTTTATGAATAATTATATTACATGTATTCTCCCTGGATATTTCCATTGATACATAGGATAAGTGTCTCTCATAATAGCCTGCAAAGGGTCAGGCAGATCTCACTTTATTGAATCCCTTTGAAAACATCCTATTTTGCCTTCTTAAAGTCAATGGTTAAATTAATAATCACAATGAGAAACCTTTCAAATGGGAGGAACATTCCCTCTGCTTATGATCTAATTCCCTGGACACCCACTTACTAAAGATTTGACAGGAGTAACACGAAGCTACAGCATTCACTATGTGGTTCATTTTTTTATCAAACAAGACAGGAAGAATGAAGCCTTGTCTGTGTTTGAAAGCTGTATCGTGTTTCTGCCATTTCTTGAGGCATTCTTACAGAAACCTTTCAGTTCTCCCTTTCTCATCTTCTGCAGGCTTAATGCGTTAGAAATAGCTCTTCAGCGATTAACACAATGATGGTGATTTTTGCATGAACCATAGAAAGAGTCTCATCCTAACCTGTGGATTTGTGAAATAACAAATTTCAAACTGTGATGAAAACAGAAATAATTACAAACACTTCAGCAAATAAAGAAGTCTTCAAGGGCTATATTTAATATTAAACACCGCACACACATAAAAAAATCCCAGGCAACAGGCCAAGCTGAGATTAAGTGGATCTTTTTTTAAGAGGCGTTTGTAATGTAAATTTAAAACCAAACAGTTAAAAAAAAAAAAAAAAAAAAACACTTTGACAAACCTTTACATTATTGTCACAATCTGCATCTAGACCCAATAAAATAATAGACAGGAAGTCAGCCAGCAGCCAAGCCAGGGGTATGCAAATGCCCTATTCTGCAGCTCACTGATAGCAGCTGGAGAGCTGAATTTTAAAAGCACCACTTCAAAGCTTTTATAGGAAATAATTGAACGCTTAATGATTTTAAAGTTCCATGACAGCTCTAATGCCAAATTGTTGTTTAAATTAATATGTTTAGCTAATGATCAACACATGTGTCTGGGAGGTGGTTCCCTGTGCCTGTGTGTTTGCGGTGCTGCTGCAGTGATGACTAAAATGAGGAATGAGGTGGGACAGGGGGCTTGTCCCACAACAGCAGGGCAAGATGGGTAGGCAGTTTCCTCTGATGAGGTGAAAACTTCCCCTTTCAGGTAGCAGAGTCAGTCTGGCATGGTTTCTTTGGTGCCAACCGTTTTTGCTTCCAGAGTGAACCAAAAGGGTATCTTCAAAGCACAGACACAGATTAGCTACAGCAAACAGCTTTTTCTAAGGCACTGAAGGGTGATTTTACCTCTCAGCATAAGATAAGGTGGCTGCTGCCAGTCAGCCAGCAGCGCTAGGATGGGGCAAACACAGGGAATTCCACCTCCATGCCTGAGGTGTAGGACAGGAGGAGCTTCATGCTGAGCTGGTGTGGGTCCTAGGGTGAGGTGTTGCAGCAGGGACCCCAGCTTGTGCAAGGGGTGCAAGCCTTTCTGGGGAGGGTTCTCCAACAGATAGGTCAAGATCCACAGTACCTTCCACATTTTGCTCCAGCAAATTTTCTCTCTCAGATTTCTGAGGTTGTTTCCCCTCTCCTACCCCTGTCTCTGGTTATTGAGACAAAACCTGCAGCACATGGACGGTGCCTCTGTACGTGAGCATACTGGCTTAACACAGCTTTATTCTGAAGTCAGCTAGCTCCCATTTCAAGTGAGAAATGGTAATCTGAGGAAGGAGATAAGCCAGGTAAGAGGAAGCAATCAATCCCAAAATCTTGTCCCAAAGTGCAGACTTTCCCCGTTAAAATTGCAGTTGTGTTTTCTCAGGGTTGGTGAGGACATACAAAATTTATGAGGATTCTTGACGGAGAGGTGAGGGAAATGTTACAGAAGCTTTCATGCTCAGAAAAGGCGGAAGAAAGAAGCATAGGAAATGGTAATTCGCAGTTTCTCCCAGAGTACTAAAGTGAAATGATAGGGCAGCACATTTAAAACAAGAAGCAACGCTGTTCCATACCACCTGTAATTGAAGGGTGGCATTCATGACTGTGGGACACACAGGTAGGCCAACCTCCATTACGTGAGGTGAAGGTCACCACTTGCTCCTCTTGTTTCTGTTCACTTTGCTTCCCTTGTCCTGAGGGAATTCCATTTGCACCAGCTCTAGGTAGCTGTGCTACATTTGGCATGACCTTGCACCTTTGCTCATCACCTCTTCTGGTCCCAGGGCTACCTCTGGCTTTTCCTGCACTCCTACAGGTCAAGTCTGAGATATGCTGAACAGTTACTGCAAAGATGTTTACAATGCCAAAGGCAAAGCAATGCTTGCCTTGTGGATAAACAGGAATTTTCAGCCTCCAGGCCTCAATTAAAACACGCAGCCTCAAAAGGCTCTAATCTTGTTGGAAAAATTCTCCACAAAAGCTCTATGAAGAAAAATGTTTGAGAGCCTTGCAGCATGAAGAAGGGAAAGAGCCAGCCAGCCTGGTCTTGTAAAAGGATTAATCCTTCTTTATAAATTAGGCTCTTTGTACCTATGAAACATGTTTGATCAGATTCCAAACCATGGCAGTGATTTGTGCCAACTGGGAAGCCAAAGAGTAGAGGAATGTCTGTTATTTAAATATTTTACCAGCCCTTCATCTGGGTTAATATTTTATTAGCAGCAAATATGCCTGTTAAAGAGTCTGAAACTACTACTCACCTTGGTGAGAGCCAGACAAGGGGTGGCTCTGCATCAAGGTACCATAAGATGGAGAGGTTTGCAATGCTGTATTTAAAAGTCAGTCAAGGCTAGTTCTGACAAATTGGTTGCTAGTGGGAAAGGCAGGTCCATCATGTGTCCTCCTATATTCACCAGCAATGTTTCATTGTAAAGGGTTATTGGCCCCTTTCTTTGTGGACCACAAGCACAGAGAGCTCTGGCAAGAGGCACATCACCAGGTCTCTGATGAGATGAGCCATGGACATTGAGGAGCAACCAGCAAGTCCCTTGACCACAGCAGGCATTATTTGGGAAGTACCTTTATTTGGGAAGATTCTGCTGCTTTTATTGTGGCTTAAGTCTCTGAAGCTGGAGCCAAACTTCCAGTTAGTGTCTTGAATGGACATCCAGAACGTGGTGAAACATGTCAGTGCCAGCTCGGTATTGCCTATATAACCACAAACTTGTTGCAATACGTGCGACTGCAGGAGTCTGTGCCATGCATGGTCTGGAACAGCTCCACAGCTGAAAACACAGGACAGAGATCTCTCCTCTCTTCTCTTCACTCTGTTTTCTTTCTTCTGTTTAAAGGAAAGAATCTCCTTGAGTGGAAAAATAGGATCTTGGGAGGTTGTTAGTTGAGTGCTCAGAGCACAACAGCCAGAGCAGGACACAGCATTAGGCTCTGTTCCATGCAGCAGCCTGATCTGACCATGAGCAACCATCTTCAGTGTTAAAATGTAGATAAGTATTAAAAATTCTTTCAAGACTTTCTCTGGCCTGCTGTCTCTGAAGAGCTTATCAGTCAGCTTGTTGCTATTTTCCACAGTGAAGTAAAGCCCCCATCAGAGCATGCTTTCAAACACCCTGCCCCATCAAACATCTCTTGAAGATGCTCAGAGAGCATAGCCACATCCCTATACACATATACTACTCCAAGAGCTGTCTGAAAGGAGATGAGATATTAATTTCAGATAAATTATTCTTTAAAGTAAAACCTGTGGGAAATTTGCCTGATTGTGTGAGGTTACCGAGGCCCAAAACTTTAAAATTTCTTATACTTTTTTTATATATCCAACTAGCCAGTTACACCCAGTCTTGCTCATTAGCCAGCCCTTATTCTACCAAAAATATTAAAATGTTTTTCTTCTAGTATTTTGAGGAATACACATCTGAATACCTGGAGTTTGCATACAATGTAGTATTTATAGAGATTGTGGTAGTGACTGATTTACCTTTGATGTGGTAGTGACCACCCTGATTTAGTTCTCGCTTTCCTGCTTTCATACTGCTTGTCCTACTAAAATAATTAAAAAATTGGGGAGCCCTCCAGTGGCTAAAATTATAGAGCCTAATTTCACCAGTGTCTTAAAGAGGTATCCAAATATTCCATGGTGCCTTAAGGCTTTGCAAAAGTTCATATAATTTAAAACCAGAATTTTATAAATGTTACCTTCTTGCAGAAGAGACTATTTTTAAAATGCCCAGAGGCACTTGGGGAAAAGCTTCCCTAGAAGGTCTTTTCAGAAAACGCTCCCTAATGCAACACAGAGGATATCAACCTCAAGTTCTTAGACATCTCCTTTTAACTCCAGGAATTTGAGCACATTCATAGAATGAATGGCTTGGGTTGGAAGGAACTTTAAAGATCATCTAACTCCAACCACCCTGCCATATTTTTCTCCTACTCCACAGACAGGTACTTGGTATTCTGTACCAAAGGGAAAAAAAAAAAAAAAAAGTGGGGGAAGGAGTGAAATCAGTCTCTTGACTCTTTGCCAATGTGTATACTGATTCCTTTACAACCTCCATATTGTGGGTATATCCAGAAATGATGGCAACAAAGGTCCGTGTTCAAAGGAGGGAGAAAAATATGCAAAGTTAGGAAGAAACCTTATTTTACAACCCAGAGCTGTAGTTTACTGGGGTAACCGAAAAGTGTTGAGAGTGCCTGCTCCAGATACTCCCATGTCACTTCTAAAATACTCACTGATTTCCTTGAGAGGAGATTTGGACTAAAATTCTGTGGGGAGGTGTGAAGAAAAATATATTTTTTTGTTCTTTGGTAGTGGCCGTGTTCTATTACATGCATCATGTTTCCATTAGATCAGTCACAGAATGAAACGCAGATGGAAAACAAGTAATATTTTTTATAAATATAGGGCATTTAGGACCATTTCCTCTGTGCATCATTCCAATAAACTAGGAAGCCAGTACAAAGCCCATTTAAATCAACAGATTTTGGCTTGTGTTATTGGAGAAGGATAAGTGGATCAAACTGAGTAAAATGTTGAATCTGCCTTTCAGCCACAAGCATCCTTGTACAGAAAGCAGTGGCTGGGCTGCTGGCATTGGTCTTGAGCAGGGCAGAGGCACCCAACCCAGCTTCCAAGTTCCCAGTCACCTACAGCTCATTGCCATGAAGCAGAGCCAGTTGGGTCACTAGCCCAGGAAATGCCTCCTGCCCTCTAATTAGCCATGAAATGGTGCTGCTGCCTCAAAAGACCTCTCAGTATTATTCTTTCCCTCCTCTCAGGTGTCGCAAAAGGTTTCTGCTTCCTCTGCGTGCTGCTCCTGGAGATGATCAGATGGAGGGCTGCTTATCTCAGGGTGTCCATCACCAATCCTGGCAGCACTGGGCTGCAGGAAATGACAGGCACTGTAAGGAAGTTGGAGCATCAGCCTAAACCTGATGGACACCTCCTTATCCCTGAGCATGATGGCCAACTTCTCTCACACTGCACCGCCACTGACTGTCATCGCTGCAGAGGTCCAGAAGTTCTCCCCCAAAGAACAGAAGGTGATCATCACAGCCATGGATCAGCTGCAAAAGCACAAAGACAGCACGTGGGTGCCTGCAAGTTGAAAATGGTCTGTGTCAAGAGCTGTCAAAAGCTGCGGTTGCCACAGGGATAATTGGTTTGTGCCAGCTGTAGTTGATGGATACCAAGCTGATGAAAGGAGACAGGATAATATACCTTCTGTTGTTTAATTGAGGATTTTCTAATTCTGCATCAGCTGAAAGCTCTGGATGCTGAAAACCACCCAAATGCACCCTGATATCTGTAGCAATGAGAAGATGCTGGGGAAACAGGGTTGCTCACCAAGTGTTCATGTGCCTACACAAAGCACCCTGTTGGTGAGAAAAGGACGTTTGGTGATGCTCTCACCCATTCTTTCCCATCCAGCAGTTCCCTGCAGATTAATGTTTGTCAGAATATTCCCTTATCGCAGGAGCTGCAATCTTTACTTAATACCCCAAGGGAGGGACATCTTGGGTTATTTCACCCAGCCCAAGTGATTGAAATACGACAGCAAACCGTTAAAATGATCCTGAAAGTACTGGCCCACAGCCCAATATCTTTTCTACAGTCGTTTCAAAGAAGGTGATTAATAGCATGTCAGGGAGCCGCTCTGTACACTGAACACTACTTGGAGGACTGTAAATAGATAAAACCAAAAGATCAACAACCTTATACTGAAATAAGGACAGGTACCCGAAGGGTGCTGGGAATCTTGGTTGTTGAATTCTACTTTTATTGTTGTTAATGGTAGGTATCGAGAGGGGATGAATAGCTGCCAAATTAAATTTTAAGCTAATCTTAAAGTAGGAGGCAAAGACTCTATCATGCAGGCAGTAGCCTTATCTGGAGGATATAGTAATAAAATTCGACCTGGACAATACAAGATAATACAACAAGGAAAAAAAGTATAAACGTGTAGGTGTTTGATGGGGCTAGAGGTGTGTGGAAAGCAGCAATGTTGAAAAAGTGCTGGGAGGAATGAGGTGGGGTGAGGCCAGAGGACTGGCTGTCAGTTCGCAGCATGAGCCAGCAGTGAGACTGAGCACTTTGTACGAGATGGGCTCACAACAGGGAGTCTGGGCAGTGTCAGAGGGTTGCCGTTCACCTCATGGGATGGACACACAGGGGGAAGAAGAAAAGATCCTTGCTATGCCCATCAGGCAACCATCAGGGACCTGACCCTTGGGAATGGCCTCATAAGGTGTGGAACAGCTTTCACACCAGGGGCAGACGCAGAGCACAGGAGTCATCAGCCCAGGAAAGGACATGTCCAAGGATGGATGTGCTAGAGATACACCAAGCAATGTGGGAAGGAAGGTGGGCAGTGGCTGCTGCTTGTCTCATATAAGCTTGGCGTCCCACCAGGACCTGGTGACACCAGAGGGTGGCCAGGTCAGAACTGGTCAAAGGAAAATGTTCTTTGTGGAAAAATATTCACATTAGGTCAAAAGCAACTGTGTAAATTCACAAACATCCACCACAGGCTTTTAAATACCAGAACAACATTTCTGGATCAGGAGCCACAAATTTTCAAAGGCTGGAAGAATATTCCGGAAAAGCACGTCTAACCTGTTCGGGTGCTCTTGCTTACACGTCCACTGTGACCATGGTCAGAGGCTTGACACTGGGCCAGAATGATCTGCAGTCTGGTTCACTGTGGCCTCTCTGACATCTTTGAGCTATGCCAAAGGTTTCCCTGACCCTTAAAAGTCCACCTCGCCAGGCCGCTCTTGGTGCCTTGCTTCTCTCTTCCTTTCCTGAGACAGCTGGTATTGACCGAACTACATATTCCTGTGCTTCCAGTGACTATCTTTTCTGTCTTCTCCAAGGCCAGGCAGGCAGAAACTGAAAGGAATCTGAGTGGTTGAATTAAGGAAATAAAGACTTTTTCTAAAGATTTGAGTGCTTACATCTTCCATCTGGGAAGGAGCTTTCCTGAAAAGTGATTTTTATTCTCCTCTGCTGCAGTCACTCACTCTGTAAATCACTGTCCAGTCCGGTTGGTGTTACCTGGCTGTGCTTCCCAAAGCTGTGCTGGGACAAGGCGCGCCACAGCTAGAATGTTTTCTGAGATTGTCTGTACAGCTTCCTGGTGATGAGTTTATTCAGGTCCCACATACTCCTCCAGATATGTTGTTTTACTGCACACCACTTGTGATTGTGGATAGGGGTATGATGTAATTCCCTCTCTCCTCTCCTAGGCTCGCTGGGTTTAGATCAACTTCATGGTACTTCACAACTGGAATTTGCACCAGCAGCTCCCCAGGGTAAGCACTGTGTGCTCAGCTTCTCCATTTCTGCCCTGAGACACACTCTGGACGCTTTTGAAGATGGTAAAAATAATCAATAATAGATTAAACTGCACGTTTTCTTCAGGCAGCGGGTCTGCTTACATGTAATGAGTTTTTATGAGCTAAGGCATCCCAAAATTATAGAAATGTTTTGATAAACCTGAACCTAGATTCTTCTGCATCTGCATGCTCTTTGATGCCAATTGATTGTATTAAGGGGATAAATGCAAATCACTAGCAGTTAGTAGCACAGTTTTTGCTTTTAGCTGTGGCAAACCTGCATCGTATTTGGAACTAGGGGGCTAGTCCCCCGTACACTACTTTTTCTTAATGATGTGCTTTTTTTTGGTGAAGATGAGTTGGTAAGACATGAGGATTACATTTAAATTCAGCTGTATTTGCAGTTTAAACATGCGGGAAATGAGATGAGGGGAGGAAGAGCAGAGAGCTTATGCTAATCCAAACAAATGGGAGAGCTCGTAACATTTTCAAATAGTGTATTTGAAATAGCATTAAATTCTGTTTGCAACCTGATGCATCTGTGAAACTGGGGCTGCCAAAATACGCTCACCTGTTGTCATACAACCACTCCTGGGCTTTTAATGACAGTGCAGGCCACAGCCACAAGAATGCCTAAATCATGTGCTTTATGTGCAAAGCACACCGTAATTTATTGAATAACTAATCCTCAAAGCCTGACTTTTAGCTCTCTCAGGTGGGCAAATGAAGGCAAAAAGACAAAAATGACCAGCCTGTGGCCTCACAGCAAACCTGACAGAGCCAGGATGAAAATGCAAGAATTTGGCATTACTTCCCAAGCTATGGTTTCCCTGCCAGGGCTGCACTCATCCTCTACCTTGGTGTCCCAAATGGGTGACCAAGCACTGCCAGCAGTGTGTCTCCCTGCTCTGAAAGAGACATTCACGCTGCTCAGGATGTGCACACATACCCCTTTGGCTCGGCTCTTTCTGGGGGGGTGATGCTGGCTCGTTATGCCAAGTGCTCCACCAGCCCTGGTCCAAACCAAGTGCAATGTCTGGTGTCAAAGCCATCAAGGAGATAAAAACCATAGAGGCCCTCTGCCATGAACCCAAGGTCTGAATTTGCAGGGCTGGCCAGGGCAGTGTTACTGCAAGTGGAATTTTCAGTTTTGTGCTGATTTCACCATTTGTGCCTAAGGTAAAAGAAAAGAGATAAAATAGAAGAAAACATCCTTCCAGGACTTGTGGGGCATCCCTCTTTTAGTGAGGAGCTGCTCCCATTCAGACTCTTCAGACAACACCCAGGCCTATAGCAAGATAATGCTCTCCTAGGCGTATTGACCTTTTTGGCCCACCTAATGAGCTCTTCTGAGAAGAATCAGAGAGGGAAGCTCACCAGATTGCCTATGGGTGGTTTTTGTCACTACTTGGTAAGTTACCTCAAAATAAGACACAAAAATGATATTACGCATATTTCAAAATTGGGCATGAAAAGCTTTTTTTTTTTTTTTTTTTTTTTTTTTTTTTTTTTTTATGGAAATTGTATGGTTTGGGTTCTTGTTTATTTGTTTATTTTCCTCTGGCTAATCATCTTCTTCATCAATGTGTATGTTAAATTGTTTGTCTAAGAAGTAAATACTTATTTGGAATTTTTGGGAAGCTCTTTATACACTTGTTTCCATACCCCTCTCCTTACTCCTGAAAAACAGACCCTCTGGCCTAAATTCGCAATGCTGAAAAAGGTATAATAAAAAGGTATAATAACAATATTTCCAATATTCAATGTTTTTGTTGAAACCATCTTGAGAAAACATTTTTTAATGAAACACATTTACTACTTCTCATCTCTGTGTGATCTGTCTGATTTCCTAACTTCAAAATGACAAAAAACATTTGTCTATTCAGAGATGCTGGCCCAAAGCCCATCGTGCCCACGAGCTGTAGTTTTATGATATGAAATGTTTGCCTAATTCTTCATACCATGGAATTATAACCTTAGTTTAACGAAGAGAAAAAGCCCGTTACATAAGCAATCCCACCAGAACATGGAATTAAAAGATAAATCCAATCTGGGCAACTCAGAGGAGCAGACGTATTTACTCTCAGAGATTACCTCTTGGAGAGTGCAAAGATACAACAGTGAGAGGTGCTGTTATAAAAACAAAATACAGATTGCTGGAGCCACAGTGGGAATGCTCCAGAGTGTACCAGAAATGCTTCTTCAGCTTTCTGCAGCTTGCTCTCATGCAAGAGCAGCAGGTAATCTGAGTAGCATGGGTAAAACATGAAAATAAAAAATCCCATGGTATCTAATTTTGCAAGATGCCAAAGTGTTCAGATAAGTGTTAATTGATCTTAGCTCTTGATTTCAGTGGATGTGAAGAGTGCTTTGCTAGGCCATAGGGCTAGGCAGAAGAAGGCAGGTGATGCACTCAGTGCTTTCAACTTAATGCTCTGCCCATGCCAGTTTTCTTCTGCTATGGATGGAATGGTGCAGATGGTATTTCTTGGTGAATTGTGGCTACTTCTGCATATTGCTTTAATGACCTTGCAGCAATTCCAGCAGATAACATGGTATTTTCTCCTCTTACTTTTATAAATCATTTGTTTGTGTCTTTTAGACTTAGGGATACAATTGCCCTGTCACATGGTTCAGTACAAGAAAATGTTTCTTTCTCACTTGCTGTGGTGACCTAACCTAACACTATGAAAACACTTCTTGGTTTCACTGTATTTAATTTGTACTTCCTGATACCAAAAGCTACTTGCGAACAATAAATGAACTGTTTCTGTAGCTTTCCCTTTCCCCCAAATTGATGTCACAGTTTCATTTTGAATATGCTAGCATCTCCCAAGGTTGTATTCTTCAGTCTTCACGCTCTGCTTCTAAGCACTCCCTGATGTGCTCCTGCCTCAATGATGCTGAGCAGCATGGAGGAAAGTCTCTTATCTCACATGAGGTGCAGGCCAGGTACTCCTCTGCTTGTCCCACCAACAAGGCCCAGTCCAAAGGCGATGTCCAGCCCCTGCCCAGGAATGTGCCACTGTGGGCAGGCACACCGTACTGCCTTCCTCCAGTAAGGCACAGTCCCCTAGTGAAGCCTATACCCTTCACGTGAGATAAATAAATGTTTGTTGAGGAAGAGAAAGAGCAGAAGAGCAAACTTGCCTCTGGAAACCCATGGTTACTACTGGTGAGTTTGTCCTGGGGAGACAGGATCTGAGACATACTCAAGGGGAAGGGCTGAAGCACAACCTGCTTTGTGTCCCCAGAGGACACGCGCTGCCCCTGGGCCACCCATGCACTCTTTCTCTCTTATTCTTAGTCTTTAGCAATGCCATGAAAAGAGGTACATCTTCTACAGGAGAAGTGTGAGCGCCCCAAGTCCCATTTTCCTTGGGGAGATGGAAAGTGCTGAGATGTCTGGAGCAAAGATCAGTCTTTTGCCACCTGGCTGCATGAGCTATTGACCTACCCAAACCAGTAAAATGCCTCAAGAATACTGAAGGGAGGAAAGCACGAAGACTTTAGGCATCTACCTCCAGAAGAGAACAGATGATTGCAAGTTTTCCACAGAGCAGCGGCTCCTGGCACTCTGCCCTGAGAGGAGCATGGTTTAAGACACACCCCACCAGAAATGTTTTCTTTTCACTACTTTGCAAGCTTCCCTGTTGGCATGCTGACTTCTCCAACACTTGTCAGCTCCAGCATGAGTCATGCAGTGATCCTGGACGCTGCCCTGCCCTGGGCTTGGGTCTTTGGAAATATGAGTGAGCACAGAAGCCAGCCACAGAGGATCCTAAAACAGAGAGGAGCAGCTGACCAGATAGTTGTATGTGAAACAACACCCTGAGAAGGCTGGTCGTATGGTCAACTTTGTGTCCATGGCAGTAGCAGCCACCACAGACAGGCTGCTGTCCAGTTTTGGCCTACACACACACGCTATTTTCCAGCTCATGGTGAGCATGGACATGCCAGAAACATGAGCAAGGTGTAAAGCAGATAAGGCCAACATGCCATAGGATGTCAGTAGGGTGCACACTGCATAAGAGGGAGTTGGATTTCACCATCTCAGGACTTGTCACCCCCGGACAGCCAGGCCACTGTTGGCTGCTGGGCCTACAAGATGATGGTCAGGTGCTGCATGCCAGGAGGAGGAACCCCATGCAGCACAGCACAGCATGGCCAACCTCAGGTGAAGATGAGCCCTTGGTAAAGAAAGGCAGGCTAATGAGAGAAGCTGATCCAGTTTAGCAGATCTTCTGTATGCAACCAAGCATTCCAGCAGTGCAAGTGTAGGCGCCTGAGCTCCTCAATGCTCACCTCCCACAGCAGCCTGCCTGAAGGTGCTTTTCGTTACTGAGGTACCACTGGTGCTTCTCTCTGCCTGAAAATGGCTCCTTCCATAAATACCCACCAAGAATATGCACAGAATACACTTCAGGTTGCAAACTAGAAATGGCAGCAATTTCTTTCCTCTGTTTCTTTCATCTCTGAGTCTAGCTGAAGCAAATTAACTACTCTTCTGCCTTAAATCACTGAGTAACTTCAACAGGGTTCCTACTTTTTCACCCCAAGTTTACAGGTCAAAGCACTATTCTTTGTTAGATCAACTGGTATAGTTTGAAAAGTAGCCAAAGTTTGGGAGATAACAGTTTCTTTTTTAGATCTGGAATGGAAGGAGCACAACTAATACATCTCTTTTGCAATGTAATTGAATCAAAGAAGTTTTGTCTCTTTTTCTAACATGTTGTAACTTTTTGCATAGATCTGATTTTCACAACAGGTAAATACTGGGGAAAAAAATTGTGATGTTTTAGTTTTCACTAGTAATGGAATAAGCATCCTCAAAAGGAGCATTCACAACCAAAAGTCATTTTGCTATGAAAATTATATATTTGTGACAAAATAAAACAAATTATAAAATGATGCACGTTCCAGACTGAAGTCAGTTAATGAAAATTCCTTGTTCAAAGAACATATACTCACAGCCATATTCAAAACCTTTTTAAATTTATGGGTATATCTTGGTAAGATTTAAATGGCCTTTGAAAGGATTCCTTTTAAAAATACAACAAAACGTAACCACAGGGCTGTTACTGAAGAAGCTTCCTCTTCATTATTTAAAATTATGATTGCAAACCCATAACTCTTTTGCAGGCTCTTCTTCATTTGCTCTTGTAAGGAGCAAAGCAAAACTGACCATGAATACTTGTCCACTTGAAAGTCCAGGCAAGGTTTTTTAGCAGATAATCCAAAATCTACCAGAAGAGCTACAGCAGCTCTGGAACAGGGAACAAAAAAATGTAATTGATTGTCACCCACTGCTGTAAATTCATTGTTTCTCTCTTGTCAGTCACTGTCACGGGTAGTGTAGGAGAATGGCTGAGAAGCAGATGGCTACATCTAATAAATTTTGCAGGCTCATTTTGAAACAAGTGAGGCAGTCAGCAGAAACCCTTCTGCCTGTGCTCATGTCACCGGCAGCACTGAAAACATGCTTGGCATCCTGCTGGTTGGTAAGCTGGTTAGGGAGGCAGTGCTGGGGATGGGGGATGCCATAGCCCGAAACGCCTGATACAGCAGATCAAGTTTCTCCCTCCCTGGTACACATCCCTTGGCGGTGGGGAGCAGGGGAGGAACCTGGCAAACAGGAAGAAATAAAAAGAATAAGGAATCCATTCTTCCTGAGGCCACTTTGATGCTTCCTAACACAACTGTGTGTAGGACTGCCAAGGACTCCTTAGTATTCATCAGCAATGAGAACTAATTGGCGGATCGTGCCGCTGGTAGTTTTGCTCCCCCAGTGGGACTTGCTCTCTTTCTTGCTTCCCGACAGCTCGGACAACTATTCTCGGTGCTAGGTTGGGTAGGCCCCAGTAAAATGCTGGATATGCCTCCAGCAGCTTTTCAAAGTGATGGTACTTCATTGTATGTATATATACATGTACGCATTCTGTATGTGTGCATTATTCTTATACAGGCAAGCTCTGCAGCCTTGCCAAACTCCTGTTCTCTGAAGAGAGTTCAGGGAATCAATTTCTGTTGTTAGTGGAATCCGGGAAAGAACAGAAAATATGTCTTCATGGATTCCTGCAAGTGAAATATTTAATATTTTCTGGAGGCAAAAGTTAGTTTTCTCACATTTCTCTCATTTTGCTTTAGAAAGTAGTAGTGTATGCATATTCATGAGTATATGAAATTGATGGAGAATAATTATGCCGTTCCTGGTAGTAGCAAAAATGGTTACATTTTATTCACTTTCAGCCTGAGAACAGCTATGGAGATAGTCACTCAAATGTTAAGAAAGTAATAATTCATCTGGTTTGATAAAGGTTTCCTAAAGGTATTGTGTGTCAGAGCAGTCTCTCCTTTTAGACAGTCTTCAGACAGTGGACTCAATTACCAATTTTATTTATTTATTTATTTATTTTATAAAACTTGCAGTTAAGCAGGTGAAGGAGTATTACACTTGTTGTTCTTGGGACAGAAAGTCCCAGGCAGTTCCATGTTGCCGACTAGTGCACATAGCATGTAATGGGACATTCACCGGTATGGCAAGGCCTCACAGTTATCTATGGAAAGAAGGAAAAAAAAAAAAAAAAAAAGAATTTTTAGGAAAATAACTTTAAAAATAATTTTTTTTTTTTTTTTTTTTTTTTTTTTTTTTTTTTTTTTTCCAGGTATGTGAAAATTTTGGATGATTTTTTGAGCAATAACTTCCCAACTAAACATGGAATTTTGTTGGTTTGCTCTCTCTACATTCTAGGATAAAAACAAAGCATTTGGTTGAACATTCTTGGAAAGCTATTTTTGGCATGTATAACTAACCACAACTTGCAAATTTTAGATTTCAGAATGCAATTCAACATTTCAAATGTCATTTAAATACTTTCAAGCACATAATCACTTCCAGGTTGTAGAATGCTAAAAATTTTAAACTGAGAGCCTCTGCTGTGAAACCAGCCTTGAAGAAAATGTATATTGAACACCTTTTAATAGGGCAGCCTGTTCCAAGGCAGAAAGACCAAAGCACTGTGACACACAAAGCAAAACTTTCCATACGGGGCATCTCCCATGTTCTTAGAGAAGCCCAGGCCACAGTGCCAGATATAATGGCCATAAACATAATTAATGAAAATTATGTATTGTTGCAGGAGGTTGGATCCTCGAGGAACATGTTTTCAGTTCTGCTTCTGCTTTTCCAGTCTGCTACTAGCTGGGGAAGCGTTAAGTATCTATGAAACTTGTCCTTCATACCTTCTCATTTACTTCTGAGTCTTCCTGTTAAACACCAAAGGCAGCTGGTACTTTCCACTTTCTAATGGGTACAAAGTAGGTGGCAATTTTAGAAAAGAAGATCACCTTTCTCTAAGCTCATGTTCAGAACTACAAGTATATTAGTACTAGAGGTGTTGTTTTGTGATATTGAACAGCTGGTAGCTGTCTCTCCACACACACTTTCCTCAGACTGAGGAAGATAATCTATAACTTCAAAGACCAAAAGTCCCTAATATATTCTACTCTGCCTCAGCATTTTGGATTTACAGGTGTGAGCACCTCCTTCCATAATTCCCCTTTCCTAACTGATAATATTTCGCTACTGATGTGAAAATAATGTAGGATCCAAATAATACTTTTCATAAAATAGCAGTAGGATTCAATGCCCACTGTATTTGCTTGCTGCAAGAAATTACTCTCCTTTCTTTTCGTGGGGAGACAAATAAGACATGCTAGTGTATAATTTGCTTGCTTTCAATATCTCTTACAGATTGAGAGTGCACTTAACTATCAATTGTGGAACAAACCTTTGGAGACTGCAATATTTCTAGAAATACACAAATTAGAAGGTATGGGGTTTTGCCACTTCCTTTGTGTATTTCTGCTACAGAAGGTATTTGGCCTATGAAAATAGGGCATGGCAAGAAAATATACTTGCAATCCTTCTTCCAGATTCAATAGTTTGCATCTACAGCTGTGGTTCAAGCACAGGCAGCATATGCAATTATTCTCACAAGGCAGACATAGGCAGTCCTTGCCCTAAGAAAATTACTTTTCAAGGCCATGATCCCACTTGGGCAATTCCACCCATGCAGCTTATGCTATTGCCATGAGGGATACTCCTCTCCTGATGCAGTTCCTAGCAGCTGGAAATCTGTTTTTTTTGTTGTTGTTTGTTTGTTTGTTTGTTTGGGGGGGGGCTTCAATATTACTTGAACCACACTGCGACACATTTGCTCATGGTAGGTAACACATTACCCCATATGGACTCCCAGGGGCTTCAAGGAGTGTGTTCACAGCATATGGACATGTTCAGCAGGCAAAATCTGGCCTCGAGCACAGCATACATCGCAGCAGAAATTAATTTTGAGTTGTGTTTGGGGAAAACCCTGCACATCTCCCTGCCTGACAGCTTGGTACTGCTTCCCAAATCTTCTCGATGCAGCAGCTCTCCTTTTGAGGCTATGCTAGTTGTCAGGAGCACAGGCAGCACATTTCTCACAAGGTGCTGTACAAAACTCTCCTATCATGGAAGGCTGCAAGCTGCTGGGTCCTGGTTACTGTGCTACACTGCTCCATTTGTGAGCCTTGGTGAGTTGTTCCCATGCTTTGTGTGCGTTTAGGGCTGTGGAGTGAGATGTCAGGGGCTGCGGCTGAGGGTTCTGTCACAAATAAGATCCTCCAAGCTATATTTAGGGGAAACTCCACAGAACTATATTGATTTTTTCCTTCTCAGTATTTAATTCAATATCATTTCATTCTAGAAGGACAGCAAAATAATAGGATTGCATGTCCCCTTTAAAAGAATGTCATTTCAAGACAGCAACTGCCTGCCTTTAAAAGGATATAGGCTCCCCTCAGCTGTTTTGTCTGAAGAAGGTATGTGCACAGAAGCAGGTAAGAATTTCTGTATTCATTTTCAATGAAATGCTAGCTGCAGAGGGACAAAAGTGCTCATATGGCTGGTTCACTGTAAAACTTGGAACATACAGCATGAATATCAGTCCATTGGTCTAATCAGGCTTCCCCAGTTCACTCTCCAGACAAGGCAGAGGAGGATGCCCTGCTGGTGCAGCACAGATGAGAGGAAAACAGAAAGAAGGAGAGATAGTGAGGGCAGCAAGGAACTCACAAGGGAAGAGAAAAGCAGAGCAGGGGCTTGGATATCTCACACTGGGATTTCAGTGATCAGCAGTAAGTGTGGCCACTGGATGTTACTCTTTCATTTGCAGTGTCTGAGGTGTAGGGACCTCAAGGAACATGAGCAAACAGAAGTATCTGCAGGCTGAACCACACCAGCTTGGGGGAAATATCCCTTCATATTTCATTCCACGGAAAATATCCTTTTATTAACACTCCCAGAAGGGATCAATGGCAGATTAGCCTGTCATCACTGCCCCCCTGCCCCATCAGTTACACCCAACTCCTTACACTTACACTCCAGTCTACTGATTACTGGTGCCACCTTTCCCTCGCTCACCAGCCAAAGGCAAGCATCCTTGGACTAAATAAGTCACTTTGTCTCTCTTCAGCACTTCTCCAAACACCAGCATTTAATATTTCGGGTAGGTGAGGTCTTCCCACGGGTGGATATGGGTGCAGCGTTGTACATGCTCTGCTGCATGGTGCATGCCTGGGGCCAAGCCTCAGCTCTGCCTGGGGCAGGCAGGTACAGTGATGCCTGTACATAGGACTAAGCAAATGAAACAGCATATTTCACAGCTATTCAATATACAGCTATGGGCACAACCAGTTTAGTGTTTCGGGTTGTTCTTACACAGACTCATGGTAAAGCTTATTACAACAAATGATGCCAAATAGGCCAAATGAGACCCATGTTTCTCTTACACTCACCTGAGACCATAAAGCACTGGGTTCCCAGCTTTGGTGTAGGTATAACCAGTAAAAATGATTCACACCTTGACCATTTGTCCCATTGTTAATTCAGGGCTTGCATATTTGCAAAAGAGAACTGCAGCGGCAAAGCAGCACTGTTGTAATTCCTTGTGAAGATTGGAACTCGTCCTACTTTTTTTTTTTTTTACTTTTTTTTTTTTCCTCCCAAGTCAAGAAAGTAAATATAGCAAGAACTCCAGAAGAAATGTAGAGAATTATGTTTCTATAAAAGAATTTCCAGAAAGTAACAGGTGACTAATATTACTGATGCAACATGAATATAATAGGTGAATCTCAGCAGTAAATCACAATCATGATACCTATGCCTTAGGGTATTAAGACGTGATGTAAACCTGAGAGCTTTAGAGACCTCTGATCTGTGTTCTGTTACAGGGATCTGAAAGCAGTGTCTCATTAAAATGAGTGGAAAAAAAAAAAATGAAATAACACTTGAGTCTTTAAAAAGCTGATGCTTTCTGCCACAAAGAAAAAGATATGTTCTTATCAGATTTCTGATGTAATCATGAGCCTGCAGCATGAGATCTTGACATTGTGTTATTGTGCTAAAATCTATATGAAAACTTTCTGGACTCTTTAAATTTTTAAGCAGAGCTTCAAGCAAAGGAAAAAATTACTTGGGGTGGCCACCACCACAAGAAAGAAATGACACATTTCTTTCCAGGACAATGATCCAGCTGGTTCTGATTGCACATAAGGGGAGAAAAAATCACTGTGAGGAAAATCAGGCACTGGAGCAGATTACCCCAGGGCTGTTGTGCAATCTCCATCCTTGGAGGTTTTCGAGTCCCGACTGTATGAAACCTGAGCAACCTGGTTATCTCAGAGCTGACCCTGCTCTCAGCAAGAGGTGGGACTAGGGACCTCCTGAGGTGCATTACAGCATAAATGTCTTATGTTCAGTTTTAGAATTGCATCTGAGTAATGGGTCCTGTTTTGTGGTGATTTTATTTTTTTAAGTAGGAAAGGGTTGTCCTTTTGTATGGGGAAAAATGAAACCTTCTGAACATTTACATGAAAATGGAAGGCGTGGGAGTGTCAGCTGCACCCAGCTGAGCCTTCTGGCTAGGGTGGTGGCTCCAGAGGTGAGAGATCCAGCTTCAGGTCCCTGCCACATGACTCAGAGTAGAAGTTTGCACCCTACACCACTCCAGATGAGTTGCAATGGCACACCATGCTGTTTGGATCAGCTTTCTAACCATCCTTGATATGCGTGTGGTCACCACCATGGTTGTAGCTTGGCAAGGCAGTGTGGCTTGGGCACCAAGTCCCCAGCCACCCCCAAACCAAGGTCACATTGCTGATTTCCTCTTTCTCCTTGCTAGCCAGCTGGCATGGCCCAGTTCTGGGAGATAAGAAGAGCATGGGATAACAGGAGATGTTAACACCTGGATTGGCTCCTTGGACACCTCGGAGCCAGCACAGGGGGCTGCAGAGGCCCCTAAGGGGTGCTGGTGTTTCCAGAGCTGCTCTGAGCTCCCATGTGGTGCCGTCGGAGGCTGGCTGTGGTGCAGAGAGCCAAAAACTCCAGACTGCTAATCCTGCCCCCGAAAGAGTCTCCTTCTGTGGCCTCAAGCAAAGCATTTCACCTCTCTGTTGCAACTTCTCCATCTGTAAAATTGGGATAATAACGTTTTGCTAGCTCGTAGGAGTGCTGTGAACTTTAATTAAGGCAAGGTTTGTAAAATACTTTAATGAGAGAAAGCACTAAGAACGAGTAGATTATTTGGTTAAGCTGGCTATTGTGGTGCTCCCAGACTTGCCCAAATAACTCAGGATCTGTGTGTACACACTGCAGATTGTTATCCTGCAAGCCTTCAAAGATAAGCATTGCAGGGCTTGGGTCTTGGGCAGACAGGATTAGGTTGGGGAGCTCTCCTTCCTAAGTATGCGAGTGTGCAGCACCTACACGCGCTGTCGACCTCATTTTCCTTCATTTTGCAGGCAGCAAACCACTTTGATTTACCAAAAGCTATCTTAAAATGAGTTACAGAGCTTGACAGCGGGGTAGTCTGTAGTACTGAGAACTGGGTGCAGGATGTCCTTTCCCATCCCTTTTTTTCTGGGTGTGGTGGAAGCCACAGGTACATACATAAAACAACCCACTTTCAGAAAGCACAGATGTTAAAACAGCAGTTCATATGTGTGCTCATTTGTGTGTATATACATACACATTTCACTCTGGAATAAATCTTAGCATTACAGGTAGGAAACTGAATGACTTCTGCACTGTGACGGCAGTATTACAAGCTGACAGCAGCACATCCAAATGCCTTTTTCTCTGCATGTGGGCAGGAGTTACATTTTGTGGCAGGGCTGCGTGCTGGGGTTTGCCCTTTGCCTTGTTACTCGCACAGGGAGGCTGAGACAGTTTCTGGTAGGGACACAAGCAGCGCCTCTGCAGTGAGCATCGCCCCACTTGTGTCTCCTGCCCCTCAAATGCACTCAGGCTTCATGCCACTCTTCTCCACAGGCTGGGAAGCCAGCCAGCTAGATGTTGGGCATCCAGCCCCACTCCTGAATAGCACAGACCTATTCAAATACAGTGTCATGCAGGTCTAAGTCTG
Organism: Nettapus auritus; assembly: GCA_011076525.1. Lineage (NCBI taxonomy): Eukaryota > Metazoa > Chordata > Aves > Anseriformes > Anatidae > Nettapus > Nettapus auritus. Next base: position 89,973,638 of record CM021766.1, on the reverse strand, counting down.
TCTGGACACTGCCTTTTGCCTTCCACCTTGCAGCAGGCAGTAGGTGATAAGTCTCTCTTTGACTCTCACGTCTTTTTATTTATTTATTTATTTCCTTTTGAACTTTTGGGCCAGGAAGGAATTTCCTGCACTGAACAACTGAGCAGATGAATGAAGAAAGGTGCCTGCAATAAAGGCAGGATGTTGGGCTGGATGGGACTTCAGCTCTGACAGCAGAAGGTAATTCAGGTCCACACTGTGCCTCTGGTTCTTCAGACCACCAGAGGCAGTCAGTCACAGGGATGCTGCAGGGAGAACATCCCTCTCGGTGGGGACTTTTTCCAATACACCTTTGGGCTTTTGGGACAGATGGAGGTGTAGGTGCAACTGCAGCCATGGCTGGGGACCAGGCCCCTGCTCTGCTCCCTCCTGACATATCCAAGGGGCACCAGGAAGGAGCAGCCCCCCCAGTTAATTAGGCTGGAGCAGCGGCTGGGCCTGCGACTCCGTATTCTTCTCTGAGGAAGATTTAATCAGTCTGGCTCTTAATGCCAGCCTGTTGCTCTCTGGCCAAGGATTATTTAAGCTATTATTGAAATATTGTGCTCAGACTTCTCTTATAGTGAGTATTCACAGAAACAATGCTCCTCTTTAGCTGAGCAAATACTGTGGTGCTTGTTTGTTTTAGACAGAATTCCACATACTCACTTTGTGTTACTTTCACACTGCTGGTCAGGAACAATGATACTTGTCCAGTGCTAGAAATAATTACCGGGAATCATATTTTGGTGACATTTCAAGCAAGCTTCTAGGGTGGAAATCAGCTTGCAGCATTGCCAGTTCCTAGGTGATTCTTTAGGAAACCGACATCCAGCTGGCTTCGGGGTTTTGCACTCTGACAAGTGCCAGACTTCCTCACTGTGTTTCCATTCTTTAAATTTTAACCATGTTTGCAAAATGTCAGACATCTAAAGCAGTTTTTCTTTCAACAGCTAAGAAAGATTATTGTCTGGAAAGATCGGAAGCCGCTAATCTAGCTAAATCCATGCTGCTTGTTCCCTGCTTCCATCGCAGACACCTTGGCTCCCAGGTATTCTTAAGATTAAGCAACATATTCTTTTAAATTTTAAGCATGACTGCTCAGAGCAGCTGATACAGAGTCAGAACAGACCGAGACTAATGAATGTGAATGTTTGCTGCTGCTTCTCAGTTTGGATACCTGACATGGTATACCTGGACACGCGTCTCAAAAGAGAGGTGCTCTGTATAGCCTGAGAAATCAGGCTGCTGAAGTCAGCTACTAGTCAGGCACAGCAAATTAGTCAATGCTACTGATAATTATGATCTTACAGCAAAGTTCTTGAGAAGTACTTGAGAAGTGCTTTTTTTTTTTTTTTTTTTCCAGTGCTCCTGAGAAACACCTTGCTCCCCTTTCTCATTTCTGTGTTTTTAATAAGGGTTTCAGAAAGATATTTCCAATATCTTGGAAGAATAAGAGAGCTCCATTTGCTGCCCCACTTAACAGAATATTTGCACTTGTTAGGATTCGTCATGCATTTGAAAACTATTGTGTGGCAAATCCAATAATCCAAATTATTGTTTGTTAATCCAATTAGGCATTTAATTCAACTGTACAAAGTACAGCAGGGATGTGGGGTTTTATATCTGCTTTTGCTTTTGCTTTATTTTATATAGTTTGTGTATTGTCAGAGCTCTAGCTCAGAAAAACAAACGTGCCCACGGGCTGGCATACTTGAGCAGGTGGCTCTCAAACGCTCCCATCACTTTTCCCTCAGCAGTCAAACCAGGTAAAATTGCAGATCCTGTCATGAGCAAAGGCACCTAGTCCATTCCTCAGCCACCGTCATGGGCCCTGCTTTGTATGTACTTCTGTTTCCCTGTGACCTTCAGCTAACCTTCTGAATTTGGCCAGAATAGTCCTATTGGATCTGGGCCCGAAATGGTGTGAAAGCTGTGTTACATAAAACAGCAAAGCCCAAGAACAGGACAAGAATGACAGCTCTCCTGAGGCCACCTGTGGGAACTGGGAATGTTCCTCTTCGTGCAGGAGGTGAAGGACCCACGCAATGCCTCATCCTCCTACGCAGAGCCAGAGGGAGGCAGAGGACCAGGCTGCCCAAGCAGAGCAGTCTGATGAGTTGATGCATCCTGATGTGCCACTTTCGGGGTTAGCATGGGCTTTGAGCTAGCAAACAACTTCACTACCAGCTGAGAGTGCAACCTTTCCTTTTCACTATGCACAAAAAACGCTCTTTCTGAAGCAATTAAAAATGCCTGCCCAACCTGCTAGGCAAGCAATGTAACTGTGACACTGCCTCCTCCTCCTGAAGATGGACATTAGACCCTGCCCACTTCTGGGCAAAAGATGGACATATGGGAGAGAAGAAAATCAGTCCTGTATTTCTTTGACTTTATTCTTTATTCCTGGGAGCTTTACTCTTTTCATCGCTGTGTTGATGTTGTCATATTCATTTATTTTACTGTTCCTTCCATTTTTAATGCCCTTGTACCTCCAAATGTCCCCTCCAAATCTCTGTTTCAGGATGAAGAGAAGGTGCCGGCCCTTTTCCTGCTGTGACGTGTCTTATTAGACAACCCTGCTGCTTGATGAGTGGAGGGCCAGGTTTCACACTGTCTGTGGGGTACTCATCAGATGCTAATTGAGATTTGTAAAATTATACATTAGCTGGTAGTTGAGATCTATAATTGCACTATTAATTATGCCTGCCTAGAGAAGGCTGTAGAAAGATTCAAGCCAAAAAGCCACGTGCAGACCCTCATGCTTGGTACCATGAACATTAGCTCTGCCACACACCAGCCTTTAGGGTGCACTTTTCCTGGGACTAGACTTCACGTTCACTCACAGACATCAGCAGCCCAGCTACTCATCTGTAAGGACATATGCCCACTGTGGAGAGTTCACTGCTGGTGTTTCACAGGTGGCAGTCAGTGGTTGTACTCCTCTGCAGGAAGGTTAATCGTGATCTGGATTGTAGCTACCTCCCTGTTCACCCTTTTCCCAAAGCCAGCAGCAGAAAGCAGAATCAGCCAGGGAGCTCTTCTGACACTTGCTTTGCATCTGACAAAGGGAGGTGTTGTCCATGGGCAGCCCTCAGCCCTCCCAGCTGGCTGGGCAGAGCTCCAGTTTGGGATGGCTGCCAGGCTTATCTTATCTGTGAGGTTTTTTAGCCTGAGGACAGGCCTCAAGGGATATCGGTCATGAGAGAGTGGGATTTTTTTGGTCTGACTTTTTACCAGAGGAGGCCATGGCCCTCTGGGTTCCCTTTCTTGGTTTCATATAAACAATTCTGTAGTCTGTGTAGAAGTGCCTCCAAGCAGGTGTAGGTATGCTTTAGGAACTGCATAAACACCTCAGCGAAACATTTTATCTTGGAAAGTGGGGAGTTACCTCACTGCAAGATAGAGATGGCCCTTGTTACATAGCTGGATATGAAATAGTTTTCCAGAGAACTACAACTCTCTTCTAGCTTGTAGATGGCTACGCTCCTATCTGAGTTATCTGAAGCCTCTAAACTAAGATTTTTTTGTTCAACACACTTGAAAAATTCAGAATTTTCACCCATATGAAGAACTTAAATTTTCATGAGGAGGCCAGAGAAAGAGTAAAGTGCATGTTTAGTTCCAGAGTTCAAGGGAAGGGCCATGTGTGAGAGGCCACAGCAGGACATGCAGAGAGAGCAGGTGGCTGCAGAGGGATCTGGGCACTAGCTAACACTGTGCACAGTCCCAGTTCTTCTGTCACCCTTGGAAATTAAAATATCACTTTTTTCTCACCATGCCTATGCAGGTCTTTCACAGGAAGTGTATGACTGGCCAAGGGATCTGGGCACGTTCATTCAAAACACAAGAATAAGCTATTTTTTTTTCAAATAATTTGTGCATGAACAAGCAAACTCTCATCTCTTTCTTTTTTCTTTTCTTTTCTTTTCTTTTCTTTTCTTTTCTTTTCTTTTCTT
>CM021766.1:89846480-89969651 GCA_011076525.1 Nettapus auritus | reverse complement strand
TTTCTTTTCTTTTCTTTTCTTTTCTTTTCTTTTCTTTTCTTTTCTTTAGCTGAGAGTTGAGTCTTCCTCCCACAGTAAAGGAACTCTTTGTAAAATCCTGTTTGGGAGCCCAGCCGCTCCTAATATTACCTTGCTCCATTATGCAAATGCACCCCTGGTGTTCCCACACTCTGGGCAGGTAACAAGCCCAGCTTCACAGCGTGTCCCACAGCTGCATCCAACCCTTGCCACCAGTTAAGACAGGATCACCGTGACCAACATTTGTCCCCACTTCAGTCCTGACTTCTTTTTAGTAGCTTCAGTGGCTGGGTGTACTTTTTGTGGATCTCATGCTCTGAGACTGACAGTCTCTTTACTCCAGCATTTAAATGCAATATAATGCTAACTGCTGAGAATACACTACATCAGCTGCAAACATTTACAAGATGGTGAATGCAAGATTTTCATCGTAACGCCTTTATCTCAAGGTCTACATGTAAATGTAGTTCAGTAACTTTCTGTTTACCTTTTCTGGATAACTGTATAAACCTGCTCAGCAGTTTTGAAAGACACTGAAAAACCACAAACCACTGTGTTTTTTTGTTTGTTTGTTTGTTTGTTTGTTTTTTATTTATAATTTCATCTCCCAGCAAAGCCTATGAAGGCATGAGAGTTCCTGATGAAAAGCAAGCAGTCCATTTCTCCTCTTTCAAGAGACATACCAGAAGCATACCAAAATCCTTTTTCCACTCATTCCAAACAAAGTATATCGTCTCCAGTTCTCCATGAAGCAGGATCCCTGCCTGAACACACAAGTTAGGAGCCCCTAATTGGTGGCTTAATGGTCGTGGGCTAAGTTTTGCACACCAAGTGCCCAGGCTGAGACAGTAGCACAGTCCTATACACTTTCCAAGGATCAGATCACTTGCCATAGAGAGTTGAGTTCCCCCTTTGTTTCCTACATTTCCTCAAAAAGCCCCTTCACCTCCTCACATGGCAGGAGGGAAGTAGCCAGTGACCCCCACTCCATCCCCAGCCCCTTTCTCAGCGAGGTGGCTAGAAATCTTTACTACTATTCACCAATCCCCTGCCTTGCTCCATGCAGAGCAACCTTGATGGACAAAAGTTTACAGCCCAGGCGATCTTCCCATTTCATTTTGTTCGTCTGTGATGGTGAGAATACTTAAATACCTAAACAGAGAATACTTATGGTTGCCTGCCTGCTAACACAATTTTTTACGCCTGTCTCCAAAGATGCAAACATGGGAATCAAACATCTGCTGTGCTTTCAACAGGAGAAGGGATTACAGAGAAGTATGGCTACTAACATTTTTTTTATTTCTGGCTTGGATTTTTTTACTTAATTGCTAAAGAGGTTTAGCACAATGATCTTACACACAATATAAGAGACCTTACATTTAAATAGGCTTACAATTATTTTCACTATATATTAATAATTTGGATGACACATGCCTTATTCTTTCATGAGTTGCCAGGGTAAAAAAACCTGTCTTGCCGAGCAAGCTTCTCTCTGCATGGCTTCACACCAGGGAACAAGAAAGGAATTCTCTTTGACTCTCCAAAAGCTTCACCTAAAGCCACCAGGTGACTTTGCCATGTCTGGAATTGGTCCCACCCAACAACATTTAAAGACAGATGTTTTCTGTGCTGCAGTGTGAGAGGAGTTTCTATGTTCAAACTTGCAGAGGAGTCAGGCCACTGTAGCTGAAATGCATCTCTGCCTGGTCAACTGAGTTCAGGTGTGGCTGAGAGCATGCAAAGCACTTCGGAGACGATACCTATTGGGGTTATTGTTCTAGTGACAAATAAAGGTGTGTGAGTTGGATTTGTTTGTTTCAGGCAGCATTCTCTTTATTAGTCTCATTTGCTTTTAGAGTGACTTAACTTTTAGACAGGTTTCTTGTGTGCTCTAATTTGGTCTGTATTTAAGGGAAATTTAGGTAAACAAAGTAGTTCTGTCTCTTCAGCAATATTTTGTAAGATCAAGCTTTATCATAACAATAAAAATATTTTAGTATAATTAAGTATTTGGATACATATAAAAATGCATATGCCTTGAATAATCTTTTTTAATTATTATTATTTTTTATCTTGTCCTGATGAAGATGTGGTACCCAGCACTTTGCTGTTAGGTCATTATGCATCCATGTCTTCTAAGCAGAATCAGTCTTTCATCAAATACTTTTCCATGATTGTTTTTTTTTTTTTTTTTTTGGAGAAAACACATCTTTCTGCATCACTGACATTTGAAAGATGAGAAACATAAATTATTTTCCCTGCGTGCTTGGGACTCACTGCTTTTGTTTGAAATTTATACAATACAAATTTTCTTCCAGTAATGTAAGGAGGATCTTTCTGATCCTTCTCCATGCTACAGCCTGTCTACACTGCCTTAATTTTGTTTTTGGAAAGGACTTCTGCAAACCTGCCAAAAGTTTTGCCCATTGACTCTACCGTGTCAGTTGCCACTAGCATGGGAAGATCTCAGGAGAAGGATGAGACCCTTCCTGTGAACAGAATTCTTCTGCAGCATCATGGTTGTTTCTGCGGTCTAAGCACCTCTTCACTTTACACTGCCATCAACTGACAGAGGGTCTAAAGAGAATAAAATACTGTTAAATCAAAATGAGCTTATCTGAAAGGGAAAGAAAACAGGCTCGGAAGAACATGAGAACATGATGCCTTCATGACAAGAAGGCATGGGACATTGTGCACATGGCATGGTAGCAACAGGAAAAGGTTGGGCAAGAAGCAGCCTCGGTTGACACTATAGGCACACATCAATATGTGATGAGGGAAGGGAAAGGAAGGAGAAGAGAAGAATTCAGAAAAGATTTCCTTCAGCTGGAACTGTGCTTTTTATTAAATCTATATATATATATCATCGTAGGAAAAGAGCTGTCAGAAAGCTAAAGTGATCAAGTAGCTGTTAAGTCATTTAACATCTTGAAAATATTTTTCCCCTCCGGGTCGTATATTAAAAAGAGATACTGCTCTCCAATCCTACTGAGGATAGTTTTACTGTAAAATAAACTTGGATTTGTGTCTTACAATCACCCTCCGAATCTAAAGCCGATATACACCCAGGAGAGGACTGTGTGTTTCCCCATCAGTATGCCACACAACAGAAATGGAAAGCCATGGGCTGAATAAGTTATTCAGTCCTCATTAGACTTTCCTCTTCTGAACATCAATGCAGGTTTCCCTCATGTTGCAGATACTTCTTCAGTGAGAATTAGATGGTGTTATTTACTTCATGTTATACTCAGGTCATTAGACAGATATAGAATACATTTTAATTAATATATTTTAAGCATTCTAAAATGAGCTGTTTGCTGTCTAGGAGAATGCACTTAATATAAACCAAGAGTGACAGAATACTTCTACTTTGTGAAGCACCTTTGTAATAATTCAACATTTTGGCTCCACATCCCTGGCATCTCAGGAAAACCTGTGGTAACTAATGTAAGTTTACAAATTTGAAATAAACATTTTGTTTTGGTTCGTGGGTTTGTTTAAATTTATACTATCAGCACTGATGTTTCTGTCCTTCAGTCCTGACTTTTTCTTCCTGTTTTCTTGTTATCGTTCTCTTAGCACTACTTACTTTTCTTCCCTCTGTTTTTTCATTTATTGACTAATTTGCCTCTAGCAGGTTCCTCCTCTGGCAACTGCCCTGTCCTCTTTCTGCCCCTTGGTTCTCTGCCTCTCTGAAACAGTCAAAGAGAAGAAGAGCCTGAGTCTCCACATGAGGACATGGTATGCTTTCTGCTGCCAGCCAAGTATGCTGCCTGTGGAGAAAAAACTCTCAAGCATCTGACTTAAGCTTCTTTTAATTACCTAAATCTAATGCGACGCTTACTCATTATAACCTTTACCTTTGTTTTATTTCTAGGACGATTTTCAATGCATATTGAAGGTTTCCAGTGGTTTTCACAACGGATTCATTGCCCCATCACAACTAAACAAAGTAGCATTCAGTACTGCTATGTCAGTCAAAGGATCTTTGTTGAAAAAGCTAGATATTAATTCCTGCAAATCACAGCAAGCCGTGGATATAATGATATAATTAAAAGACATAATTGTGGTTAAAAATATTTCAAGGAGACATTAGTGTTTCAGCATATGACATTTGTTTATAGGTAATATTCTGAGTGATATCTTCATGGCTCCCCTAAGAGTAAAATAAAAACAGTTAATCCCTGGAAAGATGCCTCTCTTTTTTATTATTATTATTATTTTTTTTCACCTGTACATCTGATACCTCTGTGATTTAACATAGCAATGAAAACTTCTTCTTTCATGCTTTAAACCTAGTTTGAATATAAATATTTTCTACAACCTGAGGTCAGTACAAACCTGATAAAATCCTCACTAGAGGAAAGAAGTGCATCTGGAGTAGGACTTAATAAGTAATATTGAACCTGCTTAGTAGATGGATGGGAGGCACTGCATTTTCTTTCTGTAGATATTCTAAGGAAAAATTTTTGCTCTTACATCTTTACAAACATCTCTGGATATGCTACAACAGCTCTTTACATAGACGCACTTATTCTGGAACGAGTTGCTTTTTTATTTATTGTGACAGGAATAAAGATTTTTTCCTTGGAATATATGGATTACAAGAACAGCAATAAATGCTGAAATTCATGCCTAATGTAACACTGTACACTGTATGTAAATTGTAGCAGTATTCAAAATGGGGAAATTTGAATTTATTTCCTTATGTGGTTCTTTTGTAACACTTGGAGGAGATGGTTGATATATTTGTTGATATATTTGGTTGATATATAAAGGAAAGCCCTGACTATCCATGACCATGTGGTACCTCTTGCGGGAATACATCTACTAGCCCTGGCATCATGGCCATATGATTTGCATAATAACTTTCTGCCTATGTAAAATTGTATTTCCATTACAATTGTAAGGGAGATTCTTGGTGTTTTTCTCTTTTTTTCTCTGCTGTTAAACAGCTGCTGCATTTCGGGCTTGGTGAAATAGTTCTACGTATAATTTCCTTTCCTTTTTTTTTTTTTTTTCTTCATGGAACTGTGTTGCGATTTCTCTAGCTGAAAGATAGCATATAAATGCAAATTAGCCATGTAGCTCAGAATTACCTTTGCATTTTATTTTTTACTTGTATCTGCATATAAAGCATTCCTGAAAGATGGTGAAATCAGGTTTGCTCATACAGCTGACCTGCTTTTAGGGAAAACAAACGTATGACTGCCATGTGCTACATGAATGTTATAATCCAATGAATGTTCATGTTGAAAGGTACCCCCTTTCATTTTTTTTTTTTTGACAAAATAATTTTAATTTGATTTATATGTTTAGAAAACAAAACAAATTAATATCCGAAAGTCTAAGTAAACATATGTCACACCCTCTCAAGTTTCTTTTTCCCCTAGTTTTATTAACATGGACACATAAATTTACAGCAATACATGCACTTTGAGTCCTTCTATGCAAGTTTCCTTTAATAATGAGTGTAACAAAATATATTCTGGCAGAAACTTGCAAACTACAAGCCTGTTTAAGTTAGTAAAAATATAACATTTATTCAAAACCACAGAAAGAGAAACTCTAGCTGCACACAAATTAAATTTAGAGCACTCCCTTGCAGATGGTTAAAGTCTGGCAAGCCAGGAAAAACCTACAAACGTGACTGCAGTAGCAGAAGGTGAAATGAGCAAGAGGTCTCTAGTTTTGAGACAGAGCACAAGTACCCACTGCAGGAGAATCCTCTCCACAGGATTGTCAGTGGTTTGCACACCATCCCCATTAAGTGGCTGCTTCTGTTATGGAGATTCAAAAAAGCAGTCAGAAAAATCTGAATGAAAGGGATAGAATCTAGTGCTTACAACACTGCATCTTTTTTTTTTTTTTTTTTTTTTTTTTCTTTAGATATTGAGCCATGGCTAGCAGGTGTCACACATGGTCACAGATCCCTCATCTTGCTGCCACTACACAAATGCCAGTGAGGATTGTGATTAATACTCTCCCAGTCACATGTGGGCTAGCATAATGGCAAAAATATTGATAAGGCTGGTTAATTGCAGGGAATGATGCCAGAACTGCCACACGAGTTAGTACAAATGGTTCACCTAGGTCATTACCTTTCCATGACAGGGATCGGATTGTGACTACCAGGAGAGACTGGAAAACTTTGTGGGAGGCTCATGCTGCAGTGAAGGGCTATTTGGACAAAACTTTAAAAGCAGTGCACATAACTACAGCATAGCCAAGGACCAGAGAAAGATCCACAAGTTTCTGCTTGTGTCTCTCATTGGAAAGCAAGCAAGCAGCAGTCGCTCTGAGGAGGGATGGCAGGACAGACGTACCAGCAAATCACACCAGTTCAGGGCTTGCCCAGCTGAAAATGAAGAGATGATGTAGACACTTGGGCTGTAAAAGGACAAACCAGAATGCAAATACTTGTTTAAATACCTCCATCTTACAATAAATGTGTTGTGCTCAGTACCTGCAGTCGTTCAAGGCTCTTGTTTCACAGCTAAAGTTAGCTCTGCTGGTAACATGATAGAAAATAATTGGAGATGGTTTTACTCCAAGAGAGGCTGGGTAACACGGAGCCACCTTTATTTCCTCCCACCACAAGCTCTTTCCAAAGATCCTTTACTATGAGTTTTATCTCCTAACACTTAATGGGAGATTTAATGGGATCTCAGCACCTCCACCCATGGCTGTTCTGTAAATGCAGCGTTGACTCTCTAGGACGGCTGCTGGCCTGTACCATGTGTGCTGCTAACACAAGTCAAGCACGGCTAGGTTTTATGTATTTTAAAACACCAGACTTCAGTTTTCATGACAACTGTTGAAAAAGACCAAGGGCTGAAGTCCCATGACTTTTAGCACTGCAGAAGCCTAGTCGAGCTTTCTGCAAGGCCAGACCTGAGCGACGCCAGACCTCCTCCTGCCTTTGCACCGGCACTGCTGCAGCTCCCTCAAGGGACAACAGCGTTTCTGAGCTGGCTCGAGATCCTTTGGGTCGCCTATGGCGTGCAAACGAGATTTGTGGGACAAAATGTTCAAAGCATTGGAAGGGTCACCACAGCACTCAGGACTTGGAATTAAATTTAGAGGGGAAGGGAAGGGAAGGGTCTGTTGTGGACTGGGCACGTCGTCAGCCAGAGACCAGGAACTTTCCCTGCTCTTCTCGCAGCTGGGTGCCACGAGTGCCCGGCTGGACCCTCCACGACGTGCTCCCATGTGTGGAAAGGGCTGCAGCAGCAGCAGAAGCCGGCAGCTAACGCTGCCAAGCCTCGGTCCCCTCAGCGCCCCGGGGGAGCCGCAGGTGAGCCGGGGGCGCCCCCGCCCCGCCGCCGCTGCCCTGTCCCCTTCCCTCCCCTCGGGGGCGGCGGCGAGGGGCAGCCACCGCGCAGGCGCCGCCCCAGCGTCCCGAGGGCCGCGGCGGGGCAGTTGCCGGGCGAGCGGCGGCTCGGCTCGGCTCGGCGCGGGGCCACGCGCGGCGGGGCCAGGGCTGAGGCGGGACGGCGGCGGCGGCGGGCGGCCCCGTCCCCTTCCCCGCCGCCACAGGTGGCCTCTCGCCGCCCGCCTCAGCGGCTCCCCCTGCCCGCGGCTCCCGTCCGTCCGCCCCGGCGGCGGCAGCAGCGGGAGGAGGAGCAGCGAGCCGAGCCGTGCCGAGCCGAGCCGTGCCCGGGCGGCGCTGCAGAGGGCGGAGCGGGCTCCCGGCTCGGTGCTCCCGGCGGGCGGCGCTGCTGCGTCGCCGTGCGAGGGAGGCGCCGCGGGGCCGGGCGCCGGGCTGCGGGCTCGGGGGTGTGAGCGGCCGGGCAGGGCGCCCCCACGATGCTGCGGTTCCTGCGCAGGACCTTTGGCCGCCGCTCGATGCAGCGCTACGGGCGAGGGGCCGGCCGCGGAGCCGGCCGCGGGGGGCTCGGCGGCGAGGGGGACGAGCGGGACGGGGGACTGCGAGGAGCCGCCGCCGCCGCGGGCTCCGGAGGCTTTCCCTCGTCGCCGCACCCCGCGGGGGTCTCGCACGGCACCGGAGCCCCCGTGCACATCCCCGCCGCCGGCGGCAGCAAGCCGGTGCTGCAGTGCCGTGTCCTGCTGCTGGACGGCACCGAGGTCAGCGTGGAGCTGCCGGTGAGTAGCGCGACCCCCGGCTCCCCTCCGTGCCCCCCGCGGCCCCTCGCCTCCTTCCCCGGCCGAGCGCAGCCCCGTGCCCCCTCCCTGCACCTGCCGCCAGGTGCGTTTCGCCCCCCAGACCTCCCGCAGGGGGTCCCCCCTGTGGCTCAGCCCCACGGGGATGCTGCTGCGGCCTCTCGGGGTCCCCCCAAGGTTTGTCGGGGTCCCCCCGGCGTGCGACAGGCGCTCGGGGGGTTTTGCCCCCGCCGCCGTGCCCGCAGCTCGCCAAGCTGCCCCTTGCCCTCCTTGCTGACGAGCGGTGTTCCCATGGCAGGAGGGCGTGAGTTGGCCCCGCCGGAAAAACAAACTTGGCTTCCAGCTAAAGGTTGCCAGCCCTTCAAGGCTTGGGCGGCAAGTGGGAGAAGTTGCGAGTAACTGTAAGCAGCACCCTGGTAAATGGCACGCCGCTTGTTTGTCTCCGCCGGCGTGGGAGACTCGTTTCGGAGCGCCTCCTGAGCTGTGCGAGGTGCCTTTCGTGAGCTTGGTTAGCTGGGTGCATTCGTGTGATCTAACTGCGGAATTCAGCAGCCCGGTGCTTTCTGCCTAAAAGAAACCAGAGAGATGGAGTAACACTCTTACAAGTGAACGGGGGAGCATGCCAATAGAGCCACCTAGAGATACTTGCCTCAGACTCAGCCTTACTTCCCTTGCACACCACATCGCACGCTTCCAGATACTGGAAATGCCCGTGTCTTTCCCCTCCTCTCATCTCCTTTGCGACGTGCTGTAATCCTTTTAACATCTCGGCGCAAGCCCTTTTTAGAAAGGACTTGAATGTTATCAGCACGTTGAGGATATACTTATAGAAGTCTATGTAGATAAGCTCAGTAAATACTTCATGTAAGGTTATACTCGCCCTGATTTGTCAGGGTTTGGCTATTGCTACACAGCCTGTAGGTTTGAAACCTCAGAAAATCAGGTAGTGGTGGTCCTTGAGTGTTGAACACACGTGGAGGCATCTGCTTGGTCCAGTACAGGAGACACAGACGCTTGCTTGATTTGTGATGTCCACACTAAGCCCTGGCTGTCAGTGGGGTCAGACCCAGGCACACCTGGTGGTTGTGGTTCTTTATCCAAAGACAGGGTAAGAAGTTACTTTTTTATATCCAGAAATCCCAAATCCCTAGCCTGGTGGAGGGCTCTGAGGTGCAAAACAGCTAGCAGTGCCTTGAGGATCAAAAACAGCTCTGTTGAATTATATATCTGTTCCTCCTGCTTCTTCCCTTTCTTTCATAGAAAGTAACACCCACACTGACAGTCAGGAAAACAGAGAGAGGCGTTGCACCATTTATAGGAGTTGATCAGTAACGTTTCCCTGCGCTTTGAAGCACTAGTTGTTATGGGATTAGGGCCTGCAACGGAGCGTGCTTTGATACGCAGAAGCTGTGGTACAGTACTGGTTAAGCTGAACGAGCTGCATAGTGTCTTTCCTATGAAATTGAGCATGGGAAAAAAAAGTGCATGGTTGTTTCTCTCCGTTTTGGCTCAATTTTTTTGGAAAGGGGGCGAGTGTGGTCTCTTCATCATCATGGAGACAGCTTACCCGAGAAGTCAAGTATGTGGATAATTGCTGAGGACCTCACTGTGCTGCTGCTCACGCTCGCAAGCGCTTATTTCAGGAGATCCTGGCATCCGTGAAATGTGCTCTTTCTACTACCTGTTAACACTATACCCTGGTTGCCTTTCCAGCCGTAAAAGGCACACGCTGATAGTAGGACGTGATACTTTTGTAACTAACACTTCTTAGGTTGCTATCTGAAACTTTGCAGGAATTAATTTAAAGGTTTGTTAGACCTTAACAAGATTGCAGGGTCTGTGTGTTTGTACGGAGGAACGACACGAGGCGTGACTGCTTGAAAATGGAGCTGTGTGTGCAGGAAGAAGCTCAGTTGTTTCTGTTTTGTATTCAAGTAAAGCTAAAACCCCGGGACTTTTGTCCCGGCTAGATGTATCAGGTTCTGCTCTGGCCATTTTCTCGTGTGTGGGGGCTGGTGGCATTGCTGGGAAAACAAATGGTGCCTGGGTAGGTTGGTACTGTCTTTGGGGTTAACATTCACATCTATGCCACCTGCATTAGGAACCGTACAGCTGGCGAGCTCGTGGTATAAACAGAAGCAGAGATCTGCTGCCACCTGCGAGCCCTTCCTTAGCTCGTTCTTCCGTAGGCTGCAGAGAGGCATTGTGGCCGGAGTCGCCTTTCTTGTTTACCTGCATTTCCACTCCCACCTTCTCGTGGGATGTCTGCACTTTGCTCTTTTCACTGCTCGTGCACAGGGCCTCCCCTGCCCTCCACCCGCTCCATCTGGCAGCCTGCCCTCCTACGATGCTGTGCGCTTTCACTTGCAGGTGTTCTCTGCCTTCCCTCGGCTTGTTTCCTCCTCAGCTCTTCCCATACAAATATAAACATGAAGTTGTTCTGTGGCTAACCCTGCGTAATAGTTCCTGTACTCAGCTTCTCACGCAAAATTTCAAGGATTGCTTAACAGCAGTGGCTTTTCGGTCACTCCTAAGGCAAAACCGGTGTGCCTTGAAAGTGTTCTCCCTAAACAGAATAAAGCACTGGGTGGCTTTTTAAACCCCCGAGCTCCTCTGGGCCCTGTGTTGGATCTGAGACGCTTTTGAGGCTGCTCTGCCCTATGGACGTGAGCGGCAGCTTGCTCGTGCTGTTGCTGTGGGGTGATTGCCTGCGGGTGCAGTATGAAGGCACCGTCACTTCTTGTTGGCCTGACACCGCACGGCTGAAATCCAGTTACCAGGACTGATGCAAGGAGAAAGGTGCTTACTTTACAAACTCACACAGGCATCAGCGTATTTCTTTTCACCACCGAGAACACACTTGGTATTTTTGTTGCATGTTCATTTCTACAGGAGGCTGCTGGTTGTTTCGATCTTGTAACTCGGCTGTGGGTAGATGGAAGGCCACTTGCTCCCTGCTGTTAACACAGTCCTTCCCCTGTTTTGCTCAAGGACTCATGACTTTAATGAAAGAAGAACAGGTTGCAAACAGCGCTGTGTTCTTACATAAAAAATACAGGGAAGGAGCAATGGCATTTACGCAGTGATGATGATGCCTGTTAGTTAATACCTAAATGGAAAAGTTCACAGATGACTAAGGTGAGGCCAAAAAATCCCAAATTTGTGATGCCTTTAAGACGTGGATGTTGGCATTTCTAAAAACTGAGCTTCTGATTTTTAATTCAGTGCATCTTGTGAAAGCTTAAAGGGAGGCTATGGAAGATGACTCTTCAGTGAGACGGTCCAGAGTAGCAGGAATTGATGCTCTCTTTTTAATGCTGCTGACAACAGTACTCCATGATAAGTTTTGGGGGAGAAGGGGACTGAACACATGTAGTGTGTTCTTGGTTTTCTTTAATTAAGTGGGGTAAAAGAGGGAACAAATGCTAAGCTTACTCTACTGTAGAAATCCCCATCCTGCAAAGCAGACATAGGAAACTTTACATTTCTGTGTCATGAAACCTCAGCAGTCAAGGCGCTGTCATAAATGCTCCTTTCTAACAGTGTCCTTGCTATAATAAATTTCTGTGCTGCTGGGGATGTCGTTGCAAAGGTCTGTGTGATGTATTAGAAAGTAGGTGATGTTTAATGATTAAGTTAATGAACAAGTTAAATGTAACTCTTCAAATCTCTAAAGTGTTTTCAGGTGGATATCTTTTGTATTATTTCTTTGCTTTCCTTTTGGTGTATCTGTTTTAGTAATTGTTTCGGCTGCTATGGAAACACTTCACGATAGGGATAGTAAATGTTTTTCAATAGCCTTTTTTAATCTCTGTAATCTTCTATGCGTTACAGCCTTCTCTAGTTGGACTAACAAGCATAACAAAATCTGCTAGCCGGCCGCTATGCGTAGATCAAATATAAATGTTAAATTAACTTTTGAGTAATCATCTCGATCTTACAACTAATGGTCAGTATATTTGAGTTGGAAACAGTGGTAAATCTTGGAGAAGGGTACAACTTGATCCTTCTTTTATATCATGTTATTTCCCAATGACATTTCAGGAATACAAGCCCTAGGCACTTAGATTCAAGGCATTCTCTGGAGTCTCCTAACTGAGGATTTATCCACCACCCAAATATATATTTTATATCAGGTGGGGAACAGATTTTTTTTATTAATTCTCTAAAGCTTTTTTCATTTGCAAAGATGATGATATACTTCTTTATGCTGAAGGTACCTTTCAACAACCTAAAATTAGAGTGCTTGCTGGAAAACGCTGAAAGCATATTTGCAGGGCTGGAAAGGTCTTCTCGTTTTCGTGGACCATTGTGGGCACCAGCTCCTGTAATCCCCTCTGTAAACTGATCAAGCTTGGTTTTGAGACGTGGCTGGGTATCTTCCTTCTGTCACTCACACAGAAACACCTTTTCATTACATTAAAGCTCCGATCAAGTAACTGTAGCCAGAGCTTGACGTGTTGTCTTCTGGCAGTAGCCTTTAATTACCTTGTGCACATACCATATACTTTGACGTGTCGCTGTGTATACTCGGTGTGTGGAAAACATTCGTAGTAGGATTACACACTAGAAGTCAGGGACATGTGCAGCCCCAGAAACGTGGTGTACACGTGTGACTGCGGTAATGCCTCAGAAATGCATCATGTCTTCGCTTCTTGAGAGAGAAGAGGGAATTTGAGGCCCTTGGCAAGTTCACCAAACAGCCTCAGTAAATCTACAGCAGATAAAATACATTTCAGCAGTGTGTAGCAAAACAGGGACGCAATGAACAGTGCTTTGTTTTGACATATGTTAAATAAATTTTGTTTGTGAGCACCATTAGTTATTTATGGAAGCTAATACCATTTTTCAGTGCAACACAGATGAGAGAACAGAATCGCTGTTGTACCGGGAAAGCTGACAGCCAGTGAGAGAAGCTCAGCGATGAGAGTCGTGTGCTGCAAGGACAGAAGGATGAGCACCCGGCACCAGTTCTGAGACGGAGAATTTCCTTTTGAAGAGGAAAGACTTATGAGAAGAGACATGGTTGTTTCATGCATTATTTTGGAAGCCCTTTTACAACAGATTAGAACACAGCTATGCTTAGGAAAGTTGTGTAAAATGTCAGGGAGGCTGGACCTCTCGCTGGTTAACACATAAATGCCTTTTAGTGGCAGCTGTTTGCAGTGGGCTTCACTGGGGAAGCTCTGAAGGCCACCGTGGATCTGAATAAAGAAGGTCAATAAGAAGGAAACTTTCAGAACAGTTAGAAAATACATGTTTATTTGCAAATAGCTTACATCTAATTTTTTTTTTCCCCTGCGTTTGTGTTCTTGACCAAATTGCTGGATAGCAAACCTGCAGCTTTGGGCTCGTACTAGTGGTGCCGAAAAGGAGAAAAAAAAAAGTCTGGGCATGTAAAAAGTTCCTACAAGGGAGGAAATAAGAGAGAATCGACTTTGGAAGTGCAGACCATACAAAGGAGCAAGCAGAGAACTCATTTGGATTGTAGGATGCAGTACAGGAAGGAACAGGCTCAGAATGGTTGAAGAACAGAGACAGAGCTTGAGAGAGAAGTGTAAAGTTGACAATTAAATACGTGATGCAGAGTGAACATGAGAATGAGGTCATTCTGGGTATGCCGGAGAAGCTGCAACTCTTCAGCTGTGAGAAAGAAAACCTACACAGTAGAAGCTGTAGTGTTTTTTCTCATGGGCTTGATGGATTTGAATGAGAGCAATTTTATGTTCTGGGAAGCAGAAAGGTAAGAGTCCACAGGGAGAAGCTGTTCAGGGGCCAGGACATTGAAAGGAAAATTGTTTCTGGGCAGTAGAGAAAACAAAAGACAGATGGGACAGATATTAACTGGGGGAATATCTCTCTACCACTGCTTTTCTGTCCATGCTTTTGTTCCTCATGTGCTTCCATGTGCTTCTACTTGCAAGGCTGTATGTAAATATCTTTTTTTTTTCCCTGTAACTTTCTCTGACAAACTGTTTTTGTTTAGTGCCTCTCCTCTAAGCATAGGTCCACTTTCTGTTCAGAGTTTCTCTTTTTTGAATTCCCAACCATTTCCTCCCACCCTTCTCCTTAGCAGGCTCCTCA
The DNA here is from genome assembly GCA_011076525.1 of Nettapus auritus. NCBI lineage: Eukaryota > Metazoa > Chordata > Aves > Anseriformes > Anatidae > Nettapus > Nettapus auritus. The sequence continues at coordinate 89,955,425 of CM021766.1, read as the reverse complement.
CTGAACAATTCTCTATACTTTCTCTGTGGGTATTGCCCATGTTACTAGCGTGATACCCACTGGATTTCCTTCCCAATAAGAACATACTTTGTCCCCCCCACATTCTCCCGGTTTCCCAGTCTGTAACAGCAGTTTTGTTTGCATCCCAGCAGCAGCTACAGAAGCTCTGAAAGTTAACCATGGGGCATCTCTTCTGGGAGGGATGTGACAGAGCCCACATTAGAGGTTAGCTTCCTTCCTTTGGGTGCCTGAGCATCGTTCTCTGTCCCATTTCCTCCTGACGGTTCACATCATTCTGAGGCTCTCCTCAGTTGTCAGAAATTTAAAACTCTTCTGTCCTGGTCTTCCCCACAAAAATACATTTCTACAGCTGTAGAAAGGGGTCTGAAGGTCTGCGGCTGGCTCAGCAGCCAGCCCAACCAGCCAAGTGCCCTGTCGGTGCATGGATGCTGTGGGTGGGCGATGGTCCTGAGCACTCACATCTGTGGAGCAGACATGAGAGGAACACCAGTAGCGATCAGTGAAACAGTTGATTCAAAGGTTGAACCTCTTCATTTAAGGCAGGGGGGAAAAAAAGGCACGGCTGCTTAGCAGGTTACAAAAATGAACACGAAAAGTCATATGGTGGGGGAAGGAGGTCAACAGAAGAAAGGTGAAAGTATTTGTAGCTGAATTCGTAGGCGCTTCCCAAAGTAAAATGTAAGGAGAAGCATAAGTAACTTTTTATTTTTGCGAGAATGATGAAGTCAACAGCTGTTAACTGTGCATAATGTGGCTGGGTTAGTGTTGTACGTAGCATGAGAAATAATACTTTTTAGGATGTTTTTCAATGCAGGCTATGGCAAATGCTCTTTTTTCTTTCAGCTTTAGAAATAAAAGGTTGGAAGCTAATGAAGTGTTCAGAGTAACCATCTGCTGTTCATTTGACGTGCTATTTCCATTTATTTCTATATATCAATATAACTGTGTCCTGGACCATTACCTGTATTATGATGAGATGATTTTGAAATATTTCTCGAAAGACCAGATTCGGACACCGTCTATGAAGCATGAAAAATACTGAGTTAATTTATCTTGGCTGCTTAACGCTTTTGATCTATTCAGACTTGAGTTTCCTTTACTTCCATGTTAAGGAACCCTGGATAGTTAATCGAAGCAAATACCTGTTGTCTCTTTAGTAGTATGCTGACCAATATGTTGACTTGAGATGTTATTGTATTTTGTGATTTTCATACACGTGGTGCAGTTTATGTAATAAAATAGAGACTGGAATGGAGGATCCTATTTAACGCATGTGAAATTTCACAAATAACTGTGCATAAACGTGTGCAGAGTTTGAGTGAACCTGGACCTGTATGAACACAGCAGTATCAAACACCCACTTAGAAAAGCATTGTTTTATGACTTGGGGATTGTGACCTGTAATTAAATTATCGTAGGCTGCAGTGTTATTTCAAAGGTTAACTTACCCAAGCATAAATCCTGTTGTGGCTGTTAGAAAAATTGTGGAAAGCATTATTATCATTGTAGTACTGGTAATTGGTTGTATGCACTATTTTCTTCAGTGTTTTTTATACATTTTGTATACGTATACAAATTAAATATATTACAAAAATGTAGACTTGGGAGATTTTTGTAGCTTAGCAGCCCTGGCTTCCCATTTTTGCAGTTTAAACTTTTCAGTATGTGGAGTCTTGTATGCTATGTATTAGAGAATAAACAATATCGATCGGCCATGTTGAGCCTTAAAAATATCCCAGGCTGCAGACAAATTCTTGTGTTAATGTTGATGGACAAAATAAGCATGCTGGCTGCATCGCACCTTTTTGGTTGGTGTTAAGTCTGAACAAAATTACTTAATGTCCAAATATTACCTGCTCTGACTTTGCAAGTGACTATTTTCTACATTTTCTGAGAAAAGGGAACAGTTCTGTTAAGTCTTTTCTTTCTCCCTTGTACCCATCCAGAATTGGTCATAGCTGTTTTCTGTCATTTAAATCTATTTCCTACCTAGTTAGTCATTCCCGAAACTGTGATACATGATTCGAAATTGAGGGCTCGCATTTATGTAAAAAGACCAAACCCCCAAAGTCCCATTTTTATAAGCAGAACTGAAATCTCCAGTGCTGTGTACAATCATTGTGTTGCAACAAAGATCACCATTCAGCAGAGATGCAAATCCTCAGTATGTAGGTTTTATATTCAGGCTACTTACTGAGTAGGAATTCTTCCTGAATAACGAACTTTCCATGAGTGCTTTGCTTTGAGAAGTGATGAATGATGAGTCTGTTATCTCCTTGAATTAAGCAAAGAAGTAAAGAGTGATACTCTTCTTAAAAATAGGTCGTATTGCAAGGAGAGGCAGCACCCTGGAAGTGTACTGTGCAGTGGGCAGTATCCACTTGCCCTCTCTCACCTCATGATCTTGGGGTGCTTATATATATATGTGTGTGTACAAGCTTGGATGTCCTGCTGTGGCTCTGGGGAAGGGATGAGCTGGTTTAACAGAGCAGCAACACGACTTGTTTTGCCCCAGACTTCTCTTCCCTTTCTCTTCTTGCTATTGCATGTACAGGGCTTGGTTTATTTTCTTTTTTCCCAGCTGTTCATCCTGCAACCCTCTCTTTATTGCTGTTTTCTTATGTTATCAACATCCCCTTTCTCAGAGGAGGAGCGTTCCCAGCCCTGCCGCTACCATGTGTGCCGGTGGCACCTGCCATTCGCCAGGGCCCCAACACCCAGCTGCAGGGGCTGCTGACGTGTCCCGTATCTGCCTTACGCCATTCAATCCATGCTTGTTGGAGTGCTGCTCTTGGCCTCCGCTTATTTCAAGGTGTTAATTTTGTGGGGAGACCTGCTCGCTCAGCAGAGATCGCCAATTCCTTTTAGAGGCCAGTGAAGTTGTTCAGCATTGACTGTACTGAGGTGCTTCTGCTGTGTCCTGGCTTCAGGCTGGAAGAGCTGGATAGCTTAAGCTATCTCCTGCCTTTACATCTCCTCTGTTTCCCTTCACCCCCTTCTTATATGATGGCATTTCACAGTTGGTTGTTTTCTGGTGGATGCGTTGTTGCAAAACTTGTAACAGGAAATCAAACCGATGGTTTCAGGTGTGAAGATGGGGGAGCTTTTTTGGCACATCAAAACACTTGCCATAGTACAAGCCACTTGTTGCGAACAGTTTTAAAAAAATGGGGGAAAAAATGTTTGACTGCAGAGTTTTGTAAGTTCAGAAGCAGTTTTATATTTCAGGAGTTCAGTATATAAAGAAATAATCCATACAACAAATGTATTTCAGCTCTCGTAAATTCAGAAGTAGGAAGAAGTTGAGGTTATTCACTCTTTACTTCTTTTTCTTCTTGAATCCTCTGAGCCAACCCCTCTTTTGTTGCTGTTGCTTAAAATTGCTTTCTTCCTGTGCAGCATGTTGATGTAAGATTTGCATTATAAATCTGTCCTATGGTAAAGCCTTTCCGATGCTTCATTTGTGGCTTTAAAAAGTAAAGATGATTGCAAAATGTGGAGGGGGGGGAGGGCAAGTTTGAGCAGTTGTCTGTATATTAGCAAAAATAGGTTGAAGCTGATTACTGCATTTCTTGGATGGGAGTGCGAATAGAAAAATTCAATGCTGTGAAACAAGAACAAGTGTGTTTTGTTTGCCGCTATTGAAATTTGCCAGCAGATGTTCTCATTTTACAGTTTGTGCTTGGATTTTGATGTATTTTCACATTAAGCACCCACCATATTTTGGGCTATAATTTGATCATAAAGTGTATTTTAAAAAGTATCTTAGCTAGTTTGGTGAAGCTTTTGTCATTTCTTCAAGTATATGGTTGTGGCCAGGAAAGGGGACCTTGATTTCTCCCCCTGGGTTTTAACATGTTAGGTACTGACTAACAGAAGAATTTAATCTTACGTTAGCAGAGAGAAGCAGATCATCTGATGATATTTCCAGCACGATCTGTCTGAAAATTGTTACGCGAGGAAAAATGATGTTTTTATCATAGATGTAAAATACTGTTAATCAAAAGGTTATGTCAAAAAGACTTCCCTGTTCCTACTGTCAGTTTCATCTCATTTGTGTGCTGGTAGGAGTGGGGAATTGTCCCAGTTGTTTCTGTAAGCTGAGGTCTTGTGTCTTTCTAGTAAGAAAACATATTCTGAAGAGTCTCTGTTACTTCACTGCGACTTCTGGTGGCTGTTCATGGGTGTGAAAATGGGCAGGCTGAAGTGCACGTGGTATCTGGAAGAACAGCCCTCAAAATAAACTTTTGTTTGTTTTCTGGATTTCGGAGGCATCTTACTGCTCACTGAAATCTTAAGTTAGTTCTTAATTTAAGGCAAACCAGGCTTGTAAGTAATAACCCAAATCTTCAGCAGGGTGTTCAGAAAAACTGTTTTGCGAGCCACGAGGCAGACGAATGGCTAGCTTGTGAGGAAGATGTAGCAATACTTAGCTGAAGAGCATCCGTTCCTCTTCATCAGGTGCATGCTGACCTCGCCACCGTGGGGCTGATGCTGTCAAAACCGGGGAACCTGGCTGACTTGTGGCAGCTCCAGCGGTGCCGTTTGTCCTATCCCAAGGCCCAGCACGTACAGGGAGGAAAACTCATTAGCTATTGCTACCACAATGCTTCTGTCACCTTTTGTGTTCTATCTCTCTCACCAGCTTTTTGTAGTATGCACATAACAAATTTTCTTTTAAAGCAAACTTCTTCCCTTCTTGCACGCTTCAGCTTTAAGCAGCGTACCAGTAGGCTTTAATTAAATGCTAAGTGGGGAATTTAGAGCAGTTTAAATGGTGACTGCAGTTCTCTTTATGAGCCTTAGAAATTAGAAAACTGCAAACTTTTTGTACCAGCCTGTAAAGTAGGGCAATAGTCTGCACTGGGGAGTTCATACAAGTGAGGTGGAGAATGAAATTCTCTTGTTTCTGTGGGTTTTGTGCAAGTGAAAACACTGATTGAAATAAACTGCTAGATGGTTGAGTGACCCTATGCCATCCAGCAGGAGTTTGTTGTACTAAGAAACGTCCCTGCAGGCGAAATATTAATTCAGCACAGCTCCAAAGTGACAAGATGAGATCGCTGAGTCTGCTTCCAGGAGCGTCAACCCGCTTTGCTTGAGAAGTATGTTCTGTAAAAGTCAGGTAACCCGTACAGCAGCGGAGATGTTAGTGGAAGCTCTCGGAGAGATGAACCAGGCAGGCAGTCAGCTGCTGGGTGCAGAGCTGGTAAGGAAATGTGTGCTCTGGAGTATACTTCTATTTCTGTCCTCTACACGGACATAACCTGCAGTGCTAATAAACTTGGAGTGGTTTTATAGCTGAAGGATAGGTTATAAATGTGGAAACAGGCACCATAGTTACTGCTGGGAGGCAAGCATGCAGCTTGGTTTCAGATCTAAATGAATTTATGATGTTATTCAAAGCGACATTTGTATCTAAAAAACCCTTGTGAGACTGGTTCCTGGTGGTAGGAAAAAAACAGCATTGATGTTTAAGGTAGCTAGGATTTATGGGACCTATTATTTTTGTACTTTTTGTACCTGAGTAAGTAGATAAGAAGACCGTTTCCTTATGGCTTGACTAAATGAGTGCATGCTTATATATACTAACAGGACCACGTTGCTCTTGCTTTATTTTTACAAGTGATAATTCCCTTTTAAAAAATAATGTTGGAAAGAAAGATTTGCAGAAAATCACTAATAAGATTATTCCTACCTGTTTCCATCTTTATTGCTGTTTCCAACAAGGCTACCTCATCTGCTAAACAAAGGAAATTCACTTTGGATAAGTGGCTAGCAGAGGTTCCAGCCGTCTTGTGTTCTCATTTGTTCCTACTTTTAACATCTTTTGTTAAGGCTGTTATGATGACGTTAAATGGAAGTTAACCGAGTGCTCTTTCTCAATATCCTTTGGAATATGGCTCTTTAAATTATATTGGGGAGTTAGTCATATGGATGGTTTGTAAAGGAATAGCTCCTGAACTGTAGATTTATTTCAGGTCAGAAAGGGTCATTATGAACACTTAATCTGTTCTCCTTCCTTGCTCAATCTCTAGAACTCCTTGCAAGGTGTTCTGATTGTCACTTTTTAGCAGCAACATCTCTCCTTAGATCTCATTAGTTTTTCTGCTTTTAAGAGTCTTTAAGGAGAAGCAGTTACTGCTTCATGTTATATGTAGACTCTTCAGAATAATTATAGGTCCTTTAATATATCTGATATTTTTATGGTCCCTGTTATCCCCTGGTTTAGTGTTTGAGCAGGCTTGTGATGAAGAGTCTTGGGACTATGGGAAAAATATTCCCCGCACAAAGGCACATTGATTTCACATACGAGTCACCTCTTAGTCCTATCCTTGGTATTCTAAATAGATGAAATGTTTGTTTCTAGACATTTATTCAAACTCAAATTTGTTCTTGGTATCTTATTTGTGACTGTGCAGAACGTGCAGATGTGCTCAAATGCTCAGACATTCGAACAGAGCACAGCAGTGGTGTTGTAATAGCTGGTGAGCGTTACGTGAAATAGCATTGCTCCTTACCTAATGCTGCTTGCTTCATTCAAGGCTCGTGTTTACTTTCTTGGCTGTAGCACTCTGCTGCAAGCTCATGGTCATCTGCTTTTCTGTTGTTTCACCAGAGGTCTTACAGCGCTGCTTAAGTCCAGGGTGCTATCTTCAACCAAAACTTCTGTTGGTGTGTTATGTGTGTCCTGTGACTTCGCTGCATTAAGCTACAGCATGGTGATGCAATTCTGCATCCTCAAAACATGCAAATCAGTCTGAGCAATCAGCAAGACCCATCATCTCTTGCTACTGTGCCAGTTTTGTAAGTTCAGCAGGAGCCAACTAGTTAATTCTGTCCCAGGGAAGGCTAGTGTGTGAGAGCAGGACACCTCAGGATTGCACCGACAGTGTTGCTGGCTGGGTGCTTTCCTCCTTTCCCTCCCTAATTGTTTTAATTCCCCCCATTTTTTAATCTACCTTTTGTGGACTATACATGTCTGTTTTAGGAATGTTTGTTTCTGTCAGGTTGTCTCTTTGAGAATACAGGTGTTTCCTGAGCAATATGAGCTCAGAGTTCTTGGCTTCTTGTTCCCATCCTTGTGCTGCAGGCAGACAGCTGCCCTTTCAGCTGTTTGTGAGGCTGTGCTGAAAGCCAGGTCAGGGATCAGATCCAGGTATGTTTCACTCTAATAATAAATTTTTTTAAAAAGTGCTTTTACAGCACTGAATGTCAGAAACTGTTTTTGTTAAAGGTACCACGTAAGTAAGGGACTAAGCGATAGAAGAAAAACCTGACAGAGGGCATGGGAGCTCTTCAAGGCAAAAGTGTTACAAAAGCCGCTGTGTTGTTGAATTGAGGCTTGAGGGTATAAAAAATCACTTCAGGAATGGTTCATTCATGTACTTAGTGCTCTTACAGCTTAACCGTGTGAGTGTTCCTCACCTGCCCTAGCAGCCAGCCAGATTAGGGTGACATGAACAAGAAATGCCGTGTTGCTGCAGCAGTGGGACTTGGTGATGGAAGTGGTAACAAGTAGCTCAAACTAGATCTGCTAGAGCTGATCAGTGTCCGAGTCAGATGTCTTGCAGAAACCTATTATTCTAAGGCTCCTTATTGTCATTATTAAATAAATGTATAGCCTCATGGAGGAAGGAATTAGGCTTGTTTTATGAGACTTAATTTTTTTTGAAACCATTGAGTAGTTTAAATTAGGCTGTTGTCATTTAATTTATTCCTGACTGGACCCAGCTGTCTCTAGTTTTTATTTTTTGGAATCTAATAGGGAGACAGAATTGATGAGAATAATAAAGAAGATACTGAAATTAGAAAGATTCTAGGAATTTAAGAGGAGGACATTTTTTTCTAGGCTCCACATGTGGAATTTCAAGCTGAACCAGGTCTGAATAGACTTTTTTTCTAATGGTCATTTCTTGATGAGGATATCGTGCGATGGAGTGCTTTTCCTATACTCTTTAGCACTTTGAGACTGGCTGCAATTCCTAACCTATCAGTGATCCACAAAATTGAAGTGGTCAAGTTTAATTGTAAAACTTTATTTGCGGATATTCCAGAAATGAGTCTCATTGCCAGTACAAATAGTCACTATTGATTGTGAGAAGTGGAAATATACCAGATTTGAATGAAATATCTAATTCCTGTTTTTTTGTTTTTTTTTTTTTTTTTTTTTTTTTTTTTTTGGTTTCTCATTTGGAATTTAAACTGTGTTTGACTTCATGGTGAACTTTCCAGATTAAAAATTGTCATATTTGTTGAAAGAAATTTGGCTTAAGAATGTGATCTAAACCAATACTCTCTAGAAGAAGCAGGTAGAGCATTATTTATGTCTTGAAATCACAAATGGACGATTCTGAATCATGGTGAGAAAGTTCCAGTGGAAAATACGCTTTTTAGTTCCAAATCCACACATTATATTAAACAGATTTCAACTGGAATGACAACTATTCTAAACATCTGAATAAACACATTCTTTTTTTTTTAACAGTTTTGCTTTCTTTTTTTGCGGGGGGTGGGGGGGGTGGGGGGGTAGGAACCAGTAAAATGCTTGGGAAGAGTCCCCAGCTCTCCTGGTGCTTCCTACATGTGCCTCCATGCATCTGAGGTGAGGGGCATCATTGTGCTGGAGTCCTCTGTGTGACACTGTGCGGCTGTAGGGTGACGGGGGTGAACTGGAGTTCCTGGCCTGCAAAGCCAAGGGTGAATGTATTGACCAGCTTTCTTGGGTGAAGGTTTCAAGTTTAAGACTCATTTATTTTAAGTTGTAGGCATTGGCATCTTCTCTTGTGGTGCTCTTAAAGCCTCTTTGGAGGTGTTTACAGTCTGGGTAGTAAGGTGACAGTGTCTGTAATCCCCTCCTGGACAGAAAGACTCGAGGCTTTGATAAACAGCTGCAAAGCGATTAGCCGGGATTGCCTGCGGTGTCACTGCCTCCAGCTGTCTTGCTTTGTGACTGAACTGGCAGAAGGATGTGCACCTGTATCTTAGCCTGCCTGCTGAAGACCCAGGTGAGATTAAACCATGAAGTACTGCACTGCAGTGTCTGAGGTAAAAGCGTGTTTCGTGCTGTGGAGGGGCAGTGATCTCCAGCAGCCTCCTGGGAGCCTGCGTTGAGTGCAGGGTACTGCTCTGTTCAACAGCTCCAGCAAGATTTGCCAGCCTGGGCCTCCACCCTTGCAAAAAGTCCACTCTCATAGCGTGCTTCACCCATGAGGAGTCCCCACATCCTTCGTCCTGTGCCACCGTGAGCTGACTGCTCAGCTGAGCAGCTCGATGCCTGTAGCATGCCAGATGTCACAGGAGCCGAGCACTGTTCTGGCTGAGAGGAGCTGGCAACAGTGGTTGCTTGCCGTGCTGACTTGGTACGATTTTGGGCAGCTCATTCTGCATCCACAGCATTCTTCTTTGGGAAATCTTGTCTGGGAGGCCTCTGCAAATGTATCTCCAGGGCAAATTCTGAGTTTTATACTAGCCAAAACAAGATCTCAAGCACTATCTCTTAGAGAAATGGGATCTTTATCGGACTGATAAACTAAAAAAACATAAGACATGCAGTGTAGATGTCACAAAGCCTCTTGAGTAGCATGCAATTGAGGAAATTAGTTTAGCTGTAGTACCTTTTTATCTGGACTTTGTTCTAGAAGCAGAATTTCACCTTACTCAAATAAAGGAGGTTGACTAAAGGTATTGCAGTGTTACAGTACAAAGTTCCTTCGCTGTAATGCTCTCAATTGCATTGGATTGAAGTGACTATCTAGTGAGAAGCTTGTGGGGTGGAAAAGATGAGCTTTCCTTGTGGAACGCCCTATAAGCCGAAATTAAAATCGTACAGCTTTTTCCATGGAGCTGACCACAAAGAATTTGGTTAAGAACAGTGCAAAAGCACAGACAAAGTTGATAGCTTACTAAAATACGATACTATCTATACTGCAACCAATAGGTTGTAGATATTCTAAGTATATATGGGTGACTTGTTAAAACTATACACTTGTAATCACAGAAAGCTGAAACATTTGTCATGAGCTTTTCAAGTTGGAGGATAAAGTCTGGTTTGGTGCTGCCCTGCCCAAGTGCTTGGTGCTTTGTAAGTTAACAGGGTGGAGGGCTGGGGGAAGGGAAGATATTCCAAATTAAGTTCTCTATTTGCCTTGAGACTTGATAAATGTTTCTGCTGATCTGGTGGGGGAGGAACTAAGTCCATCTGGTTTTGACCATGTGTATGCACTCATTTATGTTTATGAGTTGTCTAAACACACAAATTACTAGTTCAGTCTGCCAGTGGAAAAAAGGAAGCTTAAATGCGATACTCATATCTTGTGTATAACATAAACGCTTTAATATACCTTATTTACAGATTTATGAGTCTCACTGAAGTAGGTATGTGCTTATCAATTGGCATTTGGCAGATTGGTTTCTCTCTCCGACTGTTAGGTTCAGAGTTTGTAGTTCAGACATACTGGTAGCATAAGGGCTGTCTGCATTTGGGGTAGTGATGATAAAGGAGTCCAGTGCGCTGTTTGTGTTTACAACTTAGTTTATATACATGTGTCTATGCACATAAACTTATATATGTAATAAGCAATACGTAAAGGTATTACTTTTATAAACTTACGTATGTAATTTGTAATATCAGCATTTTAAAGGGTAGGGAACTGATTTATCTCAATGAAATCTCAGTGCGCTTCTTGGTAAAGCTGTATTGGCCCTCCTGTACTTGCAAAACCCATGCTGAAAGTGGTGTGTGCTAGGCCCTATAGAGCAAAAAAGTACAGTGAAATTCAGATTGCTTCCAGTATTTTAATTGCATCATCTTTAAATGTTTTTTCAAGGACAGTCTCAGTCTGAAAAGTTACATTCCTGTAAGTGCTGTGGCATTGCATGTTGTCAGTTGAATGTTATGTCGAAACACTAAGTTTACCAGAAATCTGGGAGGAGAAGCAGGCTCTTTTTCTTTTTTTTTTTTTTTTTCCTTCTGTCCTTAAGCTGATCTTTTAAATTCAGTCTGCTTCAAAAATTAAACTCAACGCAATTCAAGCTAGACTTCATCCTTCTTTTTGATACTTTCAGCATGAAGCTGACACAGTAAATGATCATGGTATCATCTAGGTGTAAAATTTGCTCTCAGCCTGACATGTAACCTGAACTGTTAATGATTTTTTATGTGGGTAACAGATTGAACAGATTTCAAAGAATATGCTCAAAAGAAGGAATTTTGTATCATGCCCTTTCTCAAAGATATCATTGAAATAGAGCAGCTTTTCAGGCTGGCCCACTATTTCTTAATTTTTCTCATTGGTAAGGATTGAGCGGGGGAGGGTTATCACCACTTTTTATTTGTTGTAGTGTGATTTCTCATTCCTTCTCTTCCCATGTGTTCCTGAGCAGTGTTTAAAAAACATAGATGTTCTGGTCTTGATAAGTGTTTGCTGTGGCCATCTCCACAACTTTCATGATGCTGATGTAAGAGCCAGCTATTTTAATCTGATAATCATTTTGCATCAGCTTCAACTGTGCTGGCTGATATATTCAAGACTATTAATGTCCAGGCCAATAGCTGGATTTTTGTGCTCTTATGGCTCTTACAGAGCTCACCTGTCTTACCCAGTGATTGTCCTCCTCACACCACAGTGCTGCGTGCTTCCTATTTCATCCTCTGAATTTGAAACGCTCCCTGTGGTCTGGTATGCCAAGCCCATAACATAGTGTTTTCCATAGGGGACAGAAAGTCATCTAATTGCCTGTATAGCCACTTGGCAAATAAACCGTGGCTCAGTCAGTCAAGTAGCAGAGACTTTTGTGATGCTCTGAACAGTTGGCACTTTGTTGTGCAGAGTTAATCTAACATTGGGAAAGATTTGACGAGTTGTTCTGCTTAGGTCTTCTAGTGACTAAGGCAGTGTCTTGAAGCTCAGTTTAAAAGAAAATTCAAAAGGTGGGTTAAACTGGTTTTTATAACCTTAGTGATATTTGGATTTAGTTAAATGGAATGTTAAGCATTAACACATGAAAAGATTAATGGCAAAATACCGAAGTTAGAAACTGAACAGCTTATAGCAATCTATATAAAGTGCTATGATGATTTGCATTTTTTCTAAACAAAGATGTACTCTTATAGTTTTTTTAAAGGTAGCGATTGCATTAACTCTACTGGAAGCCTGTGCAATTTATTGCAATTTGTTTGTAATAGAATGCTACAAACTGTGTGGCTCAGCATAGTCATTCTTCCTTTTCACATGAAGAATTTGCGTGCTCACACAGCAGTCTTGACAGAAAAATGACATGCCTTCAATTTGCTCCATGACTTCAGGAGAAAAACAACCTAAGATTATCAAATGTGGATTTTCCCAAGCTGTAAGAATTTGGAAGTGTTTGCTAACTTGCATAGAAATAGGTGCAAATGTGAGATGATGGGATTCTGCAAGGCTTTTTCTTTTTAATGCATAAATGCTTGGTAAATTTGAATGAAATTACTTCTTTCCTCAGTGATCTTACGTTCACGGAATGCAGTAACTTGGTGGTTTTGCTCTAATAATGCTAAAGTGCACCTGTTATTCCAATAAAACTTCATTATGTATGCTTTGTGACTATCTAATGATCTCTGTTTTGAGTTACCATGACTCATTTGGGGATGGGCTGTGATGACAAACCATACCCATGACACTTGACAATTTTTTGTTTTTTACATTCTCTTCCTGAAGATGTTGTGCTCTTCACGTGAATTTTTAATGACTGTTTCCTGACTTCCTATTTTAATTGTAGGCTGGTGCATTCTGTACTTGCTTTGGGCAAAGGAAGCTCCAAGTACAGCTCTGGGACCTAAAGATATATGGAGTGATAAAAACTTATTTCTAAATCAGTAGAAGAATAAACTGGTAGCAGTACCTAGCACAGCGCTGGGCAAACTCTCATGGGAAAGCAAACCTGAGCTTGTAAAGGTAATAAATGATTTATTTATTTATTTATTTATTTATTTTTAAATAAAGTGTTGCTTTTTAGTTTTGCAGCTTGCTTTGTTTGAAGAGAGATGTGGAAGAAGGAGCCTTGTGGTCAAAGGCAGACATGCATTCCCAAAAGAAAAGGATTCTTCGATGAGGGTGGAGGAAAATGTGGCTGATCTTAAGATAATCATCTCCTATGGTCAAGTAATAGCCTAATAATTTCTGGTTGCCTTTGGTACACAGATTCTGCAATAGACAGCCAGAGGACCTTTTCTTTGTATGAGTTGAGTTCAGCTGTCATGCTTGTACTTGTAATGTAGGCTTTTTTTTTTTTTTTTTCTTTTAAATTTTACTCTAACATTAGTTTTTAAGTCACGGTTGACATAAGGCTCCTGGAAGCTAACAAGAATAGAGCCTTTGCTGTGGAAGGTGTGGTGCAAAGGCTGGAAACCTTGTGTTAATTTTAAATGTCACATGAACGAAAGAGCATTAAAATGAGGGGAAGGACAAAGGCAATAAGAATGTGACTTTGTTGGCTGGCTGCAGCATGTGCACACCTTTAATAGCTCTGGATCACAAGCTCTCTGACAATGATCACCTCACTGTACTGATGCCAGTGTCATAAAATGAAGCATGACTCGCGCTTCCTAACTAATCACACTGAATGTTACGCTTTGCTAACAGCAAATGCTACAAGATATACATCTGTAATGTATTTCAGTCCTAATTTTTGCTTCATATCCACTGCCCCATACGCTAAGTGTGGTCTAGTAATAAAGGTCTTTCACAAGCACTTGCCTGGACTTTACATTTTACAAGATTATGCTGTTATTTTGTTACTAAGCTGGGATGACTGCTGTTTGTCTTCTGAAAATTAAGAATTCTGGCTGCCCAAAGTGAGCAAGAAGCAGAGTATTTGGTAGGGCGCGTTATCTGCATAAGATGATTACTTTAACAAATACAGCTCTCCTAGACTGATTTGGAAAAGTAGTAGTAGCTTATCTGGAAAACACCAAGCATTAAATGCTGTTATTTATGTTGTCCATTTAGTATGAGTGCCAATTTTCAGATAAAGGAAGTTGATGGGAACAGATTGAGGTCAACAGAGTTTGTTTTGTTCCTGATGTATAAGGGATTATGTTCTTTTAGTGCACGTTGGTACAAGGTTTTCACCAGGAAAATGTATCAAAGATGAAATGAATCAACATTATGAATTCTATTTGATAGCTAAAACATCCTTCTTGGCTGCATTATTTATGTATTCAATTCAAATGCTTGTTTACTTTGCACACGTCTTCCAAAGTAATATATATATTGTTATATGGTAATTAAAACATAGTCCATTTAAAAGGTGCTATTAAACCTAAGGATGCTGGGCTTGAAGAAGCCCCGTGTATGTGGTTGCTAGAGAAATTAGTCATCTGAATTGAGAATGAAGCCTCTATTGGAAGCAAGTGAACTAGGAAAGAAGTGATCCAGCTGTAGTATAAATGGGCCTTAGAAATGCCTATAAGGCCAGTGTTCATTCCTACTGAAAGCTCAGATAGATACTTGTGACACTGGGAGAATGTTTAACTGTTGCACGATGGTTTGATTTTTCCCAGGGTTATGGGCTCAGGAGGTGGGAGACGGGAAAAAGGTACACGAGGAAAGGTTGTGATGTGGTCCCTTAATTAAGGAATCTAAACAAGTTGATCTGGTTGCATGCTATCAGTCTTTATACTAATGAATGGGATTTAGACTGCTTTTTAAATAGAGCCTGATTGCGAAATTGTGTCATTGCTAATGCTGGTGAATTGTAGTAGTTCATCATGGGTATTTTTACCTTCTTGGATCCATTTTCAATGATATACACTTCGGAAATACTGAGATCATGTTCTTTTCACCCAGTAGCATCATGTACGTAGCCTGACGCTGCCTCATTCCCCTCCTCAAAACCACATTTCAGATCCTATTTCATTGCTTGTCCCTGAGAGCAGTATGACTTCACAACGCTGTGCTTGAAACTCAGGAAGACATAACTAAAATTTCCAGACAGAACCAGAGCGAGATCAGTATTTGAGTTGATTGTGGTGCCAACAAGCTGGGACCTGCTTATTCTAGTGCTCCACCCTTGTCAGGAGGCAAGCAGGCAGTGCAAACAATATTTCAATAGGCCTTTCACCTGCACAGAGCAAACAAAGGTCTAGTGGACTGTCTTGGCAGATGATATTCAACTACCCATAACAAATTTCTCTTCCGTAGTTCAGATTTGGTGTAGATCTGTTTCACCGTACAGGAAATGTCATGCTTTGTGCTCTAAAGCAGGTGTTAAGCTTCCGACTTTCTCAGTCCTCTATGCCTGTTTTTTCATTAAGGTTATTAGAGGGAGAAGGGAAAGATTTGAGAAGGGAAAGAGTCAGTGCAAGTCTAGCAGCCTACAGCATTTACATGCCCCTCAGATTCACTATCTCTGTTTTGGAAACAAGGTTCACAAGAGAATAGACCAAGATGCTTCACCATGCAACAGAAACCTTTATGCAAAACTGTTATTGATGCAAGCCGGTGCCTTTCACCTGAGGTCATCCATTATATGTCACTATTTAAAATTTTCTAGGTGGGGGTTTTATGCTAGCTCCTATCCCCATCTCGAGCAATTATTATTTTGCCACTGTTACAGCCTATATAATGAGCCATTTTTGAGCCTTGCAAATGTACTGTTCTCAGTTACTCCTTCTTGAAGGTTGCTCCTTGCAGTCAGTTGTCTGAAGATCTAGGAAAATCACTGTCTCCTTTAGCTGACTGGCTTAAGGAGATGTTGTGATCCTTCTGCCTCCTTTTCCTTCCCTCTCCAGTTGCTTAGCATGCTGGTTTTGTTTCAGTTAGACAAGAGTGCCGGTAGTACTCCTGTTCTTCCCTGAGTCACTTCTAGGCCTGGGGTATATTTAGCTCCATTCATTTTGTTAGCAGGAAAAAGCATGAGCAAATGAGGACTTTGTTCCTTGTTTGTTTGAGGAGAATGCTAATATAGGTGATCTCTTCCATTTCAAAAAGAAGGCCTGGCAGCTTCTGTCTGCATTTAAAATAAAACAAAATTAAATTAAAAAAAGTGCAAAAAGCACATTGGATACCTGTAGGACACTTGCTTTGTGCTGGGTTTCTTTCCTCAAAGGAATTTAGCAGTTGCTCAAATTTGGAAGCCCAGCTCTTTTGCTCATATTTAGGTGGCTAAAGGTAGCTAAGACCCAACAGATTCTTATATTGGAGGTTTTAAGATTTACTATTTGTTGCCACAAGTGGGATGGGAGTAGGCAGTAAGGGAACAGATCTTACACAATCCATGGTTATTCGGACTGTGTGAGTTTTACTTGGCTTGCGTTCCTCTTCTGCCCCCGTTTTTTCAGCACAGTTGACACTGAGATGAGGCATTAGCAAGGGAAGTAAGACAGCAGAGACTAAGCTAACTTCACGTACAGTATCACACATCTGGGGTGACTGAGGAGCTCCAGGCTACGTGCTCTGCACAGGTGAGCACTGTCCATGGGCAATGCCAGTTAGATGCTGTATGAAAAAAGTGTAAGGATGCTTGCCTGGAAGAAGTGGAATCCAGAGAGATGTGATTTCTCTGTGGAAAGCCAGTTACTGAAGACAAGTAATGGCAGGGTGTTTGTTTCTTGCATACAAAGTGGCACTATATTCTACTCTTCCCAGAAATGGGGGAGCATGTGATGCAAGCAAGTGCTGAGGTGAGTGCAGATTTGGAACAGAGGGCACTGACAGCAGAATGAGGTTTGGATTCCCTTGTCTTCTGTCTGCTTGCCTTCTGGTAGACATAGAAGCTGCTAGGTAAACTTTGCAATTCTAACCTATACCCAAGCAGTTTGGCATACGCCTTTTCATATCATAATGTAATTCATGATAATTTTCTATCTGGAGCATGAGAGACACGTAATGATTTTTATGCTAATTGCGATGTGGATTTGGTTTTATTTCATGGCCAAATGCTCATGAATGCAAACAGTCATGAAGAACAAAAAAAAGTCACAGCACCGTCCACGTAAAATCAATTTATCAGTTTATAACCTTGTCTGGTTGTCACGTTCTCTGGTCACCACAAATGGTGCCTTTGAGGAAAAAAAAAAAAAAAATGATTTGCACAGGTACTAGGCTTGCCTGTGGTAATGAGATACGGTTTTAGAAGCTATGTATGGACTTAGAGGATAGGTCTTGCTATTTTTTAGGCTAAGCTGAAGATTTCTGGTGGTGTTCTACTTCTGTCGTACTGTGACAGCATGCTTTTTGTGTGCTCTTGTTATGATCTACTGTAAAGGAGATAGTAGAAACATGTCTCTATCCATATAAATACAATTTTGCTGAAACCTTCCAAAAAAAAGTTTGCATTTTTTAGAGTGCATTTCTCAGTCCTGTTATGTAACACGGGCATATATGACTTGTCCAGTAGATGAATGAAAAGATTGATCTTTCTAACGGAGTATTAATTATTCTGTTTCCTTGGACTAGCTGCTTAAATAGCTGTCTTTCCCTCCCTCAAAAAAAAAAAGGCTGAATTAATGCATGCTTTCATACTAACCCTTAGGTATGGAATCTTAATTTCAGCTTGAACGAGACTGGAATGTTGTTTGTTCTTGTGCGCTCACGCATGTGTCAGTGTGCGTGTGCGCGTGTGCGATTTCAAGGCAGACATTTACACTATGGCTCTTACTGCTGACATGTGGTTTGATTCCTTTTCGTTCTCTTTTCTGCTTCTAAATGACATATGTGCCAGGAGGGCTTGCTTATTTTTTAATGTAATTTTGAAGAAACCTAATTTTGGTGAATATCTTGGCTTACTCAAAGATATTAAGAAGTTCCACTCTTGGAATAAAGGACGCTTATTTTTTACCTTCCACCAAAGTATAAACATGTTGGTTTGAGTTTTGTGTATACGGTGAATCTTTTCCTGAAAGCTGATAGCATTTGGTTGAAAGGCAGTTGAATAACATTTTTTGACTTTCACTTAGGAGATAATCATTGAGCTAATTAAAGAGCCATAGAAAAGACGACATACTTAGCAGAGTTAAATATCTTTTTTCCTCCCAAATAAAAAGAAGGGTATGGAATACTTTGCTGCCAGTAAAGGTGCTAAAATCCCAAATAGCATATTACTAGTTCAGTAAACTTAGAGCATTTTGAGCATGGAGGAACTAACCTGACTGCCTGTAATAAAGCAGCACTGCGTCAGGTGGAAACTGAACCCACGTTCCAGGACTATCTGACGTGTATTGTCAAGAAACATTCCTTGTATGTTGGAAGAGTTACAAACTCACTACTGTTAAATCATATGGGGTAAAGGAGACTTGTGCCAGTCATAGCTTGCTTCTAACAGAGAGCAGTACACAGGAGAAACTAATGTAGAAAGAATCATTACAAACCTGAATTTCTTCATCTGAGTTTTGGGTGTTGAAACAGTGGAGTGATAACTGAGAATTTGCTTCCGTACTCAGAAGCGGATAGACATGCTCAGTGACCCGGAATAAAGACCGCTGTTACAAGGGGTGGTATTGGGAGCAAATACAGCTTTTTATAACCTGTGTTCCCACTGATGTTATTTGGACTCCGTGCAGGATTAATTGAAAGCAGTACAAACCTCTGCCTGTGCTGTACGTTGTTTACATCCCCACGCGTTGCAGACAGCTGTTTCACAAATTGGAAGAAGGAGGGACTGAGGCAAGAGTGAAATCTAGTCTTTAAAATCCAAAGTCTGCCTCCCAGCGTTGAGTTATTTCTGTAAGTTGGTGCCTTGATTTATTTATCCACCTATTTGAACCTGAAGTATAGCTGAAGGTTATGTTGCTTAGAGGGAGGTGGTGTGTGCCCAAATGTCGTTTAATTTCAGTTGGGCACATGTTCCTTTGCTCTGCCTTGTAAATACCAACCTCTGCATGTGTTTTTCTTTTTGAAAAGCATTTGTCTTGTTATGTTTGATCTTGGCATGCATGTATATCAGCTCTCTGGTAGAGATGAGTCACATCTGAGACACTGCACAAGTGCAGCGCTGTTTATCAAGTAGTAATTTCAGACTTCATTTAAATATATTTCATTTAGCTTGGAGGTGTGTGTGCACCTTGAAGAACAGGCTTGACAAGATTTTGAAGTGTAAGTTGTAGCAAGGCATTACAGATGTGATCTATAACTAGTTTATAGCTCTGAAGAGCACTAGTGAGAGCTGTTGAAACGATGCAGAGAACAGAAGAAAGACTTGGTAGAAGGTGAAATATACAGAAGAGAATATTGAAAGGGCAAAGTATAAAATAAGACAGTAGGGAAACAGATTGCTCAAGTCAATCCTGTAAAGACATCCTACTATTTACTGTAAAGTTGAGCTACTAAAAATGATGACAAAATAAAAAATGTGTAATGGAAATTAAGAAGAGGAATAAGCAAGAAGAGAAGTGTTTCAGACTTCTTGTTGTTTAATTAACAAGGTGCCCAAATACTGTGTGGCATTGTTCATGCTCGTATATGTGTGGATGGCACTTCAGGGGCTTGAACTGTCAGGAACCTTCTTTGCATTTTCTGCAAACTCAACTCTTGCACAAACGTAAGGGAGTACATACCCTTCTCTCAAATTCTCCTTACAGCATTAGTAGCAAGACAGAATCTAGAAAATGCTAAATCTTTTATTTTTGTCAGGAGTCATGGACCAGCTCATTCTTAGTTATTTGGTAAGAAGTCTCACCTTTCCTGTTCCTGTCACCTCCTGTTCCCTGCACCTGAGGAGTAATAACCCCATGTGCCAGGACATGCTGGAGGCCACCCAGCTGGAAGGCAGCCTTGCAGAAAAGGCCCTGGGGATGCTGGTGGGCACCAAGCTGAACATGAGTCAGCAGTGTGTCCTTGCTGCTAAGAAGGCTTACTGGTGTTCTTGGCAGCATCAGGCAAAACATTGCCAGCAGGTCAAGGGAGGTGATCCTTCCCTTATGCAAGGCACTGGTGAGGCCGCACCTGGAATGCTGTGTCCAGTTCTGGGCTCCCCAGTACAAGAGAGACCTGGAACTACTGGAGAGAGTCCAGCAAAAGACCCTAAAGCTGATTAAGGGACTGCAGCATCTCTCTTATCAGGAAAGCCTGAGAGAGCTGGAACTGTTTAGCCTGGAGAAGAGGAGGCTTGCGGGTGCCTCATCAGCATGTACAAATACCTAGAGGATGTGCATGAAGAAGGTTCGTTTCAGTGGTGCCCAGTGCCAGGACAAGAGATAACGGGCACATACAGAAACACAAAGCTTCTGTCTGAACATAAGGAAGAGGTTGGTTGTGGGTAATTTTTTTTTTTTTTCTTCATGTGAGGGTGACAGAGCATTGAAACAAGTTGCTTAGAAAGGTGATGAAGTCTCCATGCTCGGAGATGCTCAAAAGCTGTCTGGCATGTTCGTGGGCAGCCTACACTAGGTATTGCTGCTTGAGTAGGGGGATTGGTCCAGATCACCTCCAGAGGTCCGTCCAAGCTCATCTACTCTGATTCTGTTCCTGACATGAGCATTTGTTAAATTAAAGAATAGCCAAACTCTTGAGGATATCGTGAGGATATCTGGGACTTCAAACTGCAAAGGCATTTTGTACCACAGAAATGCAACTGATAGTGCACGTTTGTTTGTGATACTAGTCAAGTATCTTTAGACTACTTGTCAGTCTTGCTCTCACAGATCATCAAAGGCAAGGGATCCCATAACATCCTTAGGTGTCTTGTCCCTTTGTCTTCCTGTTCTTTCTATTAAAGTTTTCTTCTAATCCAGTGAATCTTAGCTGTAAATTTAAACTTTCCTGTTCCATCCAGAACATCAGATTACTATCCTCATAACACACTTTTGTGTATTGAAAAAACATGTTTAGGCTCTTGTGATTGGGCTGTAAGTTCTTAGGTGGTGGGCTGGATGAGGTCTGGGGCTTTTTTCTGTTTGCATTTTTGAGACAAACATCCAAACAACCCTTTTACTGTTCCTTAGAAGCCTTATAATCCTTATTTGCTAAACCATTATCCTTGCTCTCTATTGGGTACTTTGTCTTTATCTGTCAGTAGTTTAAAGCATGGTGCTCCAAACTGGATATTGAATTCCAACTGTGATGTGTTATTAGCACCAAGGAACAGTAATTGCTTTCCAGACCTCACTGAATGTCTAGGATAACACTTCTAGAAATGGGACTTGCTTCTGTTGGCAGCAATCTAGTATTGGCTGTGTGCAGTTTTCAATGGAGGGTGAGCACCCCATTCTCTTCCACTGTAGTGCTTCATTGATTTAGCTCCTTTGTATAGTGTTTTGTAATCAGTGTTTTTTATTGCATAGTATGCTATATTTGTTTAAAGCTCTTTTGGTTGATACTTGCTTTATATTAAAAAGTCAATGATGTTAGTTTTTTTAATTGTTGGTTCAGAGTGTGTTATTTTGGACACGTTTTCCAAAGTTATTTGAAATATGAGCTATCTGGAGGCCATCTATAAATGTTTAAACTGTACCCATTCTGTCATCCAAACCACTAATTAATCTGTTGGAAAGAATCAGGTCCAGGAAATAACTTAAAATGCCCTTCTGATGGTTATTTAGCAGCTCGATGGGGAGTTGTTGATGACTGCTGTCTTCTGAGGACAATTTTGCAACCAGATGAGTCCCCACGTTCTATTTTTAGATCATAATTCTTTAGCTTATTTATAAGAGTACTTAGGGAAGTTTATGTTTTGAATCTATTAATATTGAACTATACTTCACCTGTAGCTTTTCTTTCAACCTTTGAATCAATTGGTGTGTTGGAAAATAAAGAACAATTATTGAGATAATATCTATCTTAATCCTTCCCTCAGTTATATATTCTGCACAGTGATCATTTGGATTCTCACTGGGAGGCTTCGATCCCTGTGGAAGCCTCGAAGGTAATCTTGCCAGTGGAAATACATGAAATGCTCTTGTCCACAGAGGTAATGTCTATTACATACTTTCTTCTAGGAGGAGAAACCAAATATTTTATTGTGACCCCCAAAATGCTAAGAATTAGCAGAAATAATACATTCTAAGTATGAAGAGAGGGCAACCCCATCCTATAGTTCTATTCTGATAAATGCCAGAACCTAGAGAAAGTAGCACTGAAGAGTTTGGGCTTTTTATTTAAGTAATAGGCTAGAAGCAATACTATAATACGATAAGCTACTACACTGTAAATGCAGTTGTCCTCATCCTATTTCCTACCACATTTCCTAGACAAATGGAAGCTACTCTAAGGTAAACTGAGAATAAATTTAAATCATCCAGGACTTTTTTCTACGGGAACGTGGTACCTAATTTGTATCAATGGTTTATTTTAGTGTGTGTGTGTATTTGTTGTCCAGTATTGAGTTAAAGATAGCTATACAACTGGACCCTTACTATTCTTTAGGTGTGGACTATTTCATGTTTTGGGAGCTTTTCTGCTTGGTCTTATGTTACTTAAGTGCCAGTATGTTATAAGAGTTTACTTGGGATCTTGTTTTTCTTCCATTTCAGTTGCAACTTTTCTCATGGAAAAATTGATTATGGAGGTAGCTTTGTCTTTCTGGTATCTTCTTGAAGATGTATGCTATGCCTACCTTGCCCTAGACATTGGAATTTTCTCTAATCTCTACAGCATTTTCAAAGTGTCACAAGAACTGGAATTGTTTGGGTGGATCTGAAACATCTATTCACTTTTTAATGAAAGTGCTTGCCCTGTGCTTGTCTGTATTTAAAAAAATAAAATAAAATCTCACCTAGGGTGTGTATTTCCCCCCTTGAAGTACTTATATCTTAAAAAAGATAAATGGAGAAATTAAAAATACTTACCTTTGTTTGTTTTTTTTTTAAATAAAAAAATAAAATAATAATAATAATAAATAAAAAAAAAAAAAACACAAAAAAAACAACTGAGTAAGAAAATGACCCTATGCGATACCTTCAGTTAGATAGCTGAATGTCGTATGTCATTCCCTTTTAAAAGGCACTAATAATTGCCACCATACTTTTCTGTTTCGGTGTTCCTTTTAATGGAGTTAGACATAACCCAAAATTAGATTATCATGCAGAGTTGCAGGGTTGTAACAAGACTTGAATCCCAGAGACCTTATGAGGTATTATTTATGAGTGGAATACAGCCGTGGATCAGTGTAGGATGTTCAGGAAGGATTGGAAGAAAGAGAAGGAAAGACGCACTATTAAGTTAGGTGGCTCCTTGTCTGCATTGTGCTCAAGTATGAAAGCAGGGACATGCTTGAGTCTGAGGCAGAATCAGAGAGGAGGGGATGTGAGTTGTGTAAGGGTTTTTACAGACTGCTTAATGAGGAGGAAGTTGTGGTTTGTGCTTTCTACAAGCAGCTAGATGTCTTCTGCCCATCCTCTTCACAGAGGCTTTCAGCTATATAGACATCTTGTTTGGAGGGCCACAAATTTTGGGCGAGCGGTGTTGGAGGCTTGTAGAAGATGTAGATGTCAAATAGAGCATTACCCTTGGTTGTTAGGAATTTGTCTTTTTTGATCTATTTGATCACAAAGAAGGAAGAAACTTAGTGGATCCTGAGATGACATGATCCTGAGATGACTGAGTTCAGGATTTCGAGAAGTCTGGGAAGCAAAGCAGCAAAATCAGGACTGTGGACTTCAGCTTACTTAAGCTGATGCATTAGAATTGTTAGGAGGGTAATCAAGAAGGGCCTTAAAGAGAAAATCTAACTCTTCAATTTTTAAAGTCATATCTAAATCTGACTCCACCACTTCCATGGGCAACCCGTTCCAAAGCCTGACTGCTCTTTCTCAGAATAAATGTCTCCTAATTTCTAAACTAAACCTCCTCTGCTGCAACTTGAGGCCATTTCCTCTAGTC
Source organism: Nettapus auritus (assembly GCA_011076525.1). Lineage (NCBI taxonomy): Eukaryota > Metazoa > Chordata > Aves > Anseriformes > Anatidae > Nettapus > Nettapus auritus. The sequence goes on along the minus strand of CM021766.1, from coordinate 89,931,609 downwards.
CTATCACTAGTTACCTGTGAGAAGAGGCCAACCCCCAGCTCCCCACACCTTCCTTTCAGGTAGCTGTAGAGAGCAATAAGGTGAGCCTCCTTACCTGAGCCTCCTCTTCTCCAGACTAAACAACCCCAGCTCCCTCAGCAGCTCCTCACAGGACTTGTTCCAGACCTTTCACCAGCTTTGTAGGTTTTCTACAGACATGTTCCAGAGCCTCAATGTCTTTCTTGTAGTGAGGGGACAATCACCTCCCTGGTCCTGTTGGCTACACTATTCCTGATACAAGCCAGGATGCCGTTGGCTTTTTTGGCCACCTGGGCACACTGCTGGCTCATACTCAGCTAAGCGTCTACCAATGCCCCCAGATCCTTTTCCTCAGCACATCTTTCAACAAGTGAAATTTCCTTTCAATCAAGGAAATGGCCTCAAGTTGCACTAGGGGAGGTTTAAATTGGACTTCAGGAAGAATTTCCTTAGAGGGTAGTTAAGCATTGGAACAGGATGCTCAGGGAAGTGGTGGAGTCTCCATTCCTGGAGGGTATGTAAGTGACATGTGGATGCAGCCCTAAGGCTCGTGGTTTAGTGGTGGGACTTAGTAGGTCAGGATGATAATTGGACTTGATGTTGTTGAAGGTCTGTTTCAATCTAGATGGTTCTGTGATTCTATAGGTAAGCTAGTAGAAAAGAGAAGTTCAAGCATGTATTGGTAGCGGCAGATGATATAACAAGACAAAACCCTGTTTTCAGTTTAAGTTCATGTTGGATGTCACAAAAAAATCTCCACAGGGAAGACAGTGTAGTACTAGGGCAGGTTACTTAGAGAAACCATGAAATCCCCACCCTTGGAGGTTTTCAGGAGCTGGCTGTACTATGTCCTTATTCAGAGTCTGCAAGACAAAGGATATCCTGGGGCCATTTGTCTTCTGGTAATTTCTATATTTTGTTTTTCCTTTATTTCATGTGTGTGTGTATGGATGGATGCATAACCTGTATGAATTCAATAGAGATACTTTTAACATGCTCTAGCAGCATGCTTTGCAGATATTCAATGCATCTCCAGTGCATAAGGAGAGAGGTTGGGGGGGGGGGGGGGAAACACTATCTGTGTCCCTTTGAACAAGAACGCTTTGTTGAGCGTTGGCATCAGTCATCTTCTGGGCTTTGCCTTAAGGGAGCACAGTAATCTTTCTGGCCTCAGGGCTGCAGTCTGGCTTTTCTTCCTATTGACTGGAGGCTAAACATGGTTCTATTACATGCCTTTTTTTTTTTCTTTCTCAAAAATCTTGCCCAAAACGATGAAAAACGTCCTCCTAGTCAAGGAATTATTGAGTTCAGTTTTGGAATCGTTAGTGCTCTTAACACTATTCCTTCAAATCAGACTTTTACCTGAAAAAGACTGAGAAAGCAGGATGTTAAATGTGCATGGATTTCTTCACATGCACAGCCATGCACATGTCTCACTCCTTTGGAAGCTGGGAATTCCTCAGAAGCAGTTTCTTCTTAAGCTCCGTGTATTGCACTAAATCAGCAGTTCTCTCACATAAAGTTCAAGATCAGCATAACAGGCAGCAAGAAAGTTTAAAAGCAGTAGAGAGCTTGTGAATTCTTAGGGTATGTTTAGTAATCCCTGTCTGTGGCTTCAAGAGCTAATAAAGACTATGTATATTCACACCAGAAGACAGATTTTTATTTTTTGTGGATTAAAAATGTCTTGCTGCAGCAGTGCAGTCCAAATGTCTGCTCAATATGTTTAATATTAACTAATCCTTTATACTGATTAGTATACTACTGATTATCTCTTTACTGTCATCTCAGTTGCTGCTTAATTACTATCTTTCGGGAGTAGTATGCCATAGCTCTATAGCTGCTATTTTTGTCTGGCACTGATAGTAATTTTAGAATAACAACTTTTCTGTAGTAGGCATGCGTTGGAAACCTGAAGCACAATACACGAGTGAGTTGCTTTGGAATTTGAGTTAAAAAGCTGTAGTAGGGGTAGCATTCTGCGTGAGAGCTGTGCTTTCTTTCCCTATGTTTGAGGCACTGGCCCTATGGAGTTTGCTACACAATTTCCTGGAGCTGTTTGCCTGGGCAGTCCTTTGAGTATGGGCTGTTGATTCAGGGCCTTCTGCCAGCTGATTGCCCAACTCATTTCCCTACTGTACCTTGATACTTGTCTTACAATCTGTTCTCCAGTACAGTTATTTATACGTGCAAGAGTTCTGTTTGTTTTGGGGAAAAAATAAGTTTAAATATTTTTTTTTTCCATAAGTAGCTTGTCTGCTTTATTTTTAATGTCATACTTTTCTAGTCTGGGTCCTCCAGGTTTAGCTTTAAAATTTCTTTTTGTAATTAAAGAAATTCTTAAGAAGTTTGAACATACAATAATTGTGTTTAGGTAAAAGTTAGATGGAATATTTCCTCTCAAGTTTTACAGCTGTGCAAAGCCTGTATTATGAGCATCTAGAACACATTAATAATGTCCAGCTAGGCACCGTTGAGGGATGGGCACTGTAGGATCAGGCAACGAGATAAATTCATGACCTTAAACAGCTCTTGTAAGACTCAGCAAAGCATATATACCATCTAATGGAGAAAGGTCTGTGTTAGTAATAATACTAGTGTGGGTCCCACACTTGTAGAAGACAGCACTTGGGTTTCCCGTCATTCTTCATACTATCTCTTCCCCAGATTTCATTCACAAATTATATAATGTCAAAATTTACCCTCCCACCATGGTTCCTCTTTCTCAATTTCTTTGCTGTCATCTTTTGACTCAAACATTTTGTGTAGTTTGCAGCTTACAATTCTTTCTGGGTAAGCCTTTCTTCTGCTTCACGGCAGCCTGTTTTTTGATTCTTCAATTTCTGGATCAATAGTGTATGAGATGTTAGATGTGTACTCATGGCATTGTATGTTTTCTTTGCCAGGTAGTTGATCTGCCTGTCATGTTTAATACAAAGGGAGTATTTTCATCGATACCATAACATGAACAAAATTCGGTTGGAGGCTAGTAAACCCTAATATCTGAAAGCACCTAAGTAAGATTTAATGAGTGTATCAACATGCTAGAGAAAGAATGAGATCAGTGTCAGAGCCACTACAAAGTGCAGAAAGTAAAGATGCTATCTATAACTGTTAAGGCAAAAAAAGATGAAATTTTAGTGCATGATAAGAATATGATACGTGCTGTCCATTACACCATGTTACTTGTGTATGTCAGGCAGTTCTAGTTTCCTTATGAAGCTTTGTAAATAGTACAGCGTACCTGCTGATATCCTCAAAGGTAAGGAAAACATTTGCCAGTTGTGTAAATTCTCGTCTCTTAAATATGATGTAAACATCACTATTATGTACAGTATGCAGTGGTATTTTTCACTATACTCAGTTCTTACTTGTCTTGCTGAACTAGATTCAGGACCATTGGTAGATATATATATATATATATATATATTTAGGGATTTCTATTTTGAGCAGTGCCTTTGGTGTGCCATTTTAATCTTTTTTAAAATTTTGTATATGTTGAATCAATGTCATTATGCAAGGGAAAATGATGCATTCAATCTAGTTCTTAGTATTAAGGTTTAATGACATAGGGAGCTTAGCCACAGCAGTTTTAACAGAGTTGTTCTGCTGTGGTTACCTTTTAGACCTCCTGTTCTTGACTTCCTGAGAAATCTTTCCAATGTTTAGTGCTTGCTCCAGAATAAATCAGTTGTAGCATGACATCCCTCTGAGAGAAGTGGAATGGAAATTATCTTGCAGAGGGATGCTCTACGAGGCTTTAGTGGTCAGCATCCTAAGGTAAAAAAACTGTAACTCATTGCTTCATCTTCCAGGGTCCTGAAGATAATTGGTGACTCTTTGGAATATGATAGACAACACTGTCAGTACTTAGGTGTTCAAAAACAAGTTGGTTAGATGTGTGCCTTTCTGTAAATTGTTATTTGATGCCATGTATCATGGGAACCAGGTTTATTACAACAATGGATTTTTTAAAAATGCTTGCTTTGTGTAGTTAGGTTCCCATTTTTCATGCATGTATACTCAACTAAATAGGTGCTTTAGAGTAGAATAGCAGAGAAGATTGTTTGAATTAGAGCTTGATGTCTACCATTATCCTTGTGTTTCAGAAAATTCCTACAAGTACATATTTACTGTAGTTTAGGGTTTATCCTGAAAATTCAAAACAACCAGCTGCTTTTAACTGTGATGAAAGCTAGAAGACAACTGGATTGTATTATTAGAAAATGTTTTCTTTCTAAATGATGCATTGTAAACAAAATGGCATTAATTCTGTATGAGTTGCACACAAAGTCAGGAAAGGCTTGTTACAAATAAACTGTCAATATTATGTCTGACTTGCAGAAAGCTTAAATTTGGGATTGAGGGAAAGTGGGAGAGCTTAGACTTGCAGTTGTCACCAACAAGAGCTCCAGCCACATGGCCTGGGCCCCAGAAGGCAAAGGCAGGGACTGGAAGAATGATGAACTACCCTGTGTAAGAGGAGATCTGCTTCGAGACCATCTAAGGAACCTGAAGGTGCACAAGTCCATGGGACCTGATAAGAGGCATCCGCAGGTCCTGAAGGAACTGGTGGATGTAGTTGTTAAACCTCTCTTCATCATATTTGAGAAGCCGTGGCAGGAGTCTGGTGAAGTTCCCATGAACTGGAAAAGGAGAAACATAACCCCCATTTTTAAAAAGGGGATGAAAGGAAGACTCAGGGAACTACAGGCCAACAGGTTTCACCTCTGCCTGGCAAGATCATGGAGCAGATCCTCCTGGAAACTATGCTAAGGCACATGGAAAATAAGGAGGTAATTGGTGACAGCCAATGTGGCTTCACTAAGGGCAGATTGTGCCTGACACATCTGACAAACCTGGTTGCTTCAGGCAGCCTGGTCTAGTGGGAGGTATCCCTGCCATGGCAGGGGGTTTGGAATTGGATGATCTTTAAGGTCCCTTCTTACTCACACCATTCTGTGATTCTATGAATTGGGAGGTAATATATCAAAACCTATATTTAAAGTAACATAAAGCTTTATAAATACTTTTACAGTTCTAAATACTATGTTTAATATTGTTTTCTGCAAACTTTGCGCTTCTGTAGTTGCGGGGCGATGGAGACAGAATGGGCTTGTTGGGAATGAGGAAGTACCCAGGGTGGAGAATGGCAAATCTAAGTACATGAGGTGGTTTTGGAGCTCCTGTCTGTTGAGAAAATGGATCTGGAATGCATTTGGTGTTGCTTATAGGCACGCATGAACTCCCTATTGACTCTGTGTCCCATTGAGTCTTGGCACTTTCATTTTACACATAATACTTAAGCAGGAGAGAGAGTGCTCTCACATCCTTTAGCCATCCCAAATTACCTATTTTCCAGTGGGTTAATTGTGTCAATGGCATTAAATGTATCATTTAAAAAAAAAAAGGCTGCCTATAGTTACTGAATAACAGAATAGTCATTATTTTCCTCTGAATGTATGGGGTGGAGGGGAAGGATTTTCCCTTTCACGTGAGAAAGGAGCCATCCTTTTCTTGTGGAGTGAAAGAGGGTTTTATCACAGAGCACTCAACTTGTCTCCTCAGAGTATTGTGAGTGGAGAGTATTGCCTTTCAGTGTGACGATGAGCGTGGCAGATTTAAGATAACCTTGTCCTGAGCTAGGACAGTAAGAGTGCCCAATGCTAGCTGTTGTGAATCTCATACTGAAGGCCTAATAATCTGTACACAGTGTTTGAGAAGCTCAGATGCTTAGGTCAAGACTGTGGAGGCTGTGAGGGAGGGTGGGCATCCAAGAGTTAGACAAAATATGAAGTATTCTGCATCCAAACCTCTTTTTTGTGTGTCAGTGTCATGTAGTCTGCTGCTTTTTATCCAGAATATTAGTTTTATCTCTAGTCATAGATGAATTGTTCCAGTTGTGAGGTGAGAGTCAAACCTGAAGACATTTGTGGAACAGTTCAACGGTGGTTTTGTCTGGAGTTAAAACAAAGCCTGACCCCGTTCCCCTTCAAACAAAAGGATGCAAATTCCACACTAGTTTAAAATAGGTGCAAAAGCACTTCTTAAAATGTAGGTAGCATTAGAGTATACACTAGTGCAACACATTTAAACTTTTATAAATGTGTAGGAGGTGTAAGGCTGTTAAAATTCTAGCAAGTCATAGGTAAAACTGAAATGGAAACAGTAAGGTTAATCAAATCAGAGCTTGGTAGGTTGGGAGAGACCTAGGTAGCCTCTCCAGTCCAACCTGCTGCTCAAAGCAGGGTCATCACTGAATTCAGACCTGGTTGTTCAGGGCTTTAGCCAGTCATGTCTCGGAAACCTCCAACCATTGGGATTTTGGTTCTTCCAAAATCTTCCCTGGGCACCCTGCTCCAATGTTTAATTATCCTCCTACCGTAACTCTTTCCATATACCCACTGGAACCTTTGCTATTTCAGCAGATGTTCGTGGTCTCTTATCTACTGCTGTCTGCATGCTATCAGTCTCTAACTTTTCAGTAACAACCTGACAGGTTTCAAAGCTCTGCTCTTAAGTCCCCCAAACCTTTCTCTTCCCCGAACTAAGTTTCCTTAGTACTGAGTCTCTTCTGATGGAGTATGTGGTCCAGCTTCTGTCCTGAGTTGACTGCACACCCCAGCACACAAGAAAAGTCAGTGAAGATGTTCCATCTCTTTCTCCATGTGGTAGGCAGAGTTAAGCAAGACAGGTTCCAGGAAAGATCCCTGAGGAGCTCCACATACAGTTAGTGTCCAGGTAGCATACGAACCATTAATCGCTGCCATTTTTAACCCACAATTTTATCCACCCATCTAGGCTGTGTCCCAGCTTGGATGCAGTGACATTGTGGGAGACCAAACAGTCAAGTTAAACAACACTTGTTGGTCTTTCGTTCAAGATTTTAAAAGAGGGCATAATTTACGATCTTCAGTGTGCACGACTGGTGAGTGATTGAACATTCAGCTTACCACCCTCTTCATCTGAATTGCTTGTTTTCCCACAGCATGTCATATTTTCTAAACAGATATGGAAAAACTAAGTCTGTCTTAATCTACAGACACTCTGGCTATACCCACAGTCACATGTGCTTTGTTGCTCAGCCTGTATAAACTTCATCACATGCTTTCTCTGAATCAACACAGCTGAACAACTGAGCTGACACTTCTTCCTGCGTCATTGCTATGGTGCTGTATCTGGTTGCAGTTAAAGGCTCTGCTGGCTGCATGTGTGTTACTTTGAAGTCTGCTGCGTTGTCAGTGTCATTTAAAGGCTATTAGGCAGCAATAGTCTTAGTATGGTCAGAGTTTAGCTTCTCTAACTTTGCTCCAGCAGAAGAATTCAGGTCTTCACTTGGCCCTGTTGTCCATGTCTGCAAGTCTAAAATTAAGAAGCTTTGTTTCTATTAATGAAATGCATTTGAGTAGGAATTAAGACAGTTAAAATCTGATCTTGCAGTGACTTAGTTGCTTTTTCAGATCTTCTAAATGCTCTGTATTAGTGCTGGTGGTGTTTAGGTTTGATTGAATATTTAGATGAAATATTGTGAGTTTGTGGTATTATGTTCCTGTGTCCACTTTCATTGTGAAATAAAATTACTGTGAGACAGGGCTCCCTTAATTTTTTTTCCTAATCTGCTTTATAAACAGATATTTTTGTTAATATTTACATGGAGGCTGTCTTGCAACTGCAAAGAATTGATGCTACAGTCTTTTTTGGGGTCACCATAGTGATTTCATTTTTAACTAGATCATTGTGCATCCAACTAAAAGCCTGCTTTTAAGTGGCACTTTGTGTTATAGTGGCTTTGGAAATGAACTTGAACATGCACAGCATGGCTGATATCTTCATATTGTGAGAAGGCAATTGGTGTACTTCTTGCCAGTTTTTTTCCTGGAACTAAAAAATAAAAGAACAAATTGTCATTTTAAACAACTGAGGTGGTTGTGGGTCAGCAGTGCGTGACTGAACTGGGCAGAGTGTTTGATCTGATTTGGCTTGAGCACTAGACTGAGAAAAAGATTTCCACAAAAGTATAAAGCATAGCTAAAAGTATAAAGCATTCGCTAAAGCATAGTGAATCACAGAATCGTTTGGGTTGGAAGGATCCTTAAAGATCATCTAATTCCACCCCCCCTGCCATGGGCATGGACACCTTCCACCAGACCAGGTTGCCCAAAGTTCCATCCAACCTGGCCTTGAACACCTCCAGGGACGGGGCATCCACAGCTTCTCTGGGCAACCTGTGCCAATGCCTTATCACCCACTGAGTAAAGAATTTCTTCTTAACATCTAATCTAAACCTACCTTCTTTTATTTTACAAACATTTCCCCTTGTCCATTCCACTCCCTGACACGGAGTCCTTCCCAGCTTTCCTGTAGGCCCCCTTTAGGTATTGGAAGGCCACCTTTATAGTGTCTCCCTGGAGCCTTTTCTTCTCCAGGCTGAACAACCCCAACTCCCTCAGCCTGTCTTCATAAAAGAGGTGCTCCAGCTCTCTGGTTATCCTCACAGCCCTCTGGACTTGCTCCAACAGGCCCACATCCTTCTTGTGCTGGGGGCCCCAGAGCTGAACACAGGGCTCCAGGTGGGGTCTCACAAGAGTAGAGGGGGAGAATCACCTCCCTCGCCCTGCTGGCCATGCCCCTTTTGATGTGGCCCAGGATATGATTTGCTTTCTGGGCTGCAAGTACACATTGAGCTTTTCCTCCACTAACACCCTCAGGGCTGCTCTAGGGCTGCTCTCAATCCATTCTCCACCCAGCCTGTATATGTGCTTGGGATTGCCTCAGCACAGGCACAGGACCTTGCACTTGGCCTTGTTGAACCTCATGAGGTTCGCACAGGCACACCTCTCAAGCCTGCCCAGGTCCCTCTGGATGGCATCCCTTCCTTCCAGCATGTTGACTGCACCACACAGCTTGATGTCATTGGCAGACTTGCTAAGGGTGCACTCAATTTCTCTGTCCATGTCACTGACAAAGATGTTTAACAGCACCGGTCCAACACAGACCCCTGAGGAACACCACTGGTTACTGATCTCCACCTGGAGCCGTTGACCACAACTCTTTGAGTGCGACCATCCAGCCAATTCCTTACCAACTGAGTGATCCATCTGTCAAATCCATGTGTCTTCAATTTAGAGACAAAGATATCATGGGGGACAGTGTCAAATGCCTTGCACAAGTTCAGGTAGATGACGTCAGCTGCTCTTCCCCTATACAGCAGTGCTGTAGCCCTGTCACAGAAGGCCACCAGTTTTGTCAGTCATGATCTGCCCTTAGTGAAGCCATGATGGCTGTCACCAATCACATCCTTATTTTCCATGTGCCTTAGCATAATTTCCAGGAGGATCTGTTCCACGATCTTGCCAGGCATGGAGGTGACACTGACTGGCCTGTAGTTTCCTGGGTCTTTTTTTTTGTTCCTTTTAAAAAATGGGGGCCAATTTCCAGTCACTGGGAACTTCACTGGACTGCTAACAACTTCTCAAATATGATGGAGAGAGCTTTAGCAACTACATCCACCAGTTCTTTCAGGTCCCATGGACTTGGGCACCTTCAGGTTCCTTAGATAGTCTCGAACCTGAACTCCTGCAGTGAGGTGGTTCTGTTGAGATCAAATGCCTAGGTATTAAGAGACAACTGCAAGGAATGCCCTGTTAACCTATAACAGGAAACTTGGTGCATTACCGACTTAGCAAATTCTACTGAATTTCTTCCAATTGCAATAGCAAAGTTTTCCTATGTTTGCATGGTGTTCTGAATCAATTGTAAGCTCCTGATAAGGTGCTGATGATACATGTGTGTAAAATAAGCAAGCTGAAAAGATGATATTTTTTAAAACTCCATTATGGTGTTGGGGTTTAATTTCCACAGTAGTGTCTTGGATTCTATTTCCCCTGACATGTAAATATTTGTAATCCATTAATAGCATGAAGGCAGCTTGGGTAGCCAAACTGAAAAGTTAAAAAATAAAACTTAAAGCTTCTTGCAAATTACCAAATTTTTCAAATCAAACTATGTTTCTGGTGGCCTTCTAACTACTTCTCATCTATCTCTGAGATAGATGACAAGGGATGTTTGGACGGGATGGAATATAATGGCTATCATATTCTGTCCCAATGGGCAACAAAAATTGTAGCTTGCAGGGAAGCTGTTAGGGGAAAAAGGCTGACACTGTTTTGTAGGTTTGTGCTTCTTCTTTTCTGTATCTGATTCTTTTTCAAAATGTCACTTTTCCAGATTCTGATTGATACTGTTTTTCTGTATTCTAACTATGGGACCAGAAGTGGTGTTAAGAATCACCTCTTTTACGTGCTTAGCCTTTTATTTAATAGGAGGATGTTAGCTGACATGAGATATAAGAAATCAATTTTAGTTATAACCTAATCTTTCTCTTCCTCGTGTGGACAGTCTTAGGACTTCTAATTTAGATGTGTTTTTTCTTTAATTAAAGAAAAAACAAACCACCAACAACAAAAACACACTCATCAGTCACTTTTCATTCTGCAAAATGAATACAAACTGCCTATTGCAGTGCAGTAAGGTATACTTTTCTCCATCAGATCTGAATGTTTGACAGAGCAAGAAGTTAAACTCTGTGTCACCATGGGAATTTATCTTGTTTTACATAACTCCTTCTCAGCAGAGAGGAGGTTAGGGGGCTGAGCTTCTTTTCAATACAGTAAGCCTAGATCTGGCATTAGTTTTTCTCTAAGCAGTGATATCATCTGAGAGGGGTGATTTCTATAAGCTTGAGCTATTGTCTAATTCTTTTTTTTAATTATAGTAATTTTTAAATATAAACCACATGGGTGTTCCTATTGCATCTTCTGTCTTGGTAGAAAGAAATCTAATTTGTAGTGATCTTCCTAAATTGTATGTATTTGGCTAATTATGTTTGCGTTTAAAAAGAATCATGTCTTCTAAGCTGCCCGCCAAATGAACTATTTTTAGTGACAGACTTCCCTGGTCTGGCTCTTTTTTTAAATTGCAGATTATGAACTAGTTGTCAGTAAGTCGGTGAGTTTTTCTTGCAGAAATCTCAGTCTATGGATTTGGGATTCTCTCAGAGAGGCAAACAATTTGAATTGATTCTTTGGAGAGGTCCTGCAACCTGATGTATGAAAGAACTAAGTGAAAAGTGCTGTTTGAAGACTGCTGGCTATCTGAATAAACAGATAGCTTCTAGAAGGGTTTGTCTTTGCATATCAAATCTGGTGAGCTTCTGAGGCAGGGCTACCATAGAGCTTTGTCCTCAAGTTCTACGCTCCCTTTGTGGTCGCTGCTTCTATATTTTGTGGCTCTAACCTTTGTTAATTGGCTATAGCAGTCATTGATCACCCTGACAGCTATGATTTATATGGAAGGTTTAGCACTTTGTAAAACTTTGTGCTAGGTAAGGGAATGGGTAATTAATGTTACCATGTATATGGAGTTAATTTGCTGCTATGAAACACAGCACAAACGGTAGGTATTTAAGTTTTAAAAGATACAAACAAACACAGGAACAATTGTATGAACTATGTGAACATAAACAGAGCACATTATTATGAGGGAAGAGAGGAGTGGTCGTAAGGAACTTTTAATTTTATCCAGACAGGTATAATTGCTGCTCTGTCATGATGGGATTCTTTATCCTCTTACTACATATGGAAGGTAAAGCAAAGGATCTCTTTAATACAGAGGATTTCTGGACTATTTCTGCAGTAGTCCACATCAGCTTACTAAAAAAAGTAAATTTGTGCAGCATATATGATGTGCTATTTGTAAAAGAATACACATCTTTTTGCTTTTCCAGGTCAGCACATTTGGGGCGGGATTCCTGCGCTGTACATTAAAAGCCATGAACAGCAAGGCATTGTGCAAATTGCCTGTTCTCATAACAGCCCTTCCAGGTGTTGCATCCCAGCTGTGGCGCAGCTTTGTGGCCTCCTCATTGCCCTTTATGCAGCATTCAGGAAATAGCTTTTGGCAAGGCTGTGCAGTGTGACCTATAAGTGAATGGTCGTGTGGGGAGGACAGGGGGAGTGCATTTAAAAGCACGGATAGCTTAAATCAGTAGCGATGCTATCCTGATGCAACCTCCCCCTGCAGGCGCTTCCTTGCTGCACTTACAAACTTCTAGGCTAGGAATTGGAAGCAAAACCTGTATCTTTATTGGCCACGACCCCATCAGGGACCCTGCAGGCTTCCTTATATAAAGCCCTTTTCACTTGTATTGCATGTGTCTAACTGGGCACTGCTGCTGGTCACCTCAGCTGTGTCTGTGCCAGAGGAATGTTGCTGGTGGAGCCCTACAGGTAATTTTTCTTGTTGTAACAGTCATTTAAACAGTCCTATTTAAAAACAAAAATCTGAAACAATTAAGCCAGACACAAATACAGGTAAAATGCGTATGAAAGAAATGTGTCCATGTGGAAAATACTGTTTGTACAATTGTGTCTATTTAAAAACCACTTCTAGTCATGGTCCATTCAAATGCTGATGAAGAGGAAAGCTAAGATGTCTTTTGAAACTTTGGTACTGCCATTAGCATAAGAAAGTGGAGATTCTTTGCTGAACTCTCTAGGGATTCTCTTCTAGTAGTGCTTGCCTCTTCCTCCTTGTTCTCTTCTAGGTCAGTTGAGCTTACTTTGGTGTTCTGGGTTACTGTTCAGATGCAGTTTAAAGTCATTACCTAGAATCTCCTCTATCACTCCATCAAAACGACATCGATATGCTTTGAGCAAGGGGGTAAAAGGCAATTCATGCAGGAGAAGCAAAACGTTATGTTTAGTGTTATCTTCCCTGAGAAGTGGCTGCCAGTCCAACACCCATAGCTCGTATCAAGTTCTGTTGTCTTGTGGGAATCCAGAACTGAGAACCATATCTCAAGAGGAATAAAGTAGTTAAGAAGTTCTCAGCATCTTTATTTATTTTATTTTTTTCTGCATCCCAGTTTCTTTGTGTTTTTCAGCTTGACAAGTATAGTATGTAGTATTTCAAGTGGGTCAGGAGAGGGAGCTGGCAGTCTAGGGGTGAAAACCTTTCTGTACAAATAACTATTTCTGTTGTACCTCTGAGTGTAGAAATGTGATGGGGAAACTTGTCTGTATCTGAAATAACAATAGTCCATACTCACTTTTCTAGACCTTAAAATTACCATTTTACTTTTGTTGTATGGCCATTTGTACTTCTTGGCTGTTGCCCGAGGATCCCATTTAGATGTGTTGGCAGTGGTTTGAAGCACTTTGAAGAGGTCTGTGTTGCCTGTGGTACGTTTAGGTGTTAGGGACAATAAACAGAAATTCTCACCTTCACCTGAGTCCAATAAAATAAAAATATCAGCCCTGATATTAGGGTTGCCAATAGTAATTGCACTTAGAGGATCTGCTTGCCTTTCATGTGGCATTTGGAGAGAGTTGAGGTTCTTCGGACTGCCTTCCCTTCAGATGAACTCTGTCTGGATAGAAACAAAAACCTGCCCTGTGTAAGGGTTTTCCCTGTGTAGTGGGTTAGCCTTGGCTAAGAGCCGAGCACCCACCGAGCTGCTCGTTCGCTCCTCCCGTGGGTCCGGACAAAAACCTCTCTGCCGCTCCTTCCTCTTCACACTTTTTTCTTCTGCTCCAGTGTGCATCATCTCCACAGGCTGCAGTCCTCCAGAAATAACCATCTGTTCCAGCATGGGTCCTCCATGATCCACAGGGGATATCTGCTCCACTGCCTGGATCTCCTCCTCTAACTCTGGGGTTCCCTCTGCTGTTCTGCCTCTATTCTCTCACCCAGCACCTGTCTGGCACGTTCTGCTTTTTCTTAAATACATTTCCCCAGAGGCACCGCAGGCTCAGCTGTGGTCTGCAGTGGCTCTATTGCAGAGATGACTCGAACCATGTCTAGCACAGGTCAGCTCCTGACTTCTTACACAGAGGCTACTCTTGTGGTCTGCCCACTACCAGAACTTCTGTCACATACATCTTCTAGATAACGTAGGCCTTGAGAGGTGATAGTTTGCTCCTTTTCACCAGCAGCATGGACTTCTGAAGCTTTAGGTATGCTGTAACTAGTTTTTGAATGGCTGTGCTGTAAAACCCAGTTGGTAAAAAATGCATATTTTGAAAACCACTTTTGCTTTCAGAAAAAATTACCATCAGATAGACTATTTAACAAAGCTGGCCCGCATGCTGTTGTACTTGCCCACTTAGGGAAGAGGCAGGATGTGTTTGAGAGGTGGGAAAGAAGTGGTTGGAAAGCAGGGATGTGTGAACTGGCAAAGGAAACCCTATCCTCAGACCTCAAACCCTCTCTTGTAGACCTTGCCCGACTTTCCTGAAACTGTATTACATTTCTAAGTGTTGATCTGCGTATGACATCTTTCCAGCAGGTCAGTTGGCATGGGTTTGGACTTTTTAGTGAGTTACGTGCATAAGGTAATTCCCTCTCTGATGTCTTTTTTTTTTTTTTTTTTCCTGTGGCTTTTCTACAGTGCCATGCTGACATTCTAATCTGATTCATCTCATTGAGTTTGTACTCTATGAATAATTCAATTCCTATTTTTTTTTTCTATTCCTTTCTTCATTCCTATTGCAGAGTTGGAAAATGGGATCTTTTCTCCCTACCCTTTATTCTTTGTGTTTTGGGTTTGCTGGGTTTGTTTTTTGCTTTTTTTTTTTTTTTTTTTTTTTTAATTCACAAGATTACCCTCATAGCAGGTTAAAAGCTCTGTCCAAATCTCTCCTATCAGCCTATGCCATGTTAGCATGGTCAAAGGTGGTATGATGCAACTAGAAGCCATTTGGTTTTGTGTAGTACCTTGCCTGGCACATATCAGATATAGAGATCTATTTATTTGTTCTTGTCCAGCTTCTCCTTCGCACCACTTCTGCAGACTTTCTGCCTTGAATCCTTGCCACCCTGTATAAGAAGAACAGAGGTGCCGCTTTTCTCTTGCAGTCGTTAATCCCTATTTCCACCGTCTTTAGCAGGGATTGAACACTGGTTTTCTTACCAGTAACTGGTGGAGAGGTGGGGTTGAGTGCTGTACAGAAATACTGGTGCGCAACAGTAGTGAGGTTTATTGTACCCACTGTTTGGGGATTTTTTTCTTAATATCTGTCTGTGAGTTCTTATTGGCATCTTTGTCACAGAAGCCCAGTCTTCCAGCAGGGAGAATGTACTCAAATGGTAGCGTGCTCTTTCTTTAGCTGAGGCTCCTGGCAGCCCAAAGGAAATGGCTTGGCTGTTGTCATTTGTTGTTTGTTCATAAGCTGCTTTTGCCCAGAAAACTGCGGTTTCAGTTTGGGTTTATTGACAAAAATGACTGGGAGCAAAACGTTTGTGTGTTCAAGGTAATAAATAAGCAAGCATCATCCACAAGATTTTTTCTTCTGGTTGGGTTTTTGGTGGTACATGTATGGATTTGGCATTTGTGGTGGGGAGCAGAGGGGGTTCTTTGTTTTGGTTGTTGAGGGGAGTCTATGGGAGGCTTGGAGGCTTTTAAACTTCATTTTTAGCTAATTTTTCAAAGCAGCTAGAATCAAATTTGTTTTCCTACACCTGAAACTTCACATGCATCATCAGTTGCATTTTCTTCTGGGCACGTTCAGGAATGCTGCTTGTTTCTATGGTCTGTACCGTATTTAAACATAATTTACATGCATTAGCAGGCTCTGAAGCAATGCAGCTGGTACTGGCATGACAGGGTGAGAGGCTTAATGGTCATTTGAAGAGTGTCATTTTCAAGTGAACTTGGAGCCAGAACTGAAAACTCAAGCCGGTGGTCAACTGGTAAGAAAATAACCTAACATTTTCAAGGAGCTCAAGCAAATTAGGTCACCCCGTGGAAATAAGGTGTGTGGAGAAATTTTTCTTTTAGTCTTACTACTGAATTTGTTGTGGCTACTTCCTTGTAGCCCCTGAGAGACTAATCTTAGAGGGTGGTGTCTGTTGAGAAAATGAGGGCTTGACTGTCAAGAAGAAAGAGAGTTAAAGGACAGATGATAACAAGCACTAGAAGTCAAGGTTAATAAGAAACCCAAATGGCTTTACACATGTTTTGCCTGTAACTTGTCCAAAATGGTAGGAGACTGCATTGCCAGTGGCTGTTAAAAGGCAAAGCAATATATAATACAGTATATATAATTTAGTGTTATGTAATACTAAATAATACAGCCGGCAGAGCTGGTAAAGCTTTAGGAATACAACTGAAAAGTGAGAAATTAGTTAATAACATTTGAGGTGTAAGAGTACTGAGCAGAACATAATGAGCTACCCTGTTCCAGGAGATGCCAGGGAGAGGCACTGATTGCTACAGAGCAGTATCAGGCCTGTGGAGCAGAGGACTGCTAGCTACAAATGCTCCTTTATTAACTTGCCAAAAGCTAAAACCCGGTTGTCTGTGACCATGACATCACAGCAGCCCACTCTGCAAAAATATTCAATGCGTTACAGAATACATAACATGCTATCTGTAGTGAAAGAAATTAAATTTGCCCTATGTGCTCACTCCTGGTACTATTCAGTATTCAGTTTGGGAGAGATGTCAGTTAACTGGCTTTGACTTTTTTCTTTGCAGTAGTTTATTTACCTTGTTTCATTTTTTTCTTAGTTTGCAGGCTATTTCGTGTACTCTTGGCCTGTCTGACAGGTTGTTTTCCCAAGCACAACTTCAGCTATTTTTGAATTCTGTTAATCCTTAGTTTGTAATGCCGCAATCTGAACTCTCTGGTGTGACTCAACAATTGCTATTCACTTCACTTGTGCCCATGTAATGCATTGTACTTGGTTGCTACAGGCTACTTTTTGTTCCTTTTCAGAGCACTTCAGGTTTGGGAAGGTAGGCAAGGCAGCAAACTCTGCTGTGTGTGCTCCTAGACCGACCGGTGATGTTCTTGCACTGCATCTGCACCAGACCGAGGAATTTTTCTGGCTTCTGTATCCCCTTTTCATGCCTTTTGGCAGAACCTTTCAAACAATTCTGGCATAGCTGAAATCAACACTGAACAGCCTGTTTGGCCTGAGCCGGTTGATGTAAAATGTCTTTGGCTGATCAATTTGCCTTTTCCTTCTTGCCCACCAAAAGCATGTTAAAACCTCTTGCCTATTCACTTGTCAAGTCTGGAAGAGCTTCTCACTGTTAATCTTTGTTTTGTCAGGCGTTAGCTGACAAGAATTCCCAGGTTCTCTGAGACTGGAAGTCTTTGGCAGCTAAAGATTTAGGCCTGCTCTACCTGTGGGCCACGCAGCTGTCACTGTGGCTTTACAAGGGGCTTTTTCCCTGCGCCGATTTGAGTTCCTGTAGGAGGACCCAATGATAAATCCTCATTAAACTAAGAACTTTCTTTGATCCCATGTTTCATGGTCCCAAAGGAAATATGATGGGGGAAAGAGGGATATTGAGGAGGGCTGCCAGGATACAGCTGGCATGACTCTGAGGCATGAATGGCTCACATGGCTGGCTGATGTGAGAAACTTCCTCCTTTTTTTTTTTTTTTTTTTTCCTTTTCTTCATCTTGCTCTCAGTAGTGCCTTAATACAGAGCTTCCCAACCTGAAAATGTAGTTCAGTCTTTCTGTGTTTCCTCAAGGACAAAGAGGCCAAAGGCAATGCAGGTAACTGCCTCACGCTAGTTCGGTTTTACCTTCTGCTGCAGATGTAATTTGTTTGTAAGCTCAACATTTGAAATGCCCCCCAGTGTTTGTCTCTGAGGTTTTATGGTGCTCACACAAGTTCTCCTGGGAGCCAAGGAACGCTCCAGCAGAAACTGGCAATGATTTAGTTTTAAAAAAAAATAATAATGGTTTTGCAACTCTCATTACATCACTCTTCCCAATTATAGTAAGTTTCATAACAAAGTAATAACTCTATGTAATAGTCTGTGTATGTTGTTTGTTACTACTACTCCTTTCTTGAGATACAGGTTATGCGGATATTCTGCATCTGAAAGTTATGAACCATCTGTCTAGCAAGGTAGGACTAGAAAATATTCTTAGCTTAAGTGCTTTTTTTACATGTGTCTTCCAAAAATATCCACTAGGTGAAGCTCTGTAGAGTAGAGTAAGTGTGCTTTGTTGAATTCCAGCCGATTATATCTTCTATGGAAATTTTGTTTGAAGTCAGTTTTGTATTCCTCACTTGATACAAGGTTTTGGTAGAAAAAGCATTTATTTATTTTTTTAGCTTCTGTTATCTAGAAGGAAGGGAGGGAGGAAAAGACCATGAAAATGCAAAGTTTCTCATAATCTGAATGTCCTTTCTGTTAAAGGCTACACTTATACATGTGGGCCTCAGCAATTCCTCAGGAAAACCCCTTCCATTTTGTCGATACCATCCATTTCATTCAGCCCACGGGTACCGATTTATCAGGCTGCGATCTGACTCCCTAGGTTGTCAGGCAAAAGGAAGGAGAACAGGTCATCCTTTATGGTTAGTAGTGGGGAGGAGTTCCCTTTATCTTTCCCCTGAGCGGAACATCTCAAAACGAGGGCTTTTTGTCAGCAGTTTGGCTGCGGCAGCTTTATTATCTACACAGTACGAGTTGCTGGGAAATGTCATTTAGTGACAAGATAAATGTTATAACCTCCTGTAAGCTATGTATGTAACAGTGCACTTTACAGTCTAGCTGTGCAATGCTGAGCTATTCTCCATGTAACATACGTTGAACATTAACTACCATTTGGGTACAGAAGGTGGAGTGTGCACTCTCTGGTTTCTATTGGGCGTGTGGCATTTTAAGGCAAACATGCGGGCAGTTAATGCTATAGGACAAGCAACCAGGAATAGTGATCATAGGGCATCAACTCAGTATTCCCCAATTTCTCAGTATTCTGTGAATTCCTCGTGTCTTGTGTTTTTTATTGCTTTGGAGGGTTTTCTTCTCCCTCATTTGAGTAGAATCGGTGTTAATTCTGTTGTCCTTTGGCATCTTCTAACAAGAGCTGAATTTACGGTGTATGAGAAAATATTCTGGATAATTTTTAAAATAAAAGTATTGATTTAATTTAAAAAATGGTTTATAACAATGATTGGACATCTGAAGTTCCTAACTTCTTAGCCATGTGCTGCTTTAAGAAGCTGTCATCTTGTCTGCCTTCAGTGGTTTGTTGAATTTTGACTGTCTATTATTGACCTCCTGCCCTCCATGCCCTAAAATAATAAATCGCTATCTTCTGACGATGGCTTAATGCTTGTCTAAGTTTTTATGCAACTTATTTTAATGACACTCCTAATGCTGTTCCTGAAATTAGAACCTTATTGATTTGATTTCTGTGTTCTACACTGTTAGTTCAAAAGAGTTGCTACTTAGGTGTAATTAATAAATTTTATTTAAGCTTGATTGACCTCAGGAAAAATAGAGATGAAACTCTTCATTTTGTCTCTCACTGGAGAAGATAGATTTTAGATAGTTTGGAAGCCTGACCAGGAGTTTTTGTGTTATTATTAATGCTGCTACTGCACAGAAGGCCAAATTAAAGAAACTGAAAGTTGTATAGATCACAGCTGAAATCAGTAAATTCTGCCAGGATTTGGGATGAAGTGGGAATGCCTAATAAGTTAGAGCATTAAAAATAAAAATAAAAAAAATCCTCAAAGCAGAAGGAGGAACAGCAGGCAGAGAATTGATTCCAGACCTGTGTGCTGTATGTTCCTGTATAAGATAGAGCTGTAGCTTCTGTCTCCTTTTGGGGTTTATGTTAATCTCATTTGTAGCCAAGCTCCCCCCCTCCCCGCTCCAGGAATTTGAAAACTTCCTTTCCTGAGTAACCCAACAGGGCTTGTGGAAAAATTAGCTTGTTATTCTCTCTTCCTCCTACCCACCTGTAACCTCCATGCTTCACTTCTTCTAGCATTGAAAATTGAAGCATTGGGTGCTTAAATTCTGTGCTCTGAACAAGTAGATGTGCAGATTGCAGCAGAGTTTTAAGATCAGCTTACTTGCCTACTAGTACCATAGTCTATGATTTGGGTTAACTTTGTTTCCATGCCTGTGTGTTACAAGTGTCATGCCAAATAAAACCAAAAAGCAATAATTCTTTGCTCCATTTGAAGGCTATAATTGTGATTGCAATTAGCAAAGATTCTTATCAAATCCCATTAATTTTCCTTATGGTGCTCTTTAAGTATTGAAGCTGTTCAGAATGTATTTTGCAGCTTAAGTGGTGGTATGTGGCACTGCATGACTACAGTTGATACGTGATAACAGCCAGCAGATTTCGGGCAGTGTGTCAAGCAAGTGTTTAGTGGAGAATTTGGCTTCCTGGGGTTTAAAAATGTTTGCTCCATGCTTTGAAAGACTTAACGTCCTGTAAGTGTTCTATTTCTCTCCTGCACTCTGAGTTACAGTGAACTTTGACTGTTTTCTTTGAGAATGAAGTCGGATGCTGTTGGAATAGCTGCAGACGGAATGTGTCAGTTACTTCTTGGGGAAAAAAAAAAAGTCAACATGGTTCTTCAAAATACATAGGATTACTATTTAGACAGTATTTTCCATTATGCAACGCTTCTCCCTATATTTGAACTTAAACCAAAACAAAAATCCCACACAACTGTCTCCCCAATACACACAGTCACAAAACAAAGAAACAAAACCACTTTCTTTTCTGTTACAGAAACATGCAAAGGGACAGGAGTTATTTGACCAGATTGTATATCATTTGGACCTTGTGGAAACCGATTACTTTGGCCTACAGTTCATGGATGCTTCCCAGGTTTCAGTAAGTATAAATGTAGTGATTTTTAAAGTCATGCAGTAGGTTGTGTTGCATACTGTAAAAGTGTTATCAGTGCAGTTTCACACAGATGTGTAGGCATCAGGGGATATACTGCTGAAACAACTGATGTTGTGTTTGGATCTTGCAAACACACTTAGATCATCAAAATTAGGCATATGTCATTTTGTGATGTGTGCATGACTTCAACATACTAACTATGAAAAAGCAATGATTGGGGTAAAGGAAAACATGCTTCGTTTAGCAGCCTCGTGGTATTAAAAATGAATTAAATCCCTTACAAGCAAAGGTTTTGTGCTACTCCTATCCTAGCTGTTCCAGGCAAAGATTGTGTTGCTCAGTAGACTGTTTGCAATAGGAGAGAAAAGCTTTCTTTCTTTTTCTTATCCAGTGACCCCCACCATCTGCAGGTAAAAGGGGGAAAAAAGTACAGTATTTACAATGCAGAGAGATGAGGTTAAAGGACCACAACCTTGTGTAAACTGTATTGCTATAAATTAATTATTTTCTTTGTTCACCATATGTGCTGAGGTATCGGTATGAGTGCAGCCTGGGTTGCGGATAGAGAGCATGCAGACTTGGAAAACGTGTTTGCTTTTAGGTTATCTGGTCAGTACATAAACATTTTTCAGAAAGCAAGAGAATAAAGATGTATTCTGTGACATTAAAACAAAAGAATGGGAAAACAGCAGGAACACTGACATCTTGTTAAAAGCAGGTTCTAACTATTATTGTCTCAGAATTCTTGGCTTTATTCTCTAACAAGCATGGGTCAATGTGATTCGATCAGATCAGTGTTTTACCAACTGCACTGTCATGGTCTGTGTGTTAACTAATATCTTTGAGCAACAAATAGCAAATTTGTCTGGATACCATAATGAATTGATATTGAGAAAGGGAATCCGTGCTTTTGGGGAAGAAAAAGTTAGTAGATTAACTAAAAAAAATAAACTAATATCCCAGTTAATTTAAGGGTATGTATTTGTCACTGGAAAATTATTTTTGAATCAAGTATGTCCATAATGGGTTTGAAGTTCTTAGTCAGCTCGTGTGTACATGTTCCTCATAAAATGTGTTTATATGAAATGTATAGCCTTTCACAATGGAGCTGATCATTAAGGCATAGCTAATAGAGCAGTGCCTGCTCATTAGAAGAGAAAAGGATGACATTGTAACTGATTGTCAAATCACCTAATTGGGAACTTGATTGTGAAGAGTGGTTACCTACAAGGAGTTAAGTAGTGTTTGGGAAGAAAAATAGGTGAAAGGAATAGCTAAATATATTTTCCTAGCAAGAAAGAGGGCAGACTAGAAGCAGAAGACCTGGCTGAGGAAGTGAAAAATGCTCATTTTCTAGAATGTTTGCAAAACTGAAGGGTCTTGAATGGTAAGAAGGATGAAGCAGAAATGTGAACAGGTATCTTTTTTCATAGATAGCTCTATCCCTGGTGTTCAGTGCAAAGTGTGCCTGTATGTGTAAGTGCTTTAGAATTTAGGTTTGTGTGCTATTTCTTTCCTCAGTCATCAGGTTGGGGTGGGGATGTAAAAGTAAATCATGACATCTACTGTTACCGAAGGATAAGAGCTATGACCAGCTTTTGGGGACATGAAAAAGCCAACAGTGTATGCAGGGCTTTGGGTTGTTTTCCTGGGTTGGGATGGGTGATAAGGTCATCACCTCCACAAGTGCAAGGCTAGAAGCTCTTATTTGTTTTGGGGTTTTGCCTGGCTGAAGCTGAGCAGAGTATAGAGCTTAGAGGGATTCGAGGCACAAGCTTTTACCATCCCCAGCACTCTGTGCAAAGAGGTTCCATGCTTTTAAAAGCCTTTCATGGTCTGTTTTGAACTTCTGACCTTCTAATTTCATTTGCATAGCAATTAATGCATGGCCTTCGTTTGCCTCTGCTTAGTGCCAGCCAAGCCACACAGTGGCAATTGCAAGACTGGGAGATTAAAGTTGTGTAAACTCCTGGAGGCTCTAAGGCTTTGTCTTTATTATGTATTGTTGAGTGCTAAACATCTTTAAGCCACCATTGTAAGCAAGAGAACACAGAATGGTCTTTGAATGGTGGAGATTGCTTCTGTGTTCCAAGGCCAACAGCTTTTCAGAGCGGTGTGTTTCTTAGTAACTTTGCCAACAAGTCAGACCAAGCAGTGTTGATAACTGATACGGAAAAGAAAATCATTATTAGAGCTTGTCTGCTTAGAAAAAGTTGGGGAAACTCTTACGTTTGAACAGCTTATTCTTAATGTATAAAAATAACACCTTCAGTACAACCAAAAAAAAAAACCAAAGTTGGGAAAGGCAAGATGTCAGCAGTAAGAAAATACTGTAGAGCCTGTTCATTGACTTTTGCATCAGTTTGTATCTTGTGCTGTTTGAAGATATCCATGAATAGAGGGATGGAGAGAATCATCCAATCTAAAGAGCTGTAAAAGGTTCGTTCTAAAGCAAATCTTTGTGTACTCTGCTGTACTAAAGTTACCTGGTGTTAACTCCAGAAGCAAAAATACTTCGGGAGGGTTGTTAAGTTTTGTTAGTGTATGGAAAAAAATCATGTAGCAGAAAGCCTTTATTAATAAGTTAGAAGGTTTAAAACATGACACAGGTGCATTGCCTGCTGATGTCCACTACCTTGACTGATTACAATTTATAAGTTGTAATGAAGAACTAAACTGAACCTTACTGTAGTTGCATTATAATAGCTTTGAACCAACTCTTCTTCCTACCAAACTCAGTAACATAACTCCTGAGACATAGTGCTCTGCAGCTCTTCTAGTGGCCAGAAGAGAGTTAACTTGCTGTGCCAGGGTCTTCTAGGCCATCTCCAAAGGGGGATGCACAGGAGATGATCCACTGGGGTGTGAAAATAAAATACTGTAACTTACATAGTTCTTAAATTAAACTTTATTAATATCACATATATGGCTTGGCACTGCTGTTGTTTCTGTTGTTTCTGTTTGTGGTTGGGAGGAAGAAAACAGGAGTCAAAGAAATCATGCCTGCTTATAGGCCCATCCCTCTTGTTCAGCTAATTGTTACAGCACTTGAACAGTCCTTGGGGTGGTTGAAGAGTGTCCCTCAAATGGAGAAGGTCTCTGCAATGGTTTAGTGGAAAAGTTTATTGGGTTTTTAATTACTTTTACAGGGTGGAGTGGTTCTAACAAAGCAGGAAAGCTTGAAAGCTGTATTCGAGGCTGGAAATAGCAATAGTAAAATCTCGTGAGATCGTACTACAGAAGTAGAGTTGCCACGAGGAAGTGGTTTATTTTTTTTTTTATTATTATTATTATTTTTTTTCCAGAAACTGGTCATGTGAAACACATTCCGTGGTTGTTTTGGGTTCCTGACATTTATTTTAGACTGCTGCTAGCTAATGTTTATTCATTTCATGTTCAGGCTTGTTCTTTCTTTGTCTCTTACTCCAGATGATCATAAGAAAAAGAGCTTCTGGGTGGTTTACCACTCTATATGAGCTGCAACATATTCTAAGATTCTCTCAGGATACAGATCTCCCCACTTCTGTAGTTGCATTTTTAGTCCTACTTGTCTGTCCTGTGATGGCCCTCCCTGTCTCCCCTGTGGTACAAGAGTCCGAAACAGAAGGATGGCTATTGTCGATTAGCCTGGAATTTCCTTTTGTTTCCCTCCTGATTCTGTTTCTGATTACAAGAACATCTGTAGAGTAATTGAGGAGGAAGAAAATTGATACAGCTTTAAATATTGTTTGTTATTTCCAAATGGGCTGATGTAATACTTGAGGCGTGAAACTTGAGTTGGAAATGAATGCAAGCAAACGCATTAAAATACCTTTTTTAAAAATATATATATATATATATATCTAAGTGAACATTTAAACCCTTTATGTCCAGTCTCTAATGTCACAAAGACCCCATGTCCTTGGCTTAAGGAAGGGCGGTACGGAACAGCCTTTCCCGGCTGGGTGTATATATATATGACAGTCTGCGGACAGCTACTCCACGTTGAGCACATGCTCACACCCAGTGTATCTGGCACATTGGGAAGCGCTGGATTTACGACGTGTGCAGCAAGACTTTGGTGCAAGGACAGCCTGTGCCTCCTGCAGGTGCTCGTGGCTACGAGGGGGGCCAGAGTTCCTTGACGAGGTGAGAGCCAGGAGTGCATGGCAGTGAGCTGTCTTGGCAAGCTGCACTGTTTTTTTAATATTGACTTGTTCCTAAATAGGATTTCAGTTCATTTACAGTGAGAGGTGAGAAGGCAGTGGAGTAAGGAGATGGAGAAGAGTGGTTCTGATGAAAGCAGTATTCCAAGTGATAAAATGGAAGAAAAAGAAGGGGCAAGGACCGTATAGCCCGGACTGGCCCTAAGCATCACCAATGTGTCAGGACCCACTGATAAGACACTGAGATCCTCATCTGTACAGATTCTCTGGAGTCCTGATTCTTGTGGGAGGATCAGGATCATGTATGCTTCACTGTATAGTTTTTCAGGACTGCAGTGTGAGAGTAAAGCAAGTTGGACAACAACAAATAATATCTCAATGCCTTTGTTTCCTCTATACACTGTGAACTAGACTCCTGGATGTTTCAGCAGCTATCGGCTCAGAGCCCGGGAGATACTAGGTGCATCATGGTTACTTCTGCTGTTTATAAATTTTAATTAAAGCGTTTGTTGTCATTCAAATCTGGAGTTTTTTTTTCCAATGGCTTGCTTTTGATATTAATGCTATTACTTTTTTTTCAAGTGTCTGAGGGATGTTAGGAAAAAAGAGCAACTCAAACTCAATTAACCCCCATGTGATATCTGGGAGTGTTTTTCCTTATGTACTGCTTAATACTGTAACCGAGTGCTTGTTAAGTGGGGAAAAAAATAGGACAAGCCTTAGTGTTCAACACATTGAATATTGGGAGAAAGCGAGACTGGTAAATACTTCAGTAATGCAAAAGGCTTCCTTTTCTGCTTCTGTCATTAACATCCCACTTAGCCTTAAATAAGCTATCAAATTAATCTGTGACTGTTTCCTCTCCCTGAATCTCTTGTTCCTCTGCATTATGAGCTCTTTGGGACTGGTGGTTGCAGGCTGTGTGTGTGGATTGTAGCCCAGAGCAACAAATGCAGGTCGCAGCTGGAGGGTCCCAGGAGCTGTGCAGGTAACAATATCATATAATGCTCAGTGCATCAACTACTAATAGTGGCAATGATATGAATATCAACTCAGTAACTGTGCAAAGGCAGCTTGGCTGACTCTGTAGAGATGCTGAACATCTGATGAATAACTACTTCCAGCTGCAGCTGTCCAGGGCTGTATTGCAGCCTGTGAACGTTTTGACAGGCTCCAAAACACTAAGAATTCCCAGAGCGTCTCCAGTTCTCGGTTTTCCAGTAGTGCTTGCTGTTTCCAGGAGGGCTGGAGTCCATATCCACGGTAAAGACTTGAGAAGCAGCCATGCAGGGCAGGTGGTTGTGACACTTAGTGATGCTTCTCCACCTCTTTTGACGTGTATAGAAGTGCCCAGTCTTTCCAGGACAGGGAACAGATTTTTTTCTTTTTCCTTTTTGCATGGTTGGAACAGAAGTTGAAGTGGTTTCCCTTGTTCTGTTTCACAGATTTAGTCAGATTTGTTGACTGTTTGTTACAAATTGTTTCAGTTTATTTTTTTCACGATGTGAGAAGTGCTTGGGCACTAGCGTCAAAATTAAAGATGACTTCCTTTTTATTGCTGGGATTGAGCAGCATCAACTTTCATCATTTCTCTAATAAATCTAATGAGAACTATACTACACTGGACAAGCTTTTTATATAATTTTGGGGTTCTTTTTTTCTTTCCCTTTCTGGGCTATGACATTTCACTGCCAAGAATAGAGGGAATAATCTTGCATATACAATTGTTTTGTGTGATAGTGAGTATCGGTGCTGACATTCAGTGGTAAGTTCTGCTTCTGTCACTGCAGGTCTGCAAAAGAAAAATCCTGCTTGGGCTGAAGCAGGTTATCGTGTGTTGTATGAATTAGGATAGGATAATGGTCTTGAAGGATGCTCATGTGGCTCTCCATTATTCATGCGTAGCTTATCTGGGCTGCAGATAAACCAAGTCACGTATCAAGATGCTCCTGAGATGGCTCTGAGCAGACTCAGGCTGGGATGTGCAAGGCTTCCATGAATGCTACTGCTTGGTTGTATTGAATTCCGATATGCCGCTTTGTGTCCAGAAATAACACCGTGCTTGGGACTCTTCAGTTCTGTCTTACTATGGTGATAATTAAAACATTGCCACGACAGGATTTGAAATACACGTGTGATCAATTTGGTTGAATTTCAGTAAAGAGCCATGAAAAATTCTTCAAGTAATCCATACAAAGCATGACCCTAAGTGTGTTTTCAAGAGCATGAAATGGGCATGTGCAAGGCCTCTGTAGCAGCCTGTTCTTATTAGAGGATTACAATTTTCTTTCATTAAAAGCTAGCTGTTAGTCTAACTGACTTTGCAATTCATTTGGACTAAAAATTACTAGATATCCTGAAAACAAGAGAAATGTTCTGCAAAATCAAGGTCAAAGGGCAGGTGAGGGGGAGTTTCTGCAAAGAAATTTTTGTGGTGTTTTGAACTGTAGGGAGGTATTATTTTATTCAGGCTAAAACCAGATGTTTTAAAAATATTTTCTGACTTCCTGTAGTATTAAATCAAAATGAAACTACATGCTACAGGTGCATCTGAAAGAAATAATTTTGAATTTAACATAATTTCCTAGTTTAGTTGCAAATAACTGTGGTCTGTGACCCTAGTAGGAACCAAGGGGTGTCATCCTGCTGCCTTTGGTGTCACTGAGAGCTTTTGGCTTTCGAGTTCACCATACACTGTTCTAGTGTAAAAGGTGTCTTTATGACCAATTTCAGTTTAAGATAGCACAGTTCTATTTCTTTTAGTGATGAACTGGAGTCTTAAGTGATGGTACTGACACCTTTGTGCTCTAATCGTAAGGGAGTCTTCCCTGGAAAAAGACTAGCCTCCAAATGTTTGTGTTCACAAAATTTAGAAAAGTAGGCTTTTTGCAGGTAAGGCTTTATTTACCACTTCCTGGTAGTCCAAACTGTGTTTTAATTCATGGTCACAGCTGAGGGTGTTGTAGGGGTCAGACCTGCTCTGAAGGTCAGTGAGTACGTAGGGATGTTTTGCTCTGAGCCTTACAAAAGCCTGGAGGTGTGAAGTGTGACTGGATGCTTTGCAGTTCCACATAGCTTGTGCTCAAGAAAATTCCAGTGCTTGTGGAGACCCAAGTGGCTGGTCTTGAGCACATTTCACTTAAACACATTACAGTAATTCCTACTCTGTTCTGCACGGTAGTTACAATTGGCAGAGTAAATAAATAAAATAAGCTTTATGGTTGAGGCTTAGTTCTTTCACAGAGTGGATGCCATAGAACATTCATATTGTTTCAGGTATTAAAGGACAGAGGTGAAAGTAAGGAAAACATTTATATATTTTTTAATCAAGGCAGGAGGACCGTAAAACTGGAGTCCTCAAAAAACAGAGAATAAACCTACTTATGCTATGGCAAAGATGAACTGATTCTATGCTTGGTCATTGGAAAAAAGATATATGCACTTGAGTGGATTCACAAAAGCATGCAAAGGTCAGCAGAGTGCGTCCAGTGAAGATCAAGTGGATACTCAAGAAGAACAGCAGACCGTGTTTGCAACAGAATAATGGGCTGCCAGCCTCGTCACGGATGGGATGTTTGATGCTTTCAGAAGACAAGTTAGGACAAAAGGACTTCTTGGTTTAAAATGCATCAAGTTGCTGCTCTTACCAAGAACTCTAAAAGGGCAAGGGATGAGCACAGCTGAAGCATCTGAGGATCTTTTCATGAAAAAAGGGAACCTTTTACTAGAGTACAAGCTGGAGCTGGGAGAGTCTAACCATGGAGGTAAAGAAAAGACAGACCTTACTGTCTCCTGGCAGTAGTGGTCACTGTTTCTCTAGGGAGATGGGGAAACCTGCAGAGATGGCACAGGACACCAGAGTGCCTCACACTGTTAGTTCGTACTGGCAGGTTTGCATCACTCATCAACTTTTTATACCTTACAGTAATATTTGTAGGGTTCCTTGTCTTCCTTTTGCAGCCATATGGAATTGCCTGCAGTGGGCTTTTTTGGAAGAGTCGGTTGAAACTAGTAGCTACATTAAAAGGTTGCTTGCATTAGGGGATGGAATAGTGGAATCTGGATGCTGAATGTTGACTCATTCAATCAAGAAGTCACTCTGATCAAGGAGTCAGTATACTTAAACAAAAAACAGTGCTTTCACAGGGCCAAAGCTTTCAGGTGCTATTTTGTGTTGAAAAGAAGCGCCCTCATTCACATTCTTCTATGAGTTTATTCAGAAGCTTTTTGCGTAATGGAAATAGTAAAAAATAAAATTTTAAAAAAGTTTTCATGAATGTTCATGCAGGAGATGGCATTACAAAACTTCCTCTCCCTTTCAAATTGTTTCTGACGTCACTTATGCTTTTTCTGGTTTCCTAAAATGGCTTTTTTGCTGGCCTTCCTGTCATCCTATGCTTTTTCTATGTAAAGGCACAGTTCTTCTCCTGACTCTAGAAAAGCCCTGAGAAAGTGATAGCTCAAATGGGCTTCAGCACACTCTGGTTAGAAAACAGGACTGCTGCAACAGGACCTGATCTCTTCCTCAGCTTTTTGTGCTCTTTCCAAGCATGAAATTTAGAGATCTGTATTGCCTTTGAGATAAATGTAATCATTAGATATTTTGAGTTGCTTTCTGACGATGATATTAGAGTACTTTTTCAGCCCAGAACTGCAGACTCCCAAGGTACCATGGACTGTTTCTAAGGATTTCACAGAAGTGAAAGCAAGGCTACTGGCAGCCAGCTTGAATTAACTGTATGAGAATCATCTCCACTGGAACATTTTTAGGAGCTGGCATAGAGGAAAACTGAAAATTACTGGCATGCTGCAAACACCTTTCTTTCATTGCAGGAATAGGAAATCTTTTTCTTCTAAATGTAGCTTGTGTTTAAATATTTTCTTAGCTTACCTCTGTATCATTATCAGTAGCAACAGCTGTTGCAAAGTTTTTGGTTTTTAATTTGGAGGGAGGTTGCCTCTATTCACGATATTCACAGTCCAGGAATATGGCAAATTTTTTTAGGTCAGTATTATCTTACTAACCTGTGCCTGTTAGGCCAATTCACCTACCCCAAAAACTTTCTTTCAATTCATGGACAGATTTCTTCATAGAGGACATTATAGGATGGAAAAACTTTGCATGGCTTTGCCTTTCATGGAACCTTAGAAGTACTTGGCAAGTTTAAAATAAATCAATGAATAAATCCAGTAATGACTTCCCTAGTCAATTCACTAGGTTACCAAACTGGGAGGGGTGGTAGGAGGGATAAATAGGGACTAGTTCAGTACTCACTAAACAATAACCAAAATAATAATAATAATAAAATAAAAAAATTAAGCTGTTATCCCTTACCAGTAGAAGATTTGGTGGTAAAATGACTTAGTGAAGTTTTTATACATCAGCTGTAGTCAGTGAAATGAGAAATTACAGTATATTGTAATACATGTAACTCTCCTTCTACTCAGTGATTTTGTCAGTAGGAGCAAAGACCATACTTGTACTTAAGTAGCACACATCAGGCAGCCACAGGGGGGAAAATGGACCTAAAAGTGTGAAATAATGCTTTTCCTCAATTCCCAGAGCTAAGGTGTGCCCTCAAACCTACTTGTAGACCAGAGTCTACAGCATAAAGATACAGACAGGCAGCACATAAGCCAACTGGTCATGTCGAAGTCCACAGAATGAAAGTGGGATGGATTCAAGAGTGCCAAGGCAGCTGGTGGAATTCATTGTGAGGGCTGCTGTCTGTCATCTTTGAGAGGTGATTAAGGAAGGTACCCAAGTCCTAGAAAAAGGCAAACGCCAGGCCCATCTTCAAATCAGGCAAGTAAGAGGATCCAAGAAAGTAAGAGGAACCAGGTAATCACCCTCCCCTCATTATCTAGGAAGACTAGTGGCCGCATCTCCCACATCACTGACCAGCACATGAAGTACAAGGTGACATCTGGGAACATCCAGCCTTGTTTGGTCAAGTTCAGATACCCACCAGAACGGAGACTCCACAGCCTCTCTCTATACCTGTTCTGTCCACGCGTCCCTGTAGGGACAGTCTTCTCCTTTCATATAGCTGGGATGTTTCTACCTGCAAGTGTGGGCCTGGTGCCACTTGTCTGACACGGAGCACCTCTGAGAAGACCTCTATACCCTCCCAGTAGGCAGCTATAGTCAGCCATCGGGTCTCCCCCCAAGCCTTCTCAATGTTGACCGAGTTCCCTCAGCCTGCCTCTTGTCTGCTGTGTGCCCCAGCCATCGCTATTTTCAATGCCCTGGGCTGGGCCCACACCGCACACATCGTTATCTGTGCTGTACTGGGGAGAGCAGAAGGGGATGTGGGAGTCCAGATGCAGTTGCAAAATGATAAATAAGCAAGAAAAGGCCCTTTTTTTTTTTTTACTGTTTTTTAATAATTTTTATTTTTATTATTATTTATTGCCCAGTCTTAGGAAGAACTCCTAATGAAGTGTCTTCAATGGACCTCAATGCATTCTAGTAATTCTTCCTGGCAGACCCGAAGTCTTCTGCTGCTTCAGGGGAGCAGCTGTCTCCCTAACTGTTTTGACTGATCTGCTCCTGTTCTTTGTGCACTGCCACAGACAGTGTGGCTTTTTCTTCAAGCACCGGTTGGGTAGCCTTCTTGTCCTCAGACTGAGATATCCCCCAGGACCCAAGGCCCACAGTGGCCCTCTTGGGGGGGGCGGCGGGGGAGGCTCCTGTACCCCTGTGTAGCAGTGGGAAGGAAGGCCATCCTGCAGGCAAGCCTGCAAGCTCTCCCAGCAACAAAGGAATCGTTGACTGCTAAGAGAACTTGCAGACAAGCCTGCAAGACGTCTATGGATGTCCTCTGCCAGCTGCTTCTGGGCATGGAGGCCTCGCTGCAGGCATGGTTCAGGTGCTACTGCAATACCACTGATGTGGCCTTACAGCAAGGAGTCCTGGCACACTGGTGTTGTGCCATGTGGTGGTGCAGGTGGATCCATCTCCATTTGATCTTCTTCATCCTGAGGTGGATCCACCTCCGTGGGTATCATCAGTTGCACTGCAAGGTACTGCTCCTTTGTCACAGGCACTGTTTCTACTCCACTTCCTCTTCATGGCATGTGTCTTCTCCTCTTTGCTACAGAAATCTCTTTTCTTCTGCGCCACGCAAAGGTGAACAGCTACCTCAGGTCCTTCTCCTTCCAGCCAAGCTTTGCTGTCACCAGCGGGCCCAGAAGCTCAGCGAGTGGTAAACCAGCCACAGGGGAGGTTTGCAGGGCCCAAGAACGAAAGGCACCTTATTGCTTGGGCTGAGCCAGCACAAGGTCTCCTGGCGGTTGATAAAAGCATTGCTGATGGTCAAGTGCTGTGTGGTCCCCTCTTTGCTGTCCCCAGGCCCCCAAGGTCCTTGGGGCCTGGAGGTGGGACAGGGTGCACCCCTGCTCTCTTCTCCAGCAGTTCGGGGAACCCCCCCTTTTGTGGCTTCTTGCCCCGGCAGAGGCCGGGGGCTGCCCGCATGTGCCCGACCCAGCTCCCCTCCGCGCAGCGCCGGACCGATCCGGTTCTTCGGGGCCTTCTCCCCTCCCCCGAGCACGCTGGGTGCCGGGGCCTGCAGCCTGCCTGCAGCTGGCGGCCTGGAAATGCCCCGCCGTGTGTCTCCAGGGGCTCCTCCTTCAGGCACCACCAGGGACGCCCTGGGCTTTTTTCTGCGGGGCTGCTCCTCGGCCAGTTACAGGGCTGCATGCACACCCGGCCTGGTTCCCCAGGGGGCGCGGGGTGCTGTAATTGTCTGCTTTGATCTCACAAAATCCTCTTTAAAATAATTTCTTTAGCCAGTTGAGGTTCCCTGATTAGCAAGGTGCCTGAGTAGTGGTGTTCTCTGTAGTCATCAGTAACCCTGTTAGGTGCGTTCTGTCCCATCGCCAAGGTTTCTAATAAAGTTATTAACCACTGTTGGCCTGGCTGTTCATTAAATCTTAAGCTGTACCTGAGTTATTTATCTGAAAGTTTTTTTGCTCTGTCTGCAATTTCAAGTGCAACATAGATTCTTTGACCTATCCTGGAAAGTTTATATGGAGTGTAAGGAGCCATCTTATCGAAGCTTTGAACTCATGGGAGCTTTACACTGTTTCTAATTCCATGCTTGTCTAGTCCCTGATTTTCTGTGCAACCCTAATTCTGGTTCAGGTTTCTGTCACCACAATAATAATATTTCAAAGTCGACCTTCAGAAGAAAGGAGAAAGGGGTTAATTCTCTTTTGTTACTTCTCAGGTTAAGGTGTAGACAAGGCCCCAAACTATGATTTACAGGATAGGGTTTTTATTGGACTTTATTTCTCTCTTTATTTATTTTTTTTTTTTTTTGGGGGGGGGGTGATTCCTTTCTCACACATATTACAATTTCATCCTCTCTGCTTAATTTCATCCTATCTTCTATTAGCCTCTCGGCTAATAGCAGATAGCTTGGTAGGTTTCAGGTGCCTTAGAAATCAGATAATAAGATGTTAGAAGGTATAATTGATTTTTGGTTTAAAGCTTGACAGCTTTTATTTGGGACACCTTCTCTTCTGAACTTGAGCATTTAACAGTTTTGATTCCTTCTTTTTCCAGTTCCTTCAGAAATGACTTGAGAAAGCATTTAACAATATTTTTTGAGACAGCAAATAAGACTTCCAGTAAGAAAAGTATTTCTGTTTTTGATAGTTAAGTATATAAATAAGCATAAGGAAAAACAGTCTATTTCAGGTGTTCATGCATTTTAAACTAGCAAAGCAAGCCAACCAAAAAGGGTCAAACCCAATTTTTTTCCTTTACAGGTCACCTGTGAGGGCTGTTATAGATCAAGACCAGGACTTTTCATTCTTTTGTGAAGCAAGTGGGGAGCCAGTGGAATTTGCAAAGCACAGGTGTGTGATGGGTTTGTGTCAACCACTGATACTCCCTCTTTCAGTTATTTTCAGCAGTCACTGTGGTCTTTATGTAGACTGCTCCAGTAACTACAGATTATCTGCTATATATTGACACAAATACATCTTTACCTTCTTGTATGACTATTAGGTTTTGAGAAAATATTGGTTGCTCTCACTTAGGAAGTGTTGAAATATTTCTATTTTCATCTTCAGTTAGATGAAGTGAATGATCAATTGGAGAATGTGCTAAGTCTGTGCTACCAGTATTTTAATAAATCTTTAAAAAATAATAATGTGGAACTGAATGGTATGTATTTTCCATTTGTATGGCTGCCTGGTAGAAATTGCTAATCCTTTCTTTAAAAATTCAACACTTGAATCTCAACCAGTGAGTGCTGTTTCCTATGGTATTAACTAATATAAAACATTATTCATTTGACTAAAGAAAGAAAATGTATTGGGATTAAAGAGAATATAAGGGGGCTAATCCAGCAACTGAAGTTTTAGTTTACCTGCCAGAATCAAAATAATCATGAAACTTGAGTACCTGCACTTTGACCAGGTTTTGATTTTTTGTTGGTTTTTCCCTTACTATGGGTAAAGTAGCTTAGATGCTATCTTTCTGTTGTAGCATAGTCTTAAATCAATTAATCCTTTTCCTTCTCTTTGTTCTGCACTGGTGCTTTTGAGTCCCGTCTGGATATGGTGAATGTAGCATTGTGTATCATCAGCCTGGATCCTACGCTGTGAGATCCAAAGTTGTGTCTCCTTGAGTTTGTACCCTGCAATACCATGCAGTTGTTTAGCCAGATTCACAAGATAGGCGAAGGAACAGACGTAGGTGCTGAGAGAACAAAAACCCCCTCTTGTTTTTATTCAGTTCCTTGTGAGACTTCTGAATCCACTCCTTTTATTTTCCTGTTTTGAAGTCAGCAAGTGGTATATAGGCCAGCACAAACCCTTTTGGCTTTAGTTAGAATGCCATAAAATCTTCAACTCGGTGTTTGGAGGTTTTCTTCTGGTTCATTAAGAAGTGGTTTTGAGATCACTTGCTATGCCCTCAAAGTATTCAAGCCTTCAGACCACTCACTTGTAGCCTTCACTGCCTCACAGATCAGTACATTAGCTTTTCTTGACATGCATACCGGGTTCCTGCTTACAACAACCATCTAGGCAATTGAGGTGAAAGGGAAGAGTAGGGTGGTAAATTTACTAGAGCTCAGAGGGACGTTAGGAAAGCTGACACAATTTCCAGTGTGAAAAACCCTTCAGTATCTGAGACAAAGGGATGTTGAAATTCAGCCTGATTTTTCACATAAGGTGCACAGAATATCTGACTTTAATCGACATTAGTTCACAAATCTTCATAAACTGCCAGGCCTGGGGACATTAGGCCAAGAATACTGCCAGTCCACGGCCTACCTCTGTGTTTTTATTTTGTGATCTCTGTGGTGGCCCTGTCACAGCTATAATGTGAGGTAAAATGACAGCTAAGTCTCGCTTCTGAAGAAAGATGGCTTTAATGCTTGCTGTGTTTTATCCCCTGGAGCAGTCTGGCTCTCTGGCTGCTGGGGTACAGAGAATGAGTGGCTCACTGCAGATGGTGTCCTGTCTAGGCTATGGTCTCATTTCATGGTCTGAGTGAGTAGTTCCTAGAGTCTTGTTAACTATAAGCCGGTATTTACGGTATTTACATTTATATTACTATTATTTAAATATTACGGTATTTACATTTATGATTAATCAATTGGAAACTTGCTGCTACGAGAGTTTTAGTATAGAGTACCACATTCTCAGATCGGGATGGTCGTATTAGCTGTTACTTCATTACAAATTATTGTAGTTTGACTGGGTGGTGTTGATTTCTGAACACAGTACTAACGAGCCATAGATGAAAAGGTATTGGAGATTTTTTTCCTGTAGCACAGATGTTTTTCATGGTTTTTATTAACATGAAGCGAAACTTTTATTTTAATTGAACCAGTATACATTGGCTTTGTGACTCGTTTATCTTCAGCCAAAATGAATAGTGAAGAGAGGCAATTTTGCAGTTACATATTTGAAGTATACAAAACTAATTTGCCTTGGAGGTGTGAAAGTAAGAGACTTGTATCATTTCTGCTGATTTTTTTGTTGTTGTTGTTGATTGTTTTTCCTTATCAGAAATTTGCCATTTTGTAAAGCTTCTGTAAACTGATGTAGTTTCTTGTATAATTCTTCATAAGAGAGCAAAGTAAAGGCAAAATAAATTGTTTGCAACTCTAAGGAATATACTTTTATGAGCTGCTGTAATGTTTGTTTCCACTCTGGTAGTGATTTCTGAGATTGTAAGGATCAATTAATTGGCAGCCTCACCTAAGGAGGTCTAGCAAGTCAGTGTAAATAAAAGCACTTTCAGAATATTTATCATTTCTCTCTCTCCCTCTCTCCTTTTTTTTTTTTTTTTTTTTTTTTTTTGAGATTTATTTACCTTAGGGATCTTAAGCTGGCAAACTTTCAAGCTATACCCATCTACCTTGTTAAATCCTTGTTAAATATCTTTTGCCTTTGTTTAGGACATGATAAATTCCAGCGTTTCTATCTATCTTTTTTTTTTTTTTTTTTTTTTTTTTTCCACAGATATTTAGCCATAATGAGGCTGCATTAATGAAATAATTAGGAGTTATTTCTCTTTTTTCTGAACATGCAAATGCTCTTGTAGGGAAAAATGAAGGTTTTTCTCTGCCAAGATTTTGTTCAATGGTACCTACTTTATTATTTTAAAATAAATATATGCAAATAGAAAGAAGAATGTTTATTTCATGGAAGTCCAAATGGTCTTTTATTACCTTGTGTGGTAGCAGTATTTACATGGGATTTCTTCAGATCAAGCCTCACAGCAGGAGATGGTGCATAAAGATTTAAACTACATTTACACTAGAGAGCGCTTATGGCTACTCTTTTCTAGTTGCAAATTACACTGATGAGAGAATGCACGAATTTTGCTGGGAAACATACTTTTTTTTGTCATCATAGTTGCGTCTATTTAAGAGCTTCGGGTGGGGGGGCGAGGGGGGGATATATATCCATTTTTCCTAAATGCTGTTATCGGGGGTTCATCCTTATCTTGAAAACCATAGCTATTGAGCAATAGAAGGCAGGACAATACAGGATCCTAGAGGGTTTCCATGAAATAAAGGAGGTGAAAGGAGAATGAAATCCAAGGGTTGGGCCTGTTGTCCTCAGGGCAATTGTTGAACCTGGGCACAAAAGTGTATTTTCCTTACATCCTGCTGTTTTAAGGTTTTGGACTTTGAGCTTTCCTCTCGAAAGGAGTGAAACTTCCCAGGCAGTACAGATGTATATAAAAGTCAGGCTTTCCATCTTGAAAAAAGATGCCTGTCAGCTGGTAAATGTGCAAATAAACACTTCTGCAAATGTACAGAAGTTTAGCAAATAGACATGGCAATATTATTATTGAATTTTACTGTAATTAGTTTCTTGTGATAGCAAAATCCTGAAATAGAACTGCTTTTCAACACTGATTTATCTTTTTTTTTTTCTTTTTTTTTTAGCATTGGTTGGACCATTCTAAATTCATTAAGAAGCAAATAAAAAGTAAGTACCATGTCTATGTCTGTTTATTTTGTTACTTCCTTAAGAGTTTGAACTTGGAGTATTTGAATGTGATTGTGTAAATATGGCCTTTAACAGACTGAATATTTCTTAGAAAATAGATTTAATTTAATGGCTAATTGGCTGACTGTGACTGAATGTCAAAATGCAAGAGCACTTACAAGTAATAGACCAGTCTTCTGCACCCTCATTAAACACGTCCTGTTTGTTTGAGATGGAGAAAGTTGCCAGGTAATTTTAGTCTGATCTGTGAAATCAGGTTGCCTGGACACAGATCGTGGTTTCTGCCACTGTTTCTGATCCGTAACAGGCTTTGTGATATTTTTTTTTCTTTTAAAGAGTAAATGGAAAATATTTTATTCTCTAACACTGATTGTCCTTTTTGTACGTTATGTTAAAACTAGCAGAAACACCTGGTGTTTCATCAAAGGGAGTTTTGGGCAGAGGAACTGGCTTCATCACTGAGTTTTCTGTGGATATTTGCTAAGGTGCACAAGTTGTTCCTGGAGCTCTAATAATCTTGTTGCATGCTTGGGTATAGAACAGGATCAGCATTAACTTGTTTTGTTAATATATTCCACTTGGCAATAACTGTAGGCCAATTGATATTGTTTCTGTAAGATTAAAATGCAGTGTTTTGCAAGGAAGTTGTTGGCCAGATTACAGGACCTCACAGAGGTGGATCTTGATTGCTTCAGTGGTGCTTTGCCTTTCTTTCTAATAAGCATCAGGATATATATATATATTTATTGGTGAATAGTGGAGCTCTTCTTCAAAGGCCTTTAAGGTGGTTTGTTTTTACCCCACAGTGTGTGGGTGTCATTCTGCTAGAATAGTTAGTAAAGATAGCTGTTATGGGTAATTTTGTGTTGGTTGGCTTTCTCTCACCGTTTCATCACATCACAGATTGCTTTACCTTAAGTGGCTAAGTGTTTTGCAGGTGCACTTCCTGCAATAGCTTTGTCCTTTTCTTGATCTGTCTTAAAATGTGGAGAATCTACAATTCTGTAACACCTTGGACCACTTGAGCTGCAGTGTTTTGTCTGTGTTTAATTTGTGAAGTGCCTGCATCAAAAACAAATTTGCTAAGCCCTGACGTGAGGAGCCCTGAAGAGTAAAGCCATGTGATGAGTGTTGTAAAGGTCTGCCTCACAACAGGATGCATTCCATTACCATGAATTCAGCAGGTGTTTGGAGAAGAGTTCCCCTTTCACGATGGATGTTGCTCACAACTCGTTTGCCCCCTGGCAGTGAGCAGATAAGAGTCATTACCTTGCTGATGTAAACCTACCGGTGGTGCCCAGTTGTCAGCCTGGAGTAC
Organism: Nettapus auritus; assembly: GCA_011076525.1. Taxonomy (NCBI): domain Eukaryota; kingdom Metazoa; phylum Chordata; class Aves; order Anseriformes; family Anatidae; genus Nettapus; species Nettapus auritus. The sequence goes on along the minus strand of CM021766.1, from coordinate 89,892,952 downwards.
TATAACCTGTCTTCTTGGAGCTATCCTTGGAGATGAAGTCAAAGCTCTAATAATTAGAGATTTGGCTGCAAGTCTTTCAGTAAAATAGATCGGTAATAGGCACATACATACTGTGTTGGCATCATGTTACAGAAAACTTCACAAAGGTGAAAAAGTCATTTTTCCAGCACTTCAGATACTTGCAGGCTGTCAGTCTAGAAGATGAGGCATAGGCAGATAAGGATGCATTGGTCAGTCTCATGTTAATAGTCATGGATGTTGATAATGTAACAAAAACTGATATATTTGATTATTTTTTTAGCTGTTTGTGCCCAGTAGCAAGAAGAATCGCTCTCTCCCCTCTCATTCCCTCCCATCTCACCACCCCTCAGCAACTGGCAGTGTACCTGGAACTTGCTGTCACTCATAGTATACTACAGGGCACATCTCTGAATAAAAACGGGTTTCCCAAATGTACTGTTGCTTGATTAATGTAATGATTAGAGTATCGTAAGGTATGGTAGTCCTCTTTTTTTTGTTGTTTTTTAATGCATTTTTAAATTTAATCACGTGAAATATTTGCTTCTTTGAAGAATTTAAAAGCATACTTCGTTTGGGGTTTCTTTGGTTGTGGGGAGGTGACTGTTGCTCAGCTTTAGCAGAACCACAACTAGTGTAAACTTTTTTTTTTTTTTTTCCATTTAAAAAATCTGCGTATACAGTTGGACCTCCGTACACATTGCATTTTCGAATTAAGTACTATTCATCAGAACCGAACAACCTTCACGAGGAGTTTACAAGGTAGGAACTACGCGTGGTTCAATGACTAACTGGCAGAAGGGTAAATAAGGTATCTTAAGATACACAGGAGTCCTGCAAGCTGGTGATTTGAGCTTTCATACCAAGAATGGTCATTGATTTCTTTGCTGTTTTCCTACTATCAGAAAGATGCCATCATTTTCATTTGCTGCCAAGAACCATCCATGGGTCTAAGCCTGTAGAAGATGTTGTGATCTGGTTCTTTGAAGTTAGCAAGGAAGGCAGTGCTGGCTGGGGAGACAGCTGCTGTGTACACCAGTGGCACCTGCCGTATGTTTCAGGGGATTTTCCATCATGTCGTGTTAAAACTCCAGTTCTCTGCCTTGTCCCCCTTGACCTGAGACTCAGAGGTGGTTTAATAATGGTGCAAAAGCAGCAGAATTGTGGGAAGAATAGATTGCTTGAGTTGCCTGGTTGGTCGATTAAATCTCTTTCACTTTCCCACGTGGTGCAGAAGGTATAAAGACTGTGTAATGTAAAGACATCTTAAAATACCCAGAGATCTTTTGCTTAAATGTGGTGGGCTGTTTTCTGGGCTATGAGCACTATCCCTTGCTGGGTTCACAGTACCCTGGTGTGATCTAGATGATATTCTGAAAACTGGGAAAGGAGCACCTGGAGGAGAGGTGCCATCTTTCTGTCATCTTGGTATGGCAATCATCTATCTTAATGTTCCTTTATCACTTTTTGATCTGTTCCTCCCAGTGGGGCACCTTCTATATCTCCTCGTTCGCTTGGTAATAATCACAGTACTCCCAGTCGGACTTAGGATGTTCAAGGATTGTTGAGTGTTCTAGTTCATGTACCTGTGATGTTTACAGGAAACTCAGGTCTGCTGGTCTATGTTTGCTGTCTCCTGTCCTATCTGCTGTGTTGGCCATGTATTTTTTCCACTGCCTAAGACAAGAAGATCAAAGAGCTAATTGTCACCAACCTATTGTGGGACTGCTATGGAGGCCTTAGTATCCATTATCAATTTAGTGCAGCAGTGTCAATCCAAAGGAAGGGCATATTCCTATACAACACATAATTAACCTATAGAACTCCCTGCCAATTACATAATTGAGTGTAAAATCTTAGTTCAGAACCCAAGATGACTTTTGGGCTTCTCTAATGAGAAAATGCAGTTAAATTAGTAGGGATAATACGTATTTTCTGAAAATTGAGATGTCTTCATACATCGGGCTATGTCTGACAAGTATTAAATTTCCCCTGTGGTCAAATTATTCCATTACTGTCTGCCACAAGATTTCTTGCATAATCCTCTGAAGCATACGATCCTAGTTACTGTGAGGTGTGCGTTTCTGAGCTGTGTGATCACTGCTCTGATCTAGTAAGACGTTTCCTCTGAAAGTATTAACATCTGATGCTTTGTGATCTAATTATTGCTGAAAGGTAACATTTCAGAAGACTATTTTAATTGGAAAAGCTCTTTAATCACCTAACTTTTCAGTGCTACAAATATATACATTTTTCATTATAAGTTTGACGGATAACACTGCAAAACTGTGGATTATAGATGAAAATGAGTTGGAAATTGATTTTACTCTGAAAAAATAGTTGTCGTTTTTCTTTTATATTGAGGGAAAGTAATTTTGAACGTTGCTGTTTCTCTTTTTTTAGAATGCTTATGCTGGCAGGATCATATTTTCCATGTAACATGTTGAGTAAAAAGTAAAGATTAACAACTATATACTCAGAATTATTCCAAGTGGAAATGGAATGGGAGTAAGAGGAGGAAGAAAAATAGAAGGAAAATGATCACTAACAGTAATCATGAAATGGTCTGGTTGAGGGTGGGGGTAGTTGTTAAGAGGTTCCCTGCACAGATGTTTTTAGTAGGACATCCAGTTCCTATTGAAGCTGTAAACAACACATTCTCATAATTATCACAGTAATGTGGAGGTGGTGAAACCCTTCACCCCACTCTGTCCTTTACTGATTTAAATCCGGCACATTTTGGAAGATACCTGCTGTCACTTTTATGGGACCTGGTTAAGTTAGTTAAGGTAGAAAAACAACAGAGGAATGTGTCTGTACATGCGTGTCGTGGAGAATTTCTAAGGCATGCTGCCCTGGAATACCAGCAGGTGAGATGCAGATGCTTGTCTGTCTGCATGCAGAAAAGGAGCAAAAGCCATCGCAACCAGAGCAGAGCTGCAGTGCTGTGCGGGCGAGCTGGCACTGATGAGAAACACTGCTCGGATTCTTCTTACAAACTCAGATGAGTTCATGGGACTGCAAATCATCAGGGAGAAACAATAGGAACAGGAAATATACTTGTCTGTCATTAATCTACACATACAAATACCCAGGTTTGGCAAGTCAGGTATTAGCCAAGTACATGAATCAGAAATGTGACACAGAGCTAATGTGGATAAATCTCATTCTGCTTTGATGTATCACAAGAAATCTTTTTAATCTTCCTTTTCAGTTCTGTTCTCCTCTCTGATTCCAACTGTTTATTCTTCACCACATTCACAGCACGTCCTCAGTGATGCAAAGCACTTTGTCTTTCTAGCATCCTGTGTAAAGATAGGAGAGGTTTGCCTTCAGTTGGTTGACAGCAGCGCTTCATGCCTTCTTGTCTTGCTACACTCATCATGACAAGCCTCACCCTCAGTGTGCAGAGCAGTGCAGAGCCTGCTTGTGCCATCCTGTCCTGTACAGTTCTTGTGTGGCCTCGGGCACTTCTGCATGCCTCAGACCTCAGCTCTGAGTGGCTGTGAAACATGAAGCATGCCTAGAGCTGGAGATTAACAGGAGCTTAAAATACTACAGTTTGCAGGCTGTAAATACCTACTTGGCCTTCAAAATAAATGTGTGGGCTCCATGGAATTCAGGTTTCCCTTTTTCAGAGCTCTTCTGCCATTTAAAGTGAACATTTGGTCTGAACTTTTTCCTTTAGCCCAACTTTGATTTCTTCCATGTTCTGTATTTATGTTTGAGGAGGTAGCCCCAGAAGTCTTCATGCCTTTATCTGTGTTTTGTGTCCTGATGCCATAGTTTAATTCTTGCCTGAACTGGGCCCAGTTCAGGAGAACATTGAATTGTCAGTAACTTTTAGGTTTCTCCTTTGTGTGCTTCGAGTGGGGCACAGCGTTTGTGACCTAGAGGTGGACAATGTACTAGGCACAAGCAGTAGGTGAAGAAAGGTCCCTTCTTCAAGTATACCAAAAGTACAGGAACTTTGAAGGTGGCAAGGTGTATCTGAATGATCCCAAAGGCCTTTTTGTTTAAGAGGGCCCTTTTGTTTAATAATGAAAATGTTGTGACTACTCTATGAGTTGGGATATTTTTCCCACCTTTGGGGCTTGAAGGAAGACACTGTTACCTAGTTTTGACTTTTCCAATTTTTATTTGTCAGGTACCTGTTTGTATTACAGCTCCGACAAGACATTCTTTCAGGGAAGTAAGTACCTCTTTGCTCTTGCAGCTGTAATTTTAAGTATTTATAATAGCTAATCTCTTAGTGATACAAAATTCTACTTTGTGTGATCTTTTCCATTCTTTACAGTATTCGTGCACAGATTATAAATGTGGTGTACAGTTTTATAAGCATTTCTTTCCTTTAGGATACAGAAACATGTGACTTTGCATAAATATGACTGAAAAATAAAATGGGTAAACACTTTTTGTGGATTGAGCAGGTGATAGAAATATATAAATAGAGCAAAGACTGTCCTGGTTTTTATGACTTTAAAATGTCGCATGAGCTTGCCATATTTTTCAGTCTGACAAGTAAACTAGAAGAGGAAAAGATGATGAAGTGCATCACTCTTTGTACAAGTGAATGCTTCAGAAAATATTTTCTATGTTTATAGTCTCACCTTGGCCAATGAATTCATATCTGATCTTTATTAATTAAAAATAATGAAAACCAACATGGTTGTCTCTATTAGTTCAAGCTTGTTTTATAGTAGACTTTATGTGTTTGGCACTACTGAGACAGTACCAAATGAGAAAATAATCATATTAAAATAAAAATTAATTTTAGGTGTTTTGTATCCTTAGTAGGTTGTGGTTTAAGTGATCTTGTGGAAGTTGATGTGCCCTTTTCATCTGTCAGACTGCTTTATAGCTGTTTTGCAAGAAGTCAAGTCACTTAGAAAAAAAAATACATTGTGTTTATAGCTTGTTTTTTCTTTTCTTTTTTTTTTTTTTTTAAGGCTGAAATGCCCGTATGAAACTGCTGTTGAACTAGCAGCTCTGTGTCTTCAAGGTATGCAGTCTTTTGAAAGTGATTTGTCTTGATGTATTTGAAATGTTCACCTACTGGTTTCTTCTCACACTTTGTTACTAATGTTTTCTCATTGATCATATATTGATGCCATTCCTTTATGCGAGGAGAAGAATTTCAGGGAGATAGATGGCCTTTGTGCCTTCCCTCCACTCATAACTCCAGAACAACATATGCCACGCTGGCATATTTGACAAGGGGAAGGGGCCTCAAAGGCATGAGGAGACAAAGGTTTCATGGAAACCAGGGGCTGAGCAGAGAAGGGAAACCACAAATACCTCTCTATTGAAGGAGAAGCCATGGTGTGTGTGCAGTGTTACCTGCTCAGCCTGAAGCTTGCCCAGCAGTACACGCTTTATGGTATGCCAGCCCCTGCAGGTGTAGCCTTGAACATGGGCTTCCTGTTGCCCTGGGAGAGCTCCTCTGCAGTCTGTGGAACAGGAGATGGTTGTAGCGCAAGGGAGGGAAAGGCAAGTACTGGGGAGGAGAGAAGTAAAAGGAAGGATGAGAACTAAGGTTCATTTGAGGCAGTTTGTTTTGCAGATAGGGAGGAAACCTGTGTAATGAAGCTTCAGGTTCACTTTTTGTAAAAGAAAGTGTCATGATCTGGATCACTCTAGGCTTATCAGCAGCAAAATGAATTGAAGTGAAAAATCCTGTTTTTGTTCCGCTGCTGGCTGGCAATGACACATGGAGTCATGCTACTAAGAGGCAGAGTCTCTTAGTTTAACAGAGCAATGAAGATAACTCAGTGATTCTAGATGGACTTGACAGTTAAAACTGGGAATTCATTTCTGAATAGCAATACCTACAAATCTTGAGGCAGAAGGTTATATCTTGCTTTCCATTTGCACCTGTCTGGGACAGCTCTGATAGCTAGGTGTGCAAAGAACTGCTGCAGGCAAACTCCATTTGTGGTTTTAAGGTGGAGAAAATCTGCAGCCCATATTTGATGCATTGCTTCCATTTTCACAGATAAAAACAACGGTAACCTCACCCCTGGTCTAAGCAAGGACAACCAAGCAAAGAATGATAGGTTGATGCCTCAACATTTTGGATAGTAATTAACATCTGTGATTACTAAGTAAATGTAAAGCAATAGCCATCCATCATTCACTTGTGGAACATAGGTATTTATAATATCTCCAATTAGGTACCAAAACTAAGACTTGTTGACACTGTACGTGGGAACCTATCTGAGTTGTGGTATTTTTATTTTTCTGCAATCTATTTTTGTTTTCCACTATTTTGACATAATTGCAATAAATTTCTTCAAAATTTGTTTACCTACTGCAACTGATTTATTATCTCTGCTGACTTATGCTATAATTAGCATTTTTCTATAACATTTATTACATTTTTATTGATACTGGAATCTTTTAATTCAGCAGAAGAGTTTAAAGAAGTGTCAAGCGATTATTCCCTCCCCAGTAGATTACCTTTACCCTAAACAGTCCAATCTTTCTGCTTAGTTTGGCTTTCCTCAAGGTAAGGTAGAAGCTGAAAGGCTAGTTAGGAATAGGCACTCTAAAACCTCTGAAAAAAGCCCTCTTCTATTTATGGGACATCTTTCAATTTCATTATGTTTTCTTTATCAAGGAAATTGTTACGCTATGTTAATGCTTTATTTGTTTCAAACAACAGTTTCAGAGGCTGGCATTTTGCATGAATCCTCTTTCAAACATAAATTGTTGCTTTGTTGCCAGCCCTGTGAAGGAATTCTTTGGAAGACGACATTGATTTGCAGCATGGCATAACTTGTAAAGCAGATGAATAATCACATGCTTTAATTAGGGGTTAGCCACATAAAGGTTATAAACAAAAATACTTGAGTTATCACTGGTAGAATAAGTTTTTAACTACCTCATTAGTCTTGTATGGGTTTTGAATTTAATCACCTATGCTTTTGAAAGTAGTAATTAAACTCAAAAGGAAAAACTTTTTCTCAGATTTCCAGCTTTCAATTTAGAATTGAAAGACCATCATCAGATCTCTTCATATAAATACCATAAACTTTTTTCCCTCTGTATAAACAAATCAACAGTGTATTTACTATGAACATGTTTTCGCACTTCTCAAAAACTTCTGGAAAACTTCTTCTTCAAAGTTCCCTTCAGCTCATGCAGTTATTTAAGAACACAGATAATAATATAAACATGCTATGCAACATACACTCACCCCCAATAAAGAGAAGAAAAGAGGATGGGGCATTCCAAAGTATGATGTTCTGTCATAAAACCCCAAAGAAAGAGATGGGTCCTCTGCTCTGCCCATGTTTTGAAAAATACTAGTGCTCCTGACCCAGATGATGGAGAATCCACCAGACCTGTGGGGAGGTTATTCCAGTGATTCATTGTTCTCACAGTAAAATACGAGTATAGTTAAAACTCTTGTGTCCAGTCAGGACATACCCTGGTGGAACTCATGCCCATTGCCTCTTGTCTTTTCCCTGTCTCCTGGTAAAAATGGAGTCTGTCCTTTGTTGCCACCCCTTAAGTGCTGGAACATAGTGATGGTCTCTCCCCTGAGCCTCATTTTCTCCCAGCTGAACAAACCCAATTCCCTCAGTCTGTCCTCATATGGCAGGCTTTCCAGTCCTCTGATTGTCCTAGTGGTGGTTCTTTGGGCCTTCTCCAGCCTGCCCACACCTCTTTTGGATAGGATAGTGGGGACCAAAACTGAGCTCAGTATTCCAGGTGAGGCCTGACAAGTGCAGAGTGGGATAATCACTGTCTCTGCTGGTGATGCCCTTGCTGATGCAGCCCAGGGTCTCGTTGGCTTTCCTGTCTGGGACAGCAAACTGGTCACCTGTACTGAGTTTATAATCCACCAGGACCCCAAGGTCCCTCTTTTCCACACAGCTGCTGCCTAGCCACACAGGCTCTTACTAGCTATTGCTCTCAAGGCCATTTATGAGAACTCTACAGATCAGAAGGATGATAATTTATTTGCCAGAAAATGAGTAAATAGTGCAGCTATTGAGAAACAAGGCTGCAAGGCTGTTTTTTTTTGTTTGTTTGTTTGTTTGTTTGTTTTTTCTTGTTAAATGAAATAGTAACACCTTTGCTTCCTTGCTTCTGCCTTAGCACCTCACCTACCATATTTTGTCCTACATGCTCACGATACTTTTGAACAGTGGTTCTCATCTTTACATGTCCTCCTGATGGCATAGTCAGCTTTCATTCTCTGCCTTCTCTCAGTTAAATGGTAGAGAAATCTCCCATGTTTTTCCTAGATGGTTGTCAACACATCAGTCTTAGTTTCTTACTCTTTTTTTTTTTTTTTTTTCCTCTGAAGTCCTTCTTACTGATGTGTTTGTAGCTCCCCTGTTACGTACTGGAGATCGGACTGCCAGTAATTCTTAGCACCATCTGTGTTAAATAGGCTTCCAGCTTAGATAAAGCACCAGCAAAGCTGAGATATCTGTTGAAGATGTATAGATAAGAATACTGGAACTAACCGTGGAAGAACACTGATGAAAAGGAAAGGGGGAAAAATGTGTTACAAATGAAGATCAGTGAACTCTTTAATATCCTCAGGAATGCCAAATGTCGAAACCAGGACAAAATGTTTGAGCATACCTCGAGTACTCAAACACCTAGTACGTTCTTGGTTAACAGATCGCATTTTAAATGTAAATTCATATGTTTTAATGTATCCTGCTAGGTATTTTTAAAACTTAAGAAACTTTATTTCCTTTAAATATTTCAAAATCCAGAAAAGTGACTGAATTAATGATTTATGAATCTTGGTTAGAAGTTTTTGCAAATGTATAAAACTGCCCTGGAGCACTGAAACTGTTTTCTTCAAGGGCTTTCATTTCCCTCTATATTTTCCTAAAGAGACACTGACTTAAAAAGCACTGGTTTGGAATCACAGTAAATGTCAGGTAATGTGGTATTGCTGAAGAATTTATTTGCCACTGATGTTTGTGTCTCAGACCTGAAGCAGTGACATTAGTGTCTGTGAGGCTGAGAGGTTCCAGGAGCAAGGCATGTCTCAGGCAGGAGACAGCTAAGGGCACAAGTCATTGAGATGCACTTAACACTTGCATCTCCTGCTGAGCTCAGCAGAGCTTGCAAGTGTTCTGCTCCTAGGAAACAAAAAAAATAGCAGGCCCTACCTAAGTCAGTAGAAAGTGATACCTCAATTATGGAGATGCTTCAGCATTGCTTTCCTTAAAAATGACTTAACCTGAATGTTACATCACCATCGTGGTTTAAAACAAACAAACCTTATCACTAGTTTCTTGAGACTGGGCATTGTCTTTGTGTTTGGATGGCTGCACTAATGTAACAAAGCAAGCAGCAGAATGGGGAATGTTTGGAATGAGAAGTATGATGTCATTGCAGCGAGAGGAAATTTCAAAGTAACCTTTTCTGAAACAGTAGTGCATTGATTTTTTTTTTTTCTTTTAATAGAAGTTTATTTCCTTTAAATACTTCAAAATCCAGAGAAGTGGCTGCAGTTCTTAAATGTTAAAGTTGCTTACCAAGAGCTTAAACTGTTCCTGTAAATAAGTTTATTTCATTTTGCTGTAAGAAGTGTTTTGAATTTGTGGTGGGTTTTTTGATTGTTTTTAATTTAAAATATCTGCAAAAACATGTTCTTCTACAACATGCTTAAACAGATGAACTATATCTATGTGGAGATTATGGAATTCAATGTTTCTGGTCATTGTGGTTGTTTCTTTGTTTTTTTTAACTTTCCAACTGATTAATTACAGCTGAGCTGGGAGAGTGTGAACATCCAGAGCACACACCAGAACTAGTGTCTGAATTCAGGTTTGCACCAAACCAGACTGAAGCAATGGAATTTGACATTTTCCAGAAATGGAAAGAGTGCAGGTAGGGTACCTGTGTGGGAGTGGTGTCTAGCAACAGAATGTTTTCTTTTCTTCCAAAGTCAACTATGTCTACAGGTGTCCCTTTAACAAACATAAAACAGCGATTATGTGAGTTGAGAAGTATACTAGACAGAAACTTGCTCCCCAGAAATAACTAGGGAAGGTTGGTGGAGTTTTTGTTTATCTTTCCTTTGAGTCATTTTGTAACAGTTCAAGCAGTCTTTTTTTTTTTTTTTCAACAATCTTTTCTCCTTCATGCATGCATACAGAGTTTTGTGTTCAGGATAGCAGCAAAAACTTTTTCTGTGGTTTAGTAAATATGGTACATTTCAGTGATCCTGCCTTACCTGAACTCTCATCCTTATTGGCAATTTTAGACCTTTTTCAGTTTTGTCACTCCGATCTATTTTTCACTTGGAGAGAAGAAGGTAAAAGCAAAAGATACCCTTGAAATCTCTTCAGTGTCATTCAGATTGAGGGCCCAAAGAAAATGAGTAGGGAAACAAATTTTAAAATTTCTAAAACAGACAAAAACTTTGTGTTTTAAACTAATTTTTATGTTCTTAGGGGAAAGAGCCCAGCGCAGGCTGAATTGTGCTACTTGAACAAAGCAAAATGGCTAGAAATGTATGGTGTAGATATGCATGTAGTTAAGGTAAGACCCATGTTGTATTTCATTTTACTAAGACGGGGCCAGAAAATTGAATGGAGATGCCGTTGGCAATCCAGGCAGAATAGTCTCAATTCAGGCAATGTCACTTAATTTAATGCACTGTCAATTAACATAAAATTTTAATTACTGGTTTAGTACCAAGGGGAAAAAAAAAAAAAAAAAAAAAAAGAGAGAGAAAATAAACACAGAAGCTCAAACACTTTCCCTGCCCATTCCCTAGACTCAGCTTCAGTCCAGCACTACTTCTCCCCTCTTCCTAGCATCAACTCCCCTGTTTTTCCTGCAGGTTACACTCAGTCCCTCCCAAGGCAAGCCATAAGGTTGGGGTTATCTGCATAACAGTTTCTTTGTGCTGCTTCTTACTTCTTTCTCACTTTCCTCTGCTGAGCTGTGCTTATTACTGCTGTGTGGGTTGCCCACAGGCTTATTTATGTTCCCTCAAGGCCATCCCTACCCCAAGGGGGTTCTCTGTGGGCTGCAGTCCCTGGGAGCTCTCCCTTCCCCAGTGTGAGGTGCCTGTGGGCCATGGCTCCTCAGGGGTAGACCTGCCCTGGTGCAGATCATTTACAGGCCACAGTCCCTCAGTGGTGACCCTGCCATGATGTGAGGTGGCCGTGGGACCTCAGATGTACCATGGCCCCTCCTGTGTGGACAGGCTGTTCCCAAGAGTTCATTTCCAGTGATATGCCTTTTCCCATTTCTCTCAAACTTTCCCTTTTATGCCTACTTCCCCTGGCAGCTACAGCTTGCTCTCAAAGGTGTGAGCCATTGAAGAGCTCCTTGGGTGTCGTCTTTGAGCTCCTTGGGTATCGAAGCTGTCTGAGGCAGCACATAGCCTCGTCTCACAAAGGGTGCCCTGCAGCTGTCTGCTGCCAAAGCTCTCTGATTTACACCTGATACAGATGTGTATTCTTCTGCTCTGTAATGTTAAAAAATTGAAACTTTATTCTATAGTTGAAAACATCTGGAAAACATCTACACTATGTAGAAGATTTACACTACTAATTGCATATTGACTATTGATTCTGTGCTTGCTTGTAGGGAAGAGATGGTTGTGAATATGCTCTTGGACTGACGCCAACAGGCATACTGATCTTTGAAGGAGCAAATAAAATAGGCCTGTTCTTTTGGTAATCTGCTTTTGTTGTATATTCCTCTCTGTTAAAATGTTGGAATTCTTCTTTACATAATGGGGTCTTGACTATATTTTTAACAAAGATTGAATCTACAAGTTGAAAATAGATGGGAAGGTAAATTGGCCTGGTTAGAAGTACGACTAGCAAATAATGTGAAATATTTGTTAAAATATAGTTGCATTTCCAGGGCTACGTAACAAAAGTATTGTATTCTGAGGTGTTCAGGATTGCAAATCCCTCATACAGTTTGGGGGATTGTCCTAGATTACAAAACGATATTTTTCCATTAATTTTCTGTTTGCTTCTGTGTGTTTAGGCCTAAAATCACAAAAATGGACTTTAAAAAGAGCAAATTAACACTTGTGGTTGTAGAAGATGATGAACAGGTAAATATCTTGACTTTCTTTGGCCTGATCCAACAACGTGCAGAGAGTGCTTGGACTGATAAGAACACAAGGGAGACTCAGCACACTGTTGGACCAGGCTGACATTTCTCTTACCACAAGCAGTAACTAATGTCATGCATGCCAACTTCCAAAGCTTTTGTTTCTGCATTTAGGGCAGAGAGCAAGAGCACACATTTGTTTTCCGGTTAGACAGTGCCAAAACGTGCAAACATTTGTGGAAGTGTGCAGTGGAGCACCATGCTTTCTTCAGACTACGAGCCCCAGCAAATAGTAAATCTAGTAGATCTGACTTCATAAGGCTGGGATCACGCTTCAGATTCAGGTATTTAGCCAAGTAACAAGAAGATATTTGTTTTTCAGAGGAGCAATTACGGCATCCAGCAAAAGACAGCAGTTAACTTTATTTTTGTATTTTAAGTGGGCGGACAGAGTATCAAGCCACACATGGGACGAGGTTACGCAGAACTAGCACGTTTGAAAGACGGCCCAGCAAGCGATACCCTTCTCGAAGGCATTCAACGTTTAAAGGCAAGTGTAGATGTGTTTGCTGAACATGCAGGTGTCATGCAGGTGTTAACTCATGGCACAAATGTCATATTACAACCATAAAATCTGTATCACAGTATAAACAGAAAAACACAATGTCAGACCACTTAAAAATCAGAACTGACATGTGTTTTCCTCCCAGATCAGAGTCTGTCATTTATATCTTCTGGTTTTAATCTCTGATTATGCTTAATTCTTCTAGTCCCCCATCTTTGGAAAAGGAGGCATCTGTGGTTCCTTCTGTTGCTCAGTAGAGGAGAGAGGAAAGGTTGCATCAAACTCAAATGAGGGAAAGCATGTAACATGCTCTTTGGAAAAGTGTACTTGTCATCAAGGGTGGAGCGGTATCAAAAGCCTCACTGACATGCTTATCTAGCCAAGCAGTTTAAGGGTTATTGAGGAGTCCCACTGTGCAGTTGTTGCTGCTTTGTTGACTCTACATGATCTGCTTGGGGTTTTTTTGAGGGGGTGGTCCTTTGGGGACCCAGGAGTTGGACTTGATCCCTGTGGGTCCCTTCCAACTCAGTTATTCTATGATTTCATGATTCCAGACCCTAAACTTAACCACCTTTCACTGGGAGCTGAAACATGCTGAATTTGAATGCGATGACAAGAAATTGATTTCTCTTTATGGCTTTGTCATTTTTCCATCATAACTTAGGATGAGATTTTTATTCCTTGTAGAAAAACCTAGGAAGGAGCACTGCAAGACATCCCCCTCTAAATTACTTTAGGCTGGAGGTATAGTTGCTGTTTGGAGCAGAGTGAGCAGATAGTCCCTTAGGAAGTCTTTGGATTCCTATGCATTCCTCAAATGTGAATCGAAGTTCAATGAAAAGTCCTTGTGGTATTATGGGGGCACTTTTACTTCCTCCTTCTCATGGACAAAGGCAAGGGAAAAGGACAGCAAGCATGAATGCTTTCTAGAGGCTGCCAGCCCCTCCCTTCCTCCTTAGTGTGTCTCTATTTTATGGCCTTACAAACTTACTGAATTGGTGAGATAGTGTTATTTGTTACATGAGAGTCAATTATGTGGTACGTGTGGATGGTTTCATAACTGTTTTGGGTTCTGACAAATTCATGCAAATGTCTGTACAAGTATTCCCTTAAGCTGTAGTGTGACATCCCAATGACAATAGCTGTAAAATGACTGATGTTTCACATGCCTTACATTTTTTTGTTTGATTTTTAAGCAAACAATCCTGTGAAAGCAGCACAACTGTGGTAAGTGACTGTCCAAGTTCTCTTTACCTATCAGTTGCTGTTGTCAGGCAAAAAGGATTCTAAAAACCATTTCTACATAAGGATTTGTTGACACAAATTCTCTGGTGTAGGATGAATTGCTTGGGGATCTGTCATTATGCAGCACCAGATTCTCCTTGGGGACTGCCTCGGAGACTTTAAGCACTTGCATGTTTTTTATTATTTTTTTCCTTTTGTGTTTGAGATCAGATTAAAGTAAAGCATATTTCCTTTCTGCTTATTACTGTTATGCTAAGTTATCTGGCATTACTTGTTCCTGTTTCATGAATGTAAAATGAAGAATAGAGTTTTGCAGCATAATTGCTGTGGCTTATATCTTGGACAAACTACTGATGTCCTTAAGTGTATGAATTTTACTTAACTGTAATGCTTCCTTGAAGAGTAGAACCCTAATATATAGGAAACTGACCTGGAAGTTTTAATAAAAATTAATAATTTGTTAGTGCAAGTAAACTGTTTTAGCTGCACAGTTGAGTTAAATACAAATAAGAATAACGCTTCTTGGGTTATTCAGAGCCCTTACTCTTATAACTGACTGATCTTAAGCAGACCTAGCAGAATTCAGCCAGGAACAGATCTCCCACTGGACAGTTATAAAATCAGGCTTCTAGTTGTTTTTTGTTTGTTTGTTTATTTGTTTAGTACTAATCTAAAAGGCATTGGTTTTGTGTATCTTTGGGTTTTATCAGTCTGGATTACATACGTTATTTTTTCCCTCCCTTAGTGCTAAAAATACTCCTGAAGTTCATAATTACCAGGTAAGCATAACAATTTTGGAGGAGAATATTAACTTGTAGCTCTCTTATTTGGGGGCAAATATTTCTTCCATCTGTAATTAGGACAAGTGTTCTGCTCCCCTTTCCTTCCTCTGGGGTGAGTTCAGAAATAAGCGGCATCAGACTTTGGGGAGTTCAGGGGAAAGTGAAGTGGGCTGTTCTGCCTTACGTCCTCTGTGTTCGTGGATGCTCTGCTAGCTGATTATACTCCACTGGCCACCCTCTTTCCCTTCCCTTTCTGTGAAATGACAGGTTAGAGCCTGTGGGACTGTGCATGTGATGGACCCCAAGAGACGGCTCTGTGAGCAACGCTTCTGTGTAGAGCAGCCTCTCACACAGGAGGAGCCTTCACAAGTTCAGAGTTGTGATTATCTTCACCATAGCAACACTTAAAGAGTTCATAGCTGGTCAATTGTTTGTGGGGTGTTTTTGCTGGATATGAGAGAGAAATGCTGTCACCAAAGATTGGTGACCTTCTGAAGGCAGCTGCCATAATAACCTTTCTCACTCACCACCTTTGATTAAAGCTGACATTCTTCTGATGTGCTTTTTCTGAGAAGCACTAGATGTGTCAGGTTATCGCTCAAACAGAAAAACAATTTGCTCTGCGTTTGGCCATGAATGTGTCCTAATGAGCAAGCTCCTCACTAAGAGGTCTCATGTATATGCCAAATGGCATGGGAGAAGGTCTGAAACAGTGGGGCTTCTAGGGCTCACAGGTAGCATGTTCCTCGTGGTTCCAGGAAAATAAAAAGTTGAAATCACTAAGGAGTTCTTATATGATTTCATTAACCAGGTTTAATGTTTTCCCTTGCAGCCCCAGTATCATCCTAATATACATCCTGCTCAGCCACACTGGCATCCACACACCCCTGTGAATGTAAGGTAAGCAAGCCTCACTTCATGGAAAAAATTATTACTTCTTAATTTATCTAAATCTGTTGGTATGAAGCTTTGGTGGGCATATCAGGTGATTTTCTGCACATGAAAGCCAAACAGAAATTAGAAAGGTGATTGAGTGAACAGATTCTTGCATTACAGCACTTCTTTCATCTTTTGCAAGAAATGTATATGGAAAAATAAAGTGTATACTGAGTAATGTATCGGGCACTTTACAGATAACTAGTGGAATTACTTAACAACATTCCGTTTTTGAGAACTGTTTGACACAAATATTCCTGTTTATGTTGTTGCACTGTTTTGAATTAGTAACAAGAGAAATGAGGTGAAAATAAATTTTTGGAAGAAATTCAATGAGTTTGGTGGAATGCACAGGTGGAGGCACACACCTGCTGGTGGATATGTGACTGTGCATGTATATGTGATAAAAATCAGCTGCTATTTTATCCTAATAGAAAGAAACTTTCTTAGGTTGTTCAGGTTTTTAGGCAAATAATTATTGACTTGACTGAAAAAACCTTGATCTTCATTTCTATTCATTTTACACTTTAATCTCTGTATGCTTACATCAGAACAGATAGGCTTTGTTCTTAGTGTGAGTGTCTCTGGAGGTAAAGCTGAGCTTAAAATGGATGAAAAGACAATTTGGCCTCAGTTTGAGAATCAGGAAAGGGGCAAATATTTTAATAGAAGTACTGATTAGGCAGAGAAGCAGGTATACTCATTGTCATCTCAGAACTCCTAGTATAAAGCAGTAAATCAGATATTAAAATTGTTAGAAACAGAAGAACGTTTAAATCAGATAACTAACTTTGCCTGTACTTCTTGTTCAAGGTTCTTCCTGGTTTTAAAGTTTACATGTCCATTTTTTGTCATTTAAAATTTCCAATTTCAAATTACCCACAATCAACTACTGATGGAGGTTAATGATTTTATAAGTCACTTGAAGTTTTGCTGATTTTTTTTTCTAAAGATTTTTTCACGTTAAGACACATTTTAAAGCCAAATAGTTTACCCTGGAGCAGAGTGATATTGAAATAAAACACAATAACGTATTGTGAAGTATATAGACAATCTCCCACTTGAGCTGCCTGGGCAAAGATTAAGGCCAGTGAAATATGAACAATGGCTCTTTTATATCTAGGCTTATAAGTCTAAAAAACATACTTAAAAGCCATCCTGCAAGTTCAGTAGAAAACGTGCTTCGAATTTTTGTTCCAGGCAGGTAAAAGTGTTTAAACATGTGGTTAAAGTGGAAGCTTTAAGTTATTTTAACTTGAAGTCAAAGTAGTGCAGTTGCACATCTAACATCACGAATAGCTTGATTTCACAGTACTTAATCTGACTGTGAATTTGAGATTAAACTCCAGATGCAGGAGATTTTTTTCTGCTGGTCCTGCAAATCTAGAATGGGCTGTGGGTTGAAATGAAGCTATAAATGTGCAATGCCATGTCTATATATTTATCTGTATTTATATATACAATGTTTACAAATATTGTTACAAAATATTTGTTTAATAACTTGTGGAATTGTGTCTCAGTTTTCATAGTTTTAATAGTAAAATCCTTTCAGTGAAATGATTTGGTTGCAGTTAACAATATTCCATCTTGCAAGAAAAGTCATTCAATTTTATAATTGTTATAATGGAACTTTAGAATACCTTAAAAAGAGGTAAAATAAAAGCCTGGCTCTATTTCTGCTAGGTTTGTTTAAAAAAAACAAGCAAACAAAAACAAACAAACAAAAAAAACCCACCTAAGAAGTGCAACTTTGGTTTGGTAATAAGAGAATCTTAAATATTGTGGTTTCCTACATCCTGTTCAGAATAGTGGGGTATTGTTTTTTTTGTTTGTTTTTTTCAAAATGATCCAGGAGAAACTGTAGGCTTGGTTGGGGTTCATATCTCTAAGTATCAATAAGTAATGAACAAATCAGGAAAAAAAAATCATAGTACTTTTGCAAGTTTCAGTGCATAGTCATAGAGAAAAACCTGTACTATCAAAAGACTCCAGGTACTACCTTTAGGCTCTTAACAAAATAGGGCTGTAATGTGCAGGCTACTTCCGTGTAATTAACTGCACCAGTGTTGAGTGAATGAAGTATGTACATAAGAGCAATTTTCATTCTTGACAGGATTGTCTTAGTTTTTCAGTCCTCAGGGATATATTTTAATGAGGTCAACTTTTTGCATGATATATTTCATTTTACTTGTTTGTTGTACTCATTTAGTTTTCCTATGGCCTTCTCCTCCCTCTGGGATTCAGGAGCATTGATGCGTGATGCTTGTCTATAACACTTGAAAAGAGAGGTTTTAAATGGCTGAGCCCTGCTTCAAAGCCTTCTGAAATGAATTTGAGGTTCCTGATTGTTTCAATAGATTCTTATCAGACCTATAGGCCTGTCACCAGCTCTTTCCTTTCTTGATAGCCGTCCATCACTAGGTATGCATGCTTAGCACTTGCTGGATGAGCTCATGTTACTGTGTAGCACTCATAAGTTTACTTCCATCTCTCACTAACCAATAACTGTGCAAATGGTACAGGCCACCCTATCATGATGACAGGCCATATTGGAAACCCCCCACAAGTGGAGAGGACAGCAGTTTACGATATATTCAAGAACAGAACCAGAAGAATTTAGGAGAAGTCCAAAGTATGGTGTACCAAGATAAACTCATGACGACTCTCTGAAAAAGTCACCTTCATTTCATCTGCCATCTTAGACGATCATTGCATTCCATGGTCCTTGTCTGTCTGCACTACGTTCAAAGTGTATTGTGCATAAAGTGTGTGTCTTTATATGTACATCCATCCTTGTTTAGTGTTCATGGACATTCTTGGGAAAAGTATTTTTCGTATCTTTGGTAAAAAAAAAAAAAATCTTGAAAAACCTTTTGTGAAAGTTGGTAAGAATTTTCAGTGTCCCAGGATCAGAAATATGTCTGGGGATACACATTCTTCCGTGCTTTTTGAATCTGTGATCCTCTACCTGCTCTTGAAGGTCAGCCATTCATCGTGCCTTAATTATTTTTGTTATCTTGTTTGAGTCAAATTCATAAATGAAGTTTGAAAAATGTTGTTTTTTTTTTTTTTTTACTTGATGTGCAAATAAGAGGTTGGAGGGCGAAAAAAAAAAGTCAGAATTCACGTTGTCAATCCAAATGGCTTAAGGACCACCAACCAAGGGAGCCTACTGAGGTAGTCATAGGTTTGGGTGTCTTTTGTTTTCAATTTTTGCGTTCTGCAGCAGAATTAGAGGTGCTTGCCTAACTTCAAAAACAACTATAGGGAAAGAACCCTATAATAAACTTTTTGGAATACGTGTGTCACTTTTTGACTTAGTGATTATGTTAATAGCTTCCCCCAAAACCATACCTGCTGCTATAAATGCAAGAATGTTAAAATGGATCCTTGCTAAAAGGGTGC
Organism: Nettapus auritus; assembly: GCA_011076525.1. Taxonomy (NCBI): domain Eukaryota; kingdom Metazoa; phylum Chordata; class Aves; order Anseriformes; family Anatidae; genus Nettapus; species Nettapus auritus. The sequence goes on along the minus strand of CM021766.1, from coordinate 89,873,941 downwards.
TGCTGTCTTGTTATTTGTAATGTGATTATGGAAGTCATCTATACCATTGCATAAAACTACTTACCGATAACTTTTATCTGAGTGGACTCAAAAACACAGCTCATAATCTGTATACTACAAGACAAGGACGATCCAGTCCTTGAATAGCTCTATTTTTTTAAGTTAGACGTTTGGAAAGTTGAGTATATATTTTACAGACCTAGCTTTTTTAGTAGGTTGGCTGGTATTTTGATCAGTGGCGATTTTTTTTTTAAAACTGGGAATCATAGTGCCATCTTCATTAATGTGTTTGTTTTAATTTGGCCTTACATCTGTGGTCTCTCTGAAGTTGTTGGAACAAATAAATCTTTATTTGGGATATTTTAAAATGAAGTAGTTTTTAAACTTGATTTTGATAAATATCAATTTATAAGCAGCTATAACCGTGGATTTTTTTCAGAGCAAATTTGATAGTGTATACTTTTTTGTAAAGTACATTTGTTTACAAATGCTATCTTTTAATATTTGTTTTGATCCTTACTGTATGTGCTAAGTACAAATAAAAGTTCTCAATCTTCTTGGTTTGGTTATGATGCATTATTTATTTTTGAAAGATTTGGGGGAAGGGTGCATAGATGCAATACACCGCTAATTTGTACCTGTTTTGCCCTGGAATCACTAATGCTGCACTTGTAGCCTCTGCATAGCTGCAGATAATGTCTGTGCTGCTAATGTTGGGGAGGTGGGACACAACAAGAAAGCAATTGTGCACCGAGATGTGAAAATGCCACAGTAAGCCTAAGGTGGGTAATCACAGAGGCTGCCTTCGGTTTCCTGAGGTCAGTCTTCCTCTCTGTCACCAGCATTTTATTTGAGAAAGGAAGCAAGAGGAACTTTGCTGGAGCCATTGGAACAAGAGCCTAATTTAGCAGCTCTGAATGCCTGAATGCACTCTGGAGGTTTCTGGTAGTTTTTTGTTTTGTTGTTTTTTTTTTTATTATTATTATTATTATTTTTTGAATACTCACATTAGTTAGGTGGAGTATTTATTGCCTCATGGTTCACACACCTACATTCATAATGCACTATTGTTTTTGTCAAGCAACTTCATTTGCTTCTGTGTACTTTGTTGTCAGTGTTCCTCCTCATTGTGTGTTATCTGTGGTTTGGCTTATTGCTGAAGGTGCACCGATCTCCCTGAGAGATACGAAGAAAAAACAGCTCAGAGCCTAATCAGTCTTTAAGCGTTAAATGCCTCGTGCAGGAGGTCTGCGGTCTGCACATGGGTGAAGAGCATCCTGTGGGACTTGTGTTCTGCAGTTTGTGCGTGTCGCCTCGAGGGAAGCATTTGTCCTGCTGCTTCTCTGGAAAAGAAGCTCATGTGCTCACTCCCCTTGTACTTTTCTATTCCACATCCCTCCTTGCTGTCCGCAGAAATCTGTACCGGCAATGTCACCGAGCGTTCAGATAGGTAAGAAGGGATCAAATACACTGTCCTTCCTTGCTGTGGTCATAGTTGGCTTCTTGCAGCAAATGGGCTGAGATGTGGCTGGGGCACTAGGTAGCATTTCTGGCTGTTTTCTCTCTGACCCCTGGCATTGCTCGGACTTGCGCAGCTTACACCTCCTGCACAAGGGTGGAGGTGGGTGCCCCTGCCGTGAACTAGGTAGTACAAATGCTTTAAAGGAATCTAGAAGCTTTTTGCTTTCCCCCTCTAAAATGCGCACGCTTGTTACTTGCGAAGTACGTTTTTGAACAAGTGACTGACATGGCTCTTGTGATTTCAGAAACACATATTTTTGTTTGAAGCAAGGCAAACCTCTTTGAAGGTGTAAACCAAATTACATGGGGATAGGGGAGAGAGTAGAAGGGTGGAAAATGTTTGATAAGCTCAGCTGTTAAATGTAGTAGCACCTTAAAATAAGACTGGGAAAGCCCTGGTGATGTAAATCAATACTTCATCTCAGATTAATGCTGCTACAGGATGCCACTGGTAGTTTATAGATGCACAAACTCAATAGAGAGACTTGATAGCCCTGGTAGGTGAGTGGTTTTACATTGTGCTGAATTATTTTAACTAGTGGTTTCTCATGAGGAAACGTCACATGATTTTTACTTTATACAAAAGAGCGTATTATACAGGCACAGAGAAATCAACAAATGCTGTATGTACTGTAAATATACAGGGAAATCGCCTCATGCACTGCCTGAAGGAAGTATCACTTCACGAATCCAAACGGAGCACGTTCTCAGGAGTACGTGCTGAGCTGTTTGTGCAGAATTCCTCCACCCAGTTCTGAAGTCTGTTCCTTGTGCAAGTTTCAAACCTTTTTTTACAAGTCCAATGTACACTTAAACTCTTCTGTAATCTGATTACAGGTAATAAACACTATCCTCCTGTCATCTAAGGGAGGGAAGTTACGTGAGTACAGTGCTAGGCACTGGAGAAATGGCCCTGATCTGAAGTGTGGTGTGTGACAGGCTGCAGAATTGCTTTATTCACCCTGTCTGAGGGTACCTGGGATCATCTCTCTGCGTGCATGTCTCCTGCATTACCAAGGCTGGAACCCAGCTCTTCCCCAGTGTAGCCCAGGGTCAGCTCCACTTTGTATATATATATATATATATATTTTTTTTTATTATTTATTTTTTTTTCCCCACTGATTGTAACTCTGTAATCCTACATGCCCTGCCCCAGCAGCTGGTGGGGGAACTGAAAAGCTGACAACACCACACCTGTAACCTGGGCTGAAATATATCCCTCCTCAGCCCCAGCCAGGCTCTGGCATGCAAACTAATGACTAATATTGAGTACTGAAATATGATACTGAAATACAATATTGAAAGTGACAACACTTTTGAATTGTTTTAGCGTAGGCTTTTCCCTTAAACATTCATTTTCAGCTATTTTTCTCTAGCTGATGTGAGTCACGGGCAAAATGAACAAAGGGATCGGTTTTTGTAATGTATTTCCAAAGCTGGCAATCTGGGGGTTGCACATGTAAGGAAAAGACTGAATACATCCTTCTAGAACGTTTTGTCAGTGAACCCATGTGCAGATTGACCAGAACAAGGATTTCCTACTCATACTGTGGACGGAAGCAAAGCATATATTATGGCCTTGTGATGTAAAATGTCATTTTTCCTTCATTCTGGATGAGTGTTGCTGAAGATCTCTCCTCAGCCTGCAAGAGAAATAGTATTAGAGCTTGAAACTAATTTTGAAAATGGACCTTCCACTGCTGAAAAGGAATGAGTTGGGGAACTTCTAAGACAGGGAAAAAAAAAATGAAGATAAGTATACCACTTGCTTCTCAGGCGTCAAAGCTGTGTAGATGGAGACCTGAGGGGAAGGAGCAAGACAAATCAGTGTTGTTATCATCTGTTTTCAGAGGTTTCCCACCAGTTTGTGTATCAAGTAGGCAGGCTACAGCTACCTACCTTGAAGGAGAGAAGAAGGCACATCCATCTCACCTGACATGCCAGATCTCTGGACAGATAAGTGCTTTCCCTCTTACTCTGGCAAAGGAGAACTGAGAAAAGCAGTCGTGTGGAAGAGTGCTGTCGCTGCAGGCCTAGACAGGCACTGCTGATGGCAGGCAGGGCTTCAGAGCTGCTGCAGACCAACTCGCATTAATGGACATAAATAGGAATGGCATTTTTTGAAATCATCTCGGACTCTGTGCTGTACTTTGAAAAGGGACTGGTCCACCAGGATCCTGTATGTTTGTTAAGACTGTGCAAGCCAAGAATCTTCTCAGGGAGAGCCATCTAGAAGTCATTTTCTGCTGGTTAAGCCTCTGCACCTCAACCATTCTTGTGCTACTGTGTGAGGATGGAGATTTCGAACCTGGTTGAAATTAATACATTTTCATACTTAAGAGTCAAGTTGCAAATGCTTGGAAAAGCACCATGCTAACATACATGCTCCCAGGTTCTAGTGGTGGAGGGCATGCAGGAGAACCAGTACTCTTTTTTCAGCAGGCACCAGACACATTGGAAAATGGAGCTTTTGGACAAAAACAATGCTAGTCAAAGTAGGTAAGAAAAAACATAATGTAAAGGGAATGTGCATACCACACCCACCTGCCTGTTTGTCTCTTGTCATTATAAACCAGTGTGTGAAATGATAAAGACCTTGCTTGACTTCCACTGTTTTCCACGTACTCCTGTACCCTGAAGTGACTGGCCAAATAGGCTTCCTTTCTGATGTATGTGCTATTTCTCTCATTGCCGCTGCGTCACAAAAAGAGATAAAAGCTTGATTCAGCTGGAGTTCCTCCCTTAATATGAGTCACTTCCAGTAATAAACCTTTTGCAGGTTACATTCTGCTCTCAACTACCTACTAATGACTGCTTCATGACTGTCCTTTATAGCAAAACAACTTATTCTCAGTTGGTTTCATGAGTGCTAATCTCAATTTAGTCGTGAAGTTCTCAAACCAAGTTTTGTTGCATGCTGTCCGCTGCACATATTAGTAGGTTGCTATTGAAAATGCAGGCACATCTTCTGTAATAACTTTCATACTGCTTTTAATTTCAGCATATAACTTTCAATTCTCCTATCTGTAGGAAAAATGGTGTCTTTATTTTTTTTTCAGATAGAGTTGGCACAGAAGGTAGATTGGTTGAGACAAGATGTTCCACCAGCCTGTTATCTTAGACCCAGTGTTAATTCTTGGCTCTCTCTTGGCTCTGGGACTATTTTTGGTTTGTTAGCGTTTTATCTTTCATGACTTGTTGCATGTCCATATGCAATGAAGAAATACAAAGAAAATTATGACATCTTCATATGAAGAAGTCCAGTTCATTTTCTCTCTATCGGACAGTCATCATGAATACTTCTTAGTCATCAGACTTTCTGAGACCTGAGGAATCTTCCAATTTAAAAATAAGATAAAATTTGAGCTAAGACTATTGGAGAAGCAGTGGAAATGCCCCTAGATTTCTGTTTTCCATTACCATCACAATTACATTTCCATTTCTGTTTTTTTTTTTTTTGTACTTCCAATCTTCTAAGTCTATGTGCTTGTGTTTTTCTTTCTTTGTCATCTTTTCTTCTTGTTGCTGTAGTAATAGCATGACCTTCAGCTTTACAGTACCAAACAACAAAAACTGCAGCTCACCATGTCAAAAACTGAAGATGCGTTGAATTAAGCAAGAACGGATGTTTCAAGTAGAAGCAGTTGGGAAACCTGTAATTTCTGGATTAACCATGCCATATGTTGAAGGATTATTAAAACAAACAACAACAACAACAAAAAACTATTTTTTAAATGAGATGATGAAAAACACCCTTCGCTTCCTGCCTCCTGAATGAAATGGAATAAACAGCCACACCTAGTTAGTAGTAGGAAGTACTGATCTAATGCAATTGAAACTCCAGATAATAAGCTATTTCTTTATAAATATTTTATTTTCTCCACTAAGCCCATAACAATCTGTGCTAGTAATCACGATGGTTTGCCTACTATTTATCAATTTCTGCATTTTTTTAGAACCTTAGGGAAGGAGAAAACATTACACAATTTAGATGGCATTGGAGAAACAGTAATCACATAGCAGTGAGGATGGAAAGAAGCAAGGGAGCTTTGAGACTTCAGCGTCTGTGCCTTCAGCACCTGGAGTTCACTGATCAATGAGTAGGCTGATCCGAAGCAAGTCTTCAAGGAACTTTGAAGTAAAACTGGACGACTTTGTCAAAATTTTAAGCCCGGAAGGGCTTCATTTGTTATCAGTTGTTTTCAAATTCTACTGTTTTATTTAATGTCTTTCTGTCTTACTCTCACTTTCAGACTTTAAAAATACTCTGAAAATTGCTTTTAAGACAAAAAGAAAAGTTTCTTGCTGTAATTCAGATGAGTTGCTCAAGTGTTGCATGCAAATGGAGGTAGGGTAGGCTGCAAGTCTGAGAATGCCCTTGCTGTGCTGAGTGATTGTTTTTGTGTTGCTTTTACCTCTTTATAAGGAGTTATTGCTTGCTATATGCTGTACCAGTTCAGTAGCTATTCTGATAATGTGTTAAAATGGCAAAACTCTAAAGTGAGGTCTTCTGTGTGGCAATAGTGTCAGGTTTGTTCTTGCTAGTGTTTAAAGTTACAGCAAGTTACTGCACATTCAGGAGACCCTCTGTTGCTTTGTACAGCACTAGAAATATTCCAAATCTGAGTAATTTCAAAGTTTGATTAATCTAATTTAAAACATTTTTTCCAAGTATTTCAGCTTTGCAGGAACAGGAACGGGAGGTTTTGTAAGATGGGAGGCTATCATTAAGGGGAGCCAAGTCCAGTGGACATTAAGGCTGAGGCAGTTTCTCCTTCCTAACCTGCTTGGGTGCAAGACTGTTGCAGTTCCCAGTTTCCAAGCAAATATGTGCACAGGGTGCCTCCTGAGCCAGCCAGGCAGCAGAGGAGAGCAGTGCCTTCACCAGTACCTGCAGACACCAAGAGCACCATAGAAACATGGATAGCACAGCCAGCCACTCCTGTATGCATACATCATCCTACAGAAAACACAGTTAATTAAGATGGGCCAGACTACAGTGGTTAGGGCTTGGCCAGCCAAGCATACTGAGCAACCGTTTGCTTACGTGTGGCTGGTCCCTTTTCTCCTCCCTTCTCTCCCTTTTCCCATGCTGCTTCTTCCCTGACGCGTGCAAATTGCAATATTTTCTTCCCTTGTCTGCTGTTACTCCTTTTTTCCTGCATTGCTCCCCATTTTCTGAGTATAAAGGTAACTTCACCCAAACTTTCCAAGGCTTCTTAGGTAATTTGGACCTTAGGTGGTATCATTGATAGAGTTTCCTAGGCCATGCCGGCCTTGCAGGATTGTTCTCACTGAAAGGTCCCTAATGCCTTCAGTGCCCTGTGAAGTTTGGCCCTTTCTCACAGCCCTCCCTTAACTACCTGTGAAATTCAGCACTCTTTCAGGGCACACTCTGTAATATCTGGGAGCTGCTTAGGTTCTCACCTGTTGGGCCCTGCAGTTTCTTCTGTCGCATCCCATGGCTGCTCATGTTATTTAATGGTAGGAAAGGCTGTAGCCTGGGTTACCACCCTGAGACCAGCTGCAGGCTGTCTCAGAGCCTTGGGTTCCGCCGCGCCTGTGCTGCTGTGGTTACCTGGGTCGGTTTGCTGGCTACCCAAGCTGTCCGTGCGTGACTACCAGGGGAAGGCAGCACTGACTGGGGGGGGGGATTTCATCTCCTTGAAATCTTCTGTCTGCTTTCTGGAGTTCTTCTCATCTGCAAGGACATCTGGGACAATGAATTATTTCTTTTTGACAGGTGATTAAATATCATTAGCCATCGTTATCATTAATTAAAACCATTTGTAAATGAAGAAAAGCAAGTTCAGTTCCCCGGTGGGCATATTTTGCATGACAGTTTTGCAAGGCAGTATTTTTTTTTTTAATGATCTCTATGCAGATAAGGTGAAATCTGTGAGGACAATGGATGTGTCGAGTTGAGATTTGTTTCTTGGTATTTTATGAGAACATGCTTTGCCGCAGGCTCTGCTCCTCTTGCAGAGAATTCCAGATTAACTGGAAGCTGGATCTAGGCCTGTTTCAAGGCTTAGTTCAGCATCTTGATACTTAGTTCAGTAATGCAGGAAGCTGCCACTTAAACTTCTGTCTCCTACATGAGAATTTTTTTCTGCTCTCCTTCTGTTTCTGAACCCCCGCTTCCCCATGGCCCTTTTCCCCTTCCTCCCAAGGCTGGTTGGTCTGGCTGGCAGAAAGATGCTGTCTGTCCACTCTGCTTACATGATGCTAGAAATAAATGACTTTCTGCAGTGTCCCTAGGAATAGATGAGGACTGCTGGTCCTCTGGCAGCAGGGAGAGCAATCTGCAGTGCATCTTCCCAGGCCTTCCCTAAAGGATGTGCATGGGCCAGCTCTCCTGTCATCCAGTGGTGTCAGGGCAGAGTACGGGAGTGTGACAGTGCTGTCAGCTTTAGTTGCACTTCTCATGGTTTAGAGTGTCAGTTTTTGACTGGCAAAGAGTTTTTAGTTACAAGGTGCAGAGGAAAAATTATATATATATATAATATAAATATATATGTAAGTATGCTTCTAGGCATCCCAGTCGTCCCTCAATTAAAAACACACATTTTTTCTATATGTCCCAGTCCTTGGCTGCAAAAGTGAAACTCTGTCCTTTGTCTTTTATAAGCAGTCCTTCTTTTAGTCCTTCTAGCAGTGAGTTTTGCTAACAATTAACTTGTTTTGTTCTGAATTTGTTTTGAAGCATGGACAGGGAATAAGCCCAAAGTCTTCTTTTCTTTACCCTCTTCCCCCAAAACGCAGAGACTAAAGCCAAAAGGTGAGTGTTTGGCTTAACCTAGCTGCTAATTCTCATCCCCCCAGCTGCCCGTGCTGAAGCTGAATGTGCACTGACTGCTTTTGTTAGACTTCTGGGAGTCTCTCCTCCACAGGTACACATTAACAAACACACACATCAACGTGCACATTAATAATCCCCCTGACTGCCGTTTTGGAGCACATCTGAAGCCTGTTTGGATGTTGAAGGTATTGTTACGATATGGTGAAGGGTGAAATGTCTCCTATCGGGAGAATCGTGTGGGGGAGCTTCCCAACACGTTCAATACAAAGCCTGCAGTGTGGATTTGAGCAGCTTAAAGCTGCAAAAATCACCATCAGGCTTGCTCTGAGCTGCGGATAGGGCAGGACTGAGAAGGCTGTGGAGATTTTTATTTTTTTTTTTTGTAAAATTTGAGGATTTTTAAATACTTGAAAATTGCAGTGGTTTTGTGCAGTAGAGGTGTTCAAAGCAAGGGACAGAGGTGGGTGTGGTATTTGTTGAAGGTTATTTAACAAGAGTCACACCCGTCTGTAGAAGCCTGGGATTTTCTTAAACCTCTGCTCAGCTATTGCAGGGCGGGTCTGGAGTCAAGGCAGGGGCATCGGAAGGGCACAGTGGTTTGAGCCTGCACTCTGCTGTTGCTCCAGCAGCCTCCGCAAGGAGGGGAGAGAAGAAAGCCTTGCCATTTGCTCTCCAGGTGTGTCTTCAGACAGGGAGGAGATGCCTACAGGAAGAGGACATGGACAAAGTACAGGCCTGCTTAAGGATGCGGGTGAAAGATGTTTATGCAGGTCTGTGTGGTTATGTTCTGCAGGAGAAGGAGGGTATGAGCTGGAAGCATGTCATGGATGAGTGAGAAAGGTCCAGAATGGGTTATGTTCTTAGTGCATGTGGAAATTTAGGACACAGCTCTGAAGGAATTAGACATTTTTGTTTGGAGTAACTCACTTCACAGCCCAGTTTGGGGGGTGTAGAAACCTGGCTGGTTTTGGGAAGTATTTGATGTTCTTGAGGATCAGAAGTTGAACGTGAATCAACAGTCCCAGGTTATTTAGGAAAAAGCAAATGTCACGTTGCAGTGCATAAACAGAAATAGGTCCTATGGGGCATGGGAGGCAACCTTTACTCTCTGCAGTGCGTTGTAGAGCCTGGACTGGAAGGCACCACATCTCAGCAGGGGTGACTGTGCAGAACAGGGTGGGAAGGACAAGCAGAGCTGTAGAAAATGTGTGGCGTGTGAGGGGCAATTGAAGAAATCAGGGTTTCGAAATCCTAAGGGAGATGTGAAAAACACCTTTCAGAAACACAGGTTTTTGTGGCAGGAAATAACCTGCTTGCTGTATCTGTGATGGGCAGGGGAAGAAATAACAGGCTGAAACTGCAGAAAAGGTGACTTAGGTTAAACGGGAAAAGTCAGTGCAGCCGTGGAGAGACACTGAAATAGGTTGTACAGGGAGGTCGTGGAGTCTCTGCTAGTGGAGGATTTTAAGATTCAGTTTAGGCACTCAGCTGAGGTAACACAGGCCTGCTTAGTCCACCTTTAAGGGGAAAGGGGAAAAAATCTGTCTTCTGAATTCCTGCTGAATAACTTTCTATTCCCCGTTTTTCTATGACCCCCTAACATGGTTATGCCTGTGGGTTGTACACGAGAGGCATGGTTCAGTAAGGCAGCAGGAGGAGCACGGGAGGTGTAAGAATGTCCTCTGAAAATATCTTTTAAAGCAAAGGATGAGGACTGTAAAATTGGGATAGAGGGCTACTAATGAAAATAAAATTAAAAAAAAAAAAAATGCAAAAAGTAATTAGAAGATGTATGCTGTTTGCCCTGTTCCTCAATAGGCCGCCTTTTTGGTCAGAAGAAAGTGATTGAGGAAGTTTGAGGCTGAAGGCAATACCAAGTGTCTATGGACTTTGACTGTCTTTCTGGAAGGTTTGGCTGCCCCCAGCTGAGTGCTTTGCCAGAGTGCAGGATGGAGAAGGAAGAAATGTTTTCTTCCTTTAGAGAATTGGCTGTAGGGCCCTGCCTCTTCTTCTTTGAAGGGCAGGACTTGGTTATACAGGAAGCAGCTGGAGTTTAATGAGAAAACTAGACAGGTAAATAAAATAAGAAACCTGCAGAACAGCCTATTGACAACTAAAAGGTAAATCAGGGGTGAAACATTGGTAAACTAGGAGGGCCAAAAGACGCATACAAGAAAAAAGATGAAAATCAATACCTGCCCACAATTGCATGTAGTTTCAGAGCATTACTTGATGTCTGGGGAGCAAGTATGAAAGCCTGGAGGACATGGAATATGATCAGAAAGCTGACTGAAAGAAATCAGTGATTTATTTGCATCCATGGGTTGGGAAGGACATACGTGCATGTTATGCATTCAGATAAACCAGACAGAAACAAGCAACAAAAACAGTTAATGGCAGAAAGATGCATTGAGGTAACAAGTCTCAAGAATCTAGATTTAAGACAGAGGGAGAACAGTAAACTTAGTGAAAAGAAATGTGACACCACTGCAAAATGATTCCATGATGATGCCAACAATGCCATCTTGTAGAAACTGCACCAAGATGCACACAATATGCTCCTAAATTAAACAGTACAGAGTACAAAGAATAGGGATTTAGACTGCTCATTATATCTTTGTTTGGATACTGTCAGCTTCTCTGGTAGCGTGGCTCTGAAGCTGCTGCAAGCACTGTTGTTTGATTGTGCAGTAACCTGCCAGTCTAACAGTGACTCTGTGCACAACTCTTAGGTGGGGAGGAGGGTGTGGATGTGAAAGCCTTCCTTGCTCAACCCCATACTCATCAGAATAGAGAACTAAGCTCCAGTTGCTGCCAGCCCTGGAAGAGTGCAGGTGACTTTTGGGCAAGCCAGCAGTTTTGGTAGGAGACTGCCCCTCAGAGTGCACTGCTTGGGTGCTGGCATCCTGACTGCAGCTGTATGACTTACTGCCCTTGAGGATTTCAGTGCACACCCAAACATCAGCTTTGCTGGGCTTGTTACTTCTTTGAAATAATGGTCATGCTGCATTTTATGTAGTGTGAGTGCTTCTGTCTGCACAGTCTAGAAATACATCTGGAGAACTTGGTGCATGTCTAGCATCATGCCAGAGCTCTTTTGGCTTGCTCAGTTGCTCAGGTCATTCCCATTTTAGCATGGAAACTACCTCATATGAGCCCATGGCAATGTGAGAAGTCAATGTAAGGATATGGTGTGATCTCATTCATTTGGGGGAAAAAAAGAAAAGGGGTCAAAAATCTGCTAAACCAACCTTGCCAGCAGGTGAGATGAAAGCAACTCCCAAGTACATGGCATTCTGCGTCTCTGGAGCTCTCCTCTCAGTCAAAAAATGTCACTTCAATCCAAAGAGCTTGAAGGGAGAGTGCAGGTGAGCTGTTACAATTAGTGTGCAATCTGATTAGCCTGTACCATTTTTCCCCAGTAGGCACTTGCTTGATCTGATTATAAGAGTGAAGATATAGTACAGTTCCAGAAGACTGTCCTGGATTATCCGAGCTCACCAAAACCATTCCCTGTGTATCCGACCCCTATTTGTATTGTTTCCTTAAAGCAAATAATGCATCAGAAGTGCCTTTATTGGCAGTCCTTGCTCCATGCCGGGAACCTGCCAAGATTAATCAACAAAGCATTCCCCTCCTCACCCCCTGCTTTCAGAAAGTAACCCTCATACAAGTGTTATTCAATTACTGCCCAGTCAGAAACCTCATGTTGTCAGAAGTTGTTGTTGAGAAGACAGCGGTTCTTAATGACGTACTGAGTTGCACGCTTCAGCATATCTCTGGAAATGATGCAGATGTGTTTACGTGCACATGACTGGTTAATTTTGTTTTGAATCAGTAACTAATCTGCAGAGAACATATGTAGCAAGGAGCTAGGTACAATTTATTCCTTGCTCCTTTAATTATTCTGTTTGTCTTTATTCCATGTTGTCAGGTTTTCAGCTACTGTTAGCAGTAAGAGCAAACTGAAAACCCATGTGGTTGAAGAGATAATTTCTTTAGCAAATGGGTAGGGAATTCTTTTTTATTTCTTTTTATTATTATTATTTTTAATTAATTGATTTACTGCAACTACTGTCTAATGCAATACTACATAATTAGTTAAAACATTATAAACATTTTAAGCATTCCATTGAGGAGAGCACATTTGAGTCATTTGCAGCACCTATGTAAAATTATCAGTCTTCTTTGGTTACTGACATGGAGAGAAAATATTTCCATATATTTCTTATCATGTCAAACAATAAACTGAAACAGCATCAGTTAAAACTATTGAAGAAAATCCATACTGTCATGTGACACATCTGAGTTAGTGATGAATTAAAATTTCAGTGTTTCCATTTCTCCATATATTGTAGATATACGACAACACTTAATCTCCTAAACTAAACATAAACATAAATATATATATATATTTAGCAACAGAGTTATGATTCCTTTTTGACCAAGTGTTATTTTATACGTTTATCTTGTAAAAACCTTTTATTTCCAGTGGGATCTTTCTCAATTTTTTCCCAACTCGCACATTTTTCATAGAGCCTTTGCACTGTTATTTTGGAGTCCTGGGCTTTCTCAGGAATGTGAAGTTATTCTGGGACTATTCCTTGGTCTCCTCTTCTGATGGTTTCACTTTAAAGGAATTATTGTTTGTTGCCTGATTATTTTCCTATTGCAGATGAAACTACAAATTTGTGCAATACAAATTTTGATGTTTTTGAGAATCATTCCTTAGGTCAGTTAGAATTTGACTCAGTGTAACAGTTTGGCAGAAGTTGCTCAGAGTATAAAATTAAAGAGAATTCTGACGTTAAAGTCATGTCAAACAAGCAGAGGCATCCTTTTTCTTCACCCTGCGACTCTTCTATTAACAGAAAAGTGTAAAGATTTGGGATATGCCTCATTAAAAAAAAAAAAAATACAAAAAAAAAATGCATTTTTTCCCAAGGAAGTTTGCACTCTCTCCAAAAGTACAGTTTATTCTACTGCTTCCTTCCCACTCTAATTTGAACTGAATTTATTTTGTAGCTATCCCTTGAACAACAGTGATCTGCATCAGTTCAACATTGAGGAGAATGGTGGAACACCATATAGCGCAAAAATACCTGCAAGGCACCACCACCACCACCGTCATCACCACCACCACTCTAATTATGGCGCCCTTGCTCCTGACAGCAAAGACATTGTTTCTGGAGTTCCAAATCCAAATAGTAAGTCTACTGCAGTGAATGTCATGTCAATAACTGGGTTGGTTTCGGATTTGGCTCTGGCAAGGAAGGAAAGGAAAACATTGCAAATTTCTTTCTTTTTCTTTTTTTCCATGAAGAATATACTTCCTGTTGTTCTTTTCTAGTTTGGTAGAATGTGCAAATGAGACAAGATTTTACAGTTTCCTGGCTTGGCTATGGGGTTGTGGGATTTGGTAGATTGGTGTTCCACAGCTGAACAAATACCCAATTAGTCACAGATACTGAGTCTCTAGCTTCTTGGCACAGGCTATTTTTTCATTGTTACTATTATTTGTATAATATCAAAAACCTATCCTTGTCTGCCATTGTCTTTCACTGATCTGCTCAGCTGGCCTTCAGCCCTTGTTTGGATCTGGCTCTTGCTTTCATGTCTGGGCAGAAGCCGCAGAAATTTTGAAACACTGGACAAACACCATCTTGCTCTCTGTTTTGGTACCGGTGTCCACAGCTATGAAGGAGGAGTAGCTGAATTAAAATCACACTGAGGCTAGAGTCCAGTCCAGTGCAACAGACTCTCTGGACTCTTAAAAACTTCTGCAGACTCCATGGATTTTAACAAGCATGGCAAAAATGCTCTCCCAAATGGCAGGGCTCAGCTCAAAAAAACAGAAACTCAGAAACACCTGAGAAGCTATGTTACCAGAACTGGTATAGATTGGCTAAAAGTCATACGGAGGTGTGTATCACAAGCACTCTTTTTCATCCCTAGGGGATTACTGTCTTCTGCAGTGCTGGTGCTCTTCCCTTTTGAGTCAGGTGGTATCTTTTCCTGTGCTGGATCGGAAGGGCTTGCTTTGCTGTGCTATTTTCAGTCCCAGTGGTTGGCACCATGTTTGCTGGCAGTAATGGTGACAATTCCTGCTCAGCCCCACCTACCACCACTGGAGTACATTTGCTTGCTCTGTGGAGATATCCTTGGTATGTAGAAATAGAAGAGGAGAGAAAACCTGCTTATTTCTGCTACAGCCTTAGGGAGTTTGGGCATACATCTCTGCTGCTGAACATGTACAGACTTTTTAAAGGTACATAGCTTGGCCAGATGTTTGTAGGTTTACATGGAAACTAGAAGAGAAACATCCCTGCCATTGAGCAATCCTATTTCTTGCTCTCCAAATTTATAATCTCTGCGCTCTGCAGTGCATGAGATGGTGGAATGGTGTAAGAATTTCTGAAGATGGACAAAACAAGTGTGATACATTATTTTCCTTAACTCAGGAAGATGCTAAGCTTTTCCTTTATCATTTTTTTTGCCTTTTTAGTTGTAAATCACCCTGAGATAGGCATCTGTTAGGGAAACTTTCAGGCCAAAAAAAGGATCTCGTCATGGATGGTGCTGTATGCCCTTGACTGCATCATGTTCCTCCTCAGCAGCAATGCACAGGCATCTACCTGCACAGACACTTTAATCAGATTTGTTTCAGAAACCTAGAAATTGTTTGTTTAATTTTCTTTCCCAAGGTGAGGGAGGTGACAGTTTTTAGGAGGGAAGCACAAGAAACAAAATGCAGGACGTTCTAGACATTCAAAGAAGGTGTCCTGAGCAGCAATATGAATTGCTTGACAGGGCTTTAGATCTATGTACTCCCTTAGGAGCAATCTGCAGGAGATCTGCTGTTCTTCTCAATGCTTAATGTACTGAATGCTCCACATCAGCATATCTACAGAAGGGAAAACGCAGCGGTGGCGCTGGCAGTGGGGCTGCCCTTGGGAAGGGGGTGCTGCCTGTTTGGTAAGGCTGGGCCAGAAGGCCACATCCAGGCTGTCAGCCTTCCCGCAACACCATGCCAGCCTCTGTTTTCCTTTCCCAAATTAGAGGTGAAGCATGCCAGTGGAAATACAGCCAGAGCAAGCAGTGGTGCTGCTGAGGGCCAAGGCCCTGAGGGCACTGCAGGCCCTATTGCTCTGGGGCAACCTCACGGCTCAGGCCCAAGGTCCCATGTCACCACCCGGGCCACCAGCCCCTGTCCCAGCAAGGCTGCAACAAGGCCTGGCTCCAGCTCCAGAGGTAGCCCATGGCATGGTCCCCCAGCACAGAAAGCTAATTCCCCCCAAAATGCTAGCCCACAGTGAGAGCAGGCATGCTTGGGCTGTTGCTTGTGCTTTTAGAGTGGTGCTGTAGTGGATGGCATCAACCCCCTGGAAACCCAGGGTCAAAACCACTTGTTTGCAGCTTGTGGTGGCAGCCCTGGGTGCCCTTTGGAGGGTGACCTCCAGCACCCTGGTTGTCAGCCAGTTCTCTGGGACAACACGTGTGGCAGAGTGGGACCAGAAACATCCAGGAAAGGAGATGCTGTCAGGGGTCTCGATAAGGACTGTGGCAACATGGGGGCAGGTGTCAGTGTCTGGCTGGAGGCTGGATGAAAGGGCCCCTGCTGGGAAAGTGTTTCTAGGAAGTACAGGGTCACCAGCCTGAGCCCACTCTCAAGAAGAGCGTGCTTGTGACCAAAATATCTCAAGTGGACATGCCTGGAAAGCCAGAAGGTCCATGTGGGCAATATGCTATCCAGATGGAAACCTAACAGTGAGGCTGGTGGGGATGAGGTTGTGCATGTCAGCTTGTCTACCTATTGGTTTTCCAAGGGACTATGGGCATTTTGTTACTTATTCCAGTTCCTATAGGCAGGACCCAACTCTGAGCTTAGATGATTTTAAATGAATGTGAAGTGGAACTTGGAGTGACCCACCTGCTGGTACCTGGCATATGGTCGAGAGAGGGAGAAGATGCCTCCACTTACATATGCTCTGATAGAATCCCAGTGCCAATTTGCAGGACACTGTGAAGGAGAGGTGAAAAACACTGTATGCCCAGCCACAGTTCCTTTTAAATACTGCTGCACATTTCACAGCAAGCACACAGCCTAGGACTTTGTTACAGAAAACAAACCCAGGCCAGATCTGCCTGATTTTTCACATACCAAGTCATTTGTCTACTTCGATTACTGGAAGAAATGAAATCAGGTGAAATAAATCTGACATGTGTGTTCATGAAGGTAGATCAGCAGAAGATGTTTTCATGCATTCAGCCTCATTATTGTATTTGCAGTGCCTTAGAGCTAGCATACACAGATCATATCTTTTCATGCGGCAGATTTTCCCCCATTTATTTTCAGTCACCATACCGGGGACCACTGTGTTCAGCAGCATATAGCATTGCAGTGCCAGCCCTGCTCCCTAAGCCTAATCAGCACAGCGCATTTGTACATGGATTACCACGTGCACATGAACAGACCCACCAGCAGCAGCTGGGGCTGTTGCAGAAAACAGCTGCCAACAAGCATGTCGTATAGCTTGCAGATTTTTTATGGCAGAAAATGACAAATGGAAAGAAGGGGCCCAGCTTGCCTCTCAGAATCTAGGCTGAGCTTGCAGGTTATTAAAAAAAAAAAAAAAAAAAAAAAAAAAAAAAAACATCTTTTATTCCTGACCTGCTTGATGCAAAATTCCTTGTGTAACCCTGAGCAGAGAATGGTTTAATACAGCCTGAGTTTCAGGCTGGAATAGTGCTTTGAAAAAAAGCAATGCTGCCAGATCCTTTCTTGAAATGAAAGCCTGGTTTTGCCAAGCCTTAATGCTGACTCAGTAAATGTATGCCTTTTTTTTTTTTTTTTTTAGAAATTCAAATTTTTGCATTTTTTTAAATATATCTGTTTGCAAAGTTGAGTCAAAAGGCTAAAATAGCTTGGTTTCTGAAGCTCTCCCTTCAAGCAACAACAAAAATCTAACAAGTCAGTTTTAAATCACAGCATTTGAATAATTCAAATAATGCACTTTTTCTCCTCTATATTCCTTCTTGACAGGAAATAGAATGTCTGCGTTTCTTAAAAATAAAAATTAAAAAAAAAAAATCATCATTGTGTCTTGTCTTTGGGGCTACAGTCTTATGGCTGGGGTAATTTATTCCCTGGTGCCATGGAGCAGTTTCATAGTCCCATATCTATGGAAGGAACCATAATGACAAAAATGCTGAACTCTGAACCATCACCAGCTTGTGATGAGAGGCCACCAATGGGAGGTCACTGCTGATACCGTAACCCCTTCTAGGACATTATTACCTCTGATTATGTTTCACCAATGCCAAAAACAGCTTTTTACTTATATTCCTGTAAGCTGGCATTAGCAGTTTGTCTCTAGTCAGCAAAGGCCTTAATGTATATTTAAACAGCTGTAGAATTAGATCTTGAGTGAGCAATATTTAATATTCTTAGGACAGCTTAAGAACCTGATCCAAACAAAACTGCAGGCAGTGCAAAGTTTTTATTGATTTCAGTGGT
This sequence comes from Nettapus auritus, assembly GCA_011076525.1. Lineage (NCBI taxonomy): Eukaryota > Metazoa > Chordata > Aves > Anseriformes > Anatidae > Nettapus > Nettapus auritus. The sequence goes on along the minus strand of CM021766.1, from coordinate 89,856,101 downwards.
CTTTGAATCAGACTCCAGAGACTACCAAATTGTTTCCAACTATTATCACTTAGAATCTATGGAAAAAAGAAATGCAGGAGGCAGCAAGGATTCATTAAATTATAATGTAATGAAGCTCATTTTTCTCAGAATATTTGCAAATATACATATGTATGCCACGCCATCCCTAAGATGTTGGCAGAGACCTTTCAAGACTGTCTCAAAAATATTTTACCTTGTCTTTCTGTGTCAGTGGTGTGCTCAAAATCTCTGTTGACAAAGCATAGCAAATTCCTGACAACAGTCTTAAAGAGGCTGGCATATAAATAAAGATGTCTGAGAGGAGCCAAAAGCTATACTCTGATCTCTTTACACATCACATGTTCTGAGAGTGGCACCTTGGCTGCATAAATAATCCCTCTGGTGTCAACTGAGTTTTAGAATATAAGGGAGTGGGGGAAAGAAATATCTAGCCCTAAACTGGCAAGAGCCCTGCTGAAACATAGGGATGGGAGAGAATGGGCAGGGGGAGGAATCATTTGCTAAACAGAACAAGGAAAAATGACCCAACAGGCATAATTATGAAACATTTTTGATGTTCTTACAGGCAAGATGGTTTGCTGATCACTGTCTCTTCAAATGTGGTTGAGTGATTTGCTCTGCTGTTCTTCTGTAGCCTCCCTTCAGACTGTCTTACCTTCTTTTCTTTCTTTCCTTCTTTCTTTCCTTCTTTCTTTCCTTCTTTCTTTTGGGCATCTTTTTAGAATTGAGCTCAGGACTTCCCCTTCTTTATGATGAAACTTCTCATCTGAAGAAAATAGAAACGGAGAGTGTGAAGGTAGTTGGACCATGGCCAGCCCTGCACGTCAGCATGAACAAGGTATAGCATATACATATATATTATTACATATATATGACAGGGAGACCCCTTATCACTGCATATTTAGAAGCCACTGCTTTTCACCTTCAGTTCAAGTCAACATTAATCTGCAACTGTCTTGTTTTTTAATCACCTCTCACCATCTCCTCATGTGACTGAGGTTTGGTTTTTAGATTTAGAACTTCCTTCTTTGCCTTTTAAAATTTCAGAAGCTGCTGCTACAATGTTTGATGTAGTTTTAATTTGGTTGTGAACACTTAGTCATCTAGGCAGCCCAGAGCTGTAAAAATATAACAACTCTTAAAATGATTTAAAAAAAAAAAAAGTTGTTTCTGTACACAAAGAGTTTGTGTTAGCTCCCCTGGTACCTGATGTTAATGGGTGTTTCATAAGTGGACTACTGCTGAGGTGGCAAAACATCCATGTCCCACTGCTTCTACCAGAGACGAGAGGACACCAGATCAGTGGCTCCTTGTATCCATGTGAGGCAAAATCCATTGTGCCTGTGCTGTTGTGTGCCTTTAGCTGAGTCTGGGTAGAGCCAGGCTATGCAAAGGAGCCTCAAAATTTATGAAAATTTGTCCCTCAAAATTTATGAAAATTGCTGTTCTGAGCCATCGAACAGTTGTATGTGCACTTGAAATGTACCAAGATTCACCACTGGAAAGCACCAACTAGCAACCAAGCCCTCATGTTACAGACAGTGCATTGTTGTGACCAACAAATAATTTTGAATTCTTTTGGCCCCTTGCTTGTGGTTTCTTCTTCAAGCACCACTTTCTGACCTCAATCCTAGTGAAATGTGTACACAGAGCTTTTTAAGCTAAAACAAACAAACCACAGGTCTTTGAGCAGAATGTTAAGCAGCCTCAGCAGATAGCTTCTGCAGTGAACGAGGGATTTGCTGTAAATGTTGGGTTACCTGGGCTGAAATGCTGTTGAGCATCACCCAGCACAATGGCATCAGGGCAAGTTAGACAGGACTGAACACCAGTCCTTGGACTGTGGCAAGTTTTTTCAGCTGAGAGTGTGGCCTTCTTAAAGCTGCTTTGGTTGTGGTAGTTAACTAGCTACTGAGTCCAGCAGCTAACAGCTTTTATTGAGTGCTCACTGTGTCTAGTGTCTGGCGAAAAATAAAGCTGTAACAGACCTCCTGCACCACACCACTGATTTCTATTCTACTAATCCCTATTTATTCCACACTTTTGTGTCCCCTGAAATATTATGCTTAAACAAAACCAGTGAAGCACTTACAAAGCTGCTTCATTTGCTCTATTTCTGAAAATAAAGCAATGGTTTCCACATCTATTGTGGAGTCTCAACTTTCATTCCCTCTCTTCCTATTGCTAATTATTATTTTTTCAAGGAAAGTGCTTTGGGGCTGGAATTTGTCAGGCCTAATAATCCACCCAGAGGAGAATTAACAAGAAATTGGGTAAATTAGATTCAGCAGTTAATTAATTTGATTGTCCGCTACAGCAAACTCCATCTCATGGGAATGATGAATGGATGTGTCCAATCTCTTTTCCAGAGCTGTTTGGTACAGTGGACGTGTCTGTCCACCTACTAAATGATAAAAGTCAATTTCAACATGCGTCTCATGCCCTTTGGTACTGGTGGACTTCTTAATCTCCAGAAGAGATAGACTTAAGTGTTGCAGCTGTGAATGTATTTCCGATTTTTTTTTTTTTTTTTGCAAGCCTTTTCTTGGAATATATGTTCTCCTGTCCTCTCTGCTCCGTGTGTGTGTATGTGTGTGTATATACATACATATGATATAAAGCCAATTATGTACAGTTAGGATTTCTGAAATATTTGGTCCTTAATCATTATTAGTCCAGATGTATTTATTACAGAAAAGAAAAAATTATGATACAGTTTAAATTGTTTCTACCCCTTTCACTGGTATTACACTCACCCATTCTCTGGGCCCCTGAGTCCCAAGGTCAGAGGCTTCATGCTGGTAGGGGGGAGAAGGGGTGTTATGGTAAGTACTTCAGCAAGGAGGATGTGATATTCAAGTTGATGGTTTCTTCCTTGTTCTAGGATCTGCTTGGAGCTTTTGTTGTGTTTTTGCTAACACACTTTTACACCTTGCTCTTTCTTCACTGATCTGCAGCTTCACCTTACATCCAAATTTACTGTATATGGTGGCTTTTACACGTGCTAGCTGCTTTGTGTATATTTTCTTCATTACCCCTAAACCCAGTTTTGTCCAGCTCCAGGTCTGCATTTCTTTAACTGGCCACTGGTGGGTTGTTTATAACCATGGGGTCTCCAGCGCCAGCCTGCGCCCCGTCTGTTACCATTCCATGCCTGCGCTCCTCCTCACCACGTCCTGTGCCTCCACCTCGCAAGGCCTCTATTTCCATACCAGGCCTGTATTGCTTTATACTACATCATTATGGTAGCCATAAATATCACTTTCTACAAAGAATGACTGCTTGTCTTACTGTTGTCTATATAAAATGATTGTTGCTACAGCTAGGTGTAGTAAACAAAGCTGCAGGCAGGTCAAGAAAGATCCAGACAGAGGAAGCCTGACAAGCCTCAATACTGAGGCCTTGCACACTGTTCAAAACTTGTGGCTCCCTGTCTCTTCTGTTTACTATATGGGTCAGAGAGGACATACTCTGGGAAAGACGGCTACCATAGCCCAGTAAGGCTGTCATAAAGCCTGGCACTGACAGAGGCAAAGTCTAATAACATTGAGCAACAGCATTTTATAAAATGCATGTGATACCAGGAGTCAAAGGTTTACTTCAAGGATATAAGCAAGACAAGATTTATTGGGAGTTGTGTCTTTCATTAGACCAAATGACAGTTGACCTGGAGAAGGTCTAGTGTATCTGACAGCTTAAAGATAATTTTTTTTTTTTTTTTTTTTTTTTTTTTTTTTTTTGGTTTGTTTCTTTTTCCAAATATATGGTTCTAATAAAAAAAATGCAGCTTCTGCTTGCAGACTTTATCTCAAATGAAAATAACACATAATCGTACAGGTCTTACCAGGATGCTGTTTGATCATAATTGTTAGTTATCACATAGAAATTTTTATATAAATCACCTAGTGAGAAGGAGGTGACTTTCATGATTAGATTTTCATGCATGTTAAAAGGTGTAGGTGATTCACTGATTCTTCACAAGTCTCCAACCAGTGGGTTTAATACACATTAAATCCAGTGTGTGGCTGAGAAGTGAGTATTGATAAACTGGCAGAGACAAAAGATCATGAGTCTTGCTCTTGGTAAAAAGTTTGATGTGGAACAAAGCATGAACCTTTCAGAACAGAGGGAATGGAAATGTTAAGTACAAGAGTGGTATTGCTGTGTTTCATGCAGCTATTTTAGTATTCTGTATGTGTACTTAATATTCAGTTAGCTTTGCAAACCAAAGCTAGTGTCATCATTATCTAACGCTGTACAAATCTGCCTTCAATTCTAGTATCAGTGAATGTAATTGAATTTAAAGTAAATATTTGGGAAGAGCAAAGCAAATTTTAAGACCTCAATTATAAAAAAAGAAAAAAAGGTGTCTAGTATTCTATGTATATATATGTGAGCTTATTCATCCTACTTATGTCAAACCCATTTAAATGCAATTCTCCAGTGTTTTCCCTCTCTGGAAAAAGTAAAGTTCTGCTTTACTGGTGAAAGTTATATGATACATTGCTATTTTATAGCACCAGCAGAACTGGAGTTGGAAAATTGGAGTGTCGTCAGGTATCTTAACATTTGATATGGACTTTTTTTCTCATTTCTAAACCTTTTAAGATGACTTTAGATAGCAATTTTAAGGAAGAAGTTTATTTCAAATGCAAGTATGACTCTCAGATCAGCATCTCAGGTTTTCCAGAAATATGTAATAAAAATGTTAAAATTGGAAGTTTCATTAACATTGTACTGTGTTTAGTCTTCTAATGACTTCCTCACTGAGTGCTCTTACTTTATAAATGAAAATAAAACTTTAATACCTGCCAACCTGGTACAACATCTGAATACCCAGCTGCTATCTGTATGCTTCACTCATCATTGCAGGCAATAAGAATTCTGGAAACATGAGATTTCTTTATTCCATGGCAAAATAAAGTACATTACAGCTCTCATTCTTGCAGCAGTAGTGTATAGAGACTCCATAATGCAGTCAGGTTTTAGATCTTTAATTTTCTTATGAACTAGCAAAATGAACTGTAGAAGGTACTGTATGGTTTTGTGTAATTATGAATTTTTTTGTTCCTTCTGGATGACAATTACACTTCAGGAGTTGAGTTAGGAGAGGAACAGTGTTATATGTATAGATTAGCAACATTAAGGAATAATAGGAACTTCTACAGATGCTTAGAAATGCTAATAGTCTGAAGTAATGAGATACTACTTTATTCTGTGATTGGAGTTCACTTTAAGTCTGGATCTTTGATGCCATTGCAAATGTATGTTTAATAGTCTAAGCTAATCAGCTGTGTGAGAGCTGAATTCAGTGACAATTCAGGTGTGCTGCACTGTGGCAGAAACTCTGTTACGCAAAGAAGTGTTTGCCTTTTCAGATACATTCAGAAGCTAGAGGAGATCTGTGGCATTTGCATGCAGTCACATTTCCTCTGAAGCAGGGAGAGGTGGGGGCCTTGGGCTGCTGGCTTAGCATCAGGGGAGCAGGACGAGGCCAAGCAGCCAACTGCAGCAGTGTCTGCTCTTCACGTGTGATCAGTCACCAGAGCTGCTGCTGCTCCTGGCAGGGTGCAAGCAAAGCAACTTTTGCTTGCTTGAAGGTGGAAGCCCTTGTAGGCTGACCCAAACAAGGGCTGATGCAGAACCGAGTGCCCAGGAATGGTTTCTTAAAAGGCTGTAACCTGCTGCAGTGGCAGCATCTTTCCATTTTCCACCAAGGTTTTCCATTCCTTTTCATTTTCCTCCAAGCATTTGAACCTCTCCAGTTATGAGAATCTCTGTGTGAGACTCATGCATCAGACCCCATGTAGTGACAGACTCAACTAGGTGAAATCGTCTGCTGTGACTGTGAGAACAGCAGGAGGTTTGGACCGCTGGGGGATTCACAGCTTCAGGGCAGCCCTGAGGGCCTTTGCCTTTCTCTTGGTCAATGTGGGGAAATAGAGCAGGAGGAGAAGAACACAAGGACTGAAAAATATTCACATGTGTACAGTATAACAGGTGGAAAAGGCCTGGGAACTTTTCAAGTTATGAAACAAGTTACTGTCCTAAACAAACATCGGTTGACTTGATTTAGCTAGTGAAATGCAGTTGCTTATCTTGCTTGGCTGAAAAGCTATTTAATTAGTATCCAATGTTAAAACAAAGGTGCGATTTTACGTAGCCTTTAGAAATGCCATTGCTTAGTGCATTATTCTTTCTGCTGTTAGAAATCAAAGCTATTAAAAGTTGACAATAATGACAGCTCTTTTGAAGTGCGCTGTGGCTACAAGGCTGTTCCTTGAGGAAAGGTTGTGCTTTCTTTACAGTTCATTTTTTCTCCTTTTGGTTATCTCCACTTCCTAGCTTCATCAGTACCCCAGAAAAAAACACACCTGACAAATGAATACATCTTCTTTTTTTTTTTTTTTTTTTTTTTTTTATTTTCAGATGCTTGCCAGAACTGTAGTTGTTTATCAAGACTAAATAGATGGCTACAGTGCCATAAGTCGTTCCAGCCAGAAGCTGTCACTTTTCATTTAAAGTATTTTCTTTTTCCCTTAGGAAGAATGTGGAGAGAATGAAATGTCCAAAAATATCTTCCATTAAAAATAGTAAATGTGGCTTGGCAAATAAACATATAAGAATTATTACAGAAAAATAAATAAATAAATAAATAAATAAAAAAAAAAAGAGAAAAAAAAAAAAAGAGGAAAAAAAATCTCAGGATGGTCAATCATTTAGCAGAAATTTGTTCAAAATCACACCTGGAAGCTATGACATTTTGGATGCAGGAGCCTGCTGGAGCAACTTTGTGTACACGTAAGAAATATCTTGCAGTCTCAACAGAGTTCTGCAGAGATCTGTCTCTTACCCCATAGCGTTTGCAGAATAGTCTCAGGCAACATACTTGCAATTGTGAATTTCTCAACTTGCAGAGTGTCCCCCTTTTTGTCTGTGATTGTTCTTGGTTCCTGAGAGAAGAATCAGAAAGATTTTAGTTACCCTCAGCCAGTGGATAGCCATAGGGGAGAACAGAAGGAAGGATAAAGAAGACAGGTTTTGAAGTTTAAGGGCTAATCATATGGCAAATTAATAGGTAAAAATGTGCCAGTTCTGTCTTGAACTACTTTGCTAGAGGTTAACCTCAAGGGTACTCTGAACCTGGTTTACTGATGCCTTGTACCTGTTCCAGCTGGACAGGTTAGCAGGAAGCACAGCGAGATCAGAATGAAAGCTTTATATGTCTGTTCTGTCCAGGCATATACGACCGCTCACTCTTTGCAGAGATGCAAGAGGAAAATGAGTGCATAACCTAAGCCGTCATTTGGTTGTAATTCAGGTCTCATTTCCAGAAGGAAGAAGAAAGTTAGCAATGACTGTTATGCCATTGTTCAATTCTTCTCTAAAAATATACGAGAAACAACAGTTTGATAGGTTAAAAGTTTTCATTTACAAGCCTGGTCTCATCCATACCCTGTTTATTTATGCATTAGTATTACATTGTCCTTTTCTCTTTTTTTTTTTTTTTTTTCTTTTCTGCATGGGAAGTTTATTCATGCTGGCATTTCTGCTGGATGTTGTTTGTTCAAGGCACAAAACCTTTAGGTCATGTTTGAACAGGTCACTAAGCTAGCTGTCCCGAGGCTTTAGATTTCTGATCCAGATCACTAAGTAGGCAAGGGGTTGACATCAAGCGGAAGCAACAGCAGCAGCAATGTTTAAACTTCCTGGGTTTATCTGGTTATGATAAAGGAGATTTTGTGTGGCTTGCAATTAAGTGGAGATCAAATCCCTCTGGTTAAATTTGCAAAGCCCCTTTACATTCTTAGAGGGGTGTAAGTAAGCGATGTTCACCATAGTTTAGTGCTGTGAAATTTTCCCACTTCTACCTGCCCAGGATGTTTGAAGACAGTGCTTTGCTTCCTCGGCATGATCACAGCTTTGGCAACCACTCCAGAGCCTGGCTGAGCTTTTTCCGTGTTTCTTTGCATTGTGCACCAGTTTCTTTCTTCTGTTGCTCAGACTTCTCTGACTTTTTTTTTTTTTTTTTTTTGGTCTGGATAAGAGTATCAAGTCATTACATATTTTGAGAATTTTTATTGTGAAATGTATTTATTAGGGTATTAATGTCTAAGTTTTATCCAGTATTGGTGAATCAAGTTGTTATAAGTCGAAGTCTGACCTTTGGCTGTCTTGTGAAGATATCTATATCCCCATATCCATCTAATGTATTTCACTGTGCTTGTCTTTTACATAAAATACAGGGTGAAGAGAAAAAGGTACCTGAAAAGGCTCTTCATGCCCCTGTGTCACCTTCCTCTGTACCTGATCATATGAAGTGCAACATCCTTAAAGCTCAAGTAGAAGCTGCTTTTAGAGTAGGCACCCAGGTAATCTGTGTTTGATGTTTCCAATTCCTAATTTTGGCATAGTTTACAGCAATTTTCCAAAACCATATTGTTCACAAAGAAGCACCTTATTTTATCAGGGTATCCACATTGACCTAGTTTTCTCTAGCTGCTCTACACTTTCTTCAGGTATGTCACCATGATCTGTATGATGGAAACAGGAAATTTGTCCTAACTGATGAGATTAATACAGCTGAGAGAGGCTGTGAAAATAGGAGAGAAAGCCCCAGAAATCTCCACGATTTGATTCTGTCACTCTAGCTGTTGCTTACTTTGCAGCTGAGAAGCAGTAACCTCTGGAGTTTTCTAAGGCAGCCCACCATTCATGGAAACTATGGTTAAGGATGTTGTAATGTGTCTAATGTGAAATGTTAGCTAGCCTATTGCTTTCTTACTTGTGTGCCTTTTACTAAATTGCAAGCTGCTATTTTCACTGCTTGGTGGTCAGTTAGATACATCATGTTTTAAAAACACCACAAGATATTTTGCAATATTGTCATGCAACTGAAAACTCCTGCTAGATAGCAAGACTGTAACAATATGACTTCCCAGTCAGAGGTAAATCTAAGTGAAACCTAAAATCCGTGATTCTTTGCAAGTGTAATTAGCAGGCAGGCGATAATGCTATTTGTGCCAAAAGTAAAACCAAACAGAATGCTTTAGGAACAAAAGTAGAGACAGAAGGATTGATAGGGCTTATCCCAAGTTCCTGTGGTATCCTTGTGCGTACTATTCTCTTTGAATATGGATTATGTTGGTTTTGCCATTGTTTTGTTTCCTTTCACAATAACATAGCAGGTCAACTTGACCTGCGAAGGATTTTGTTAACAATCATATTTGTGCATTTGTTGTTCCAGGGCAGATCTTTCATCTGAGAACTAGATTACATCTGGTCTAGATAGACCTAAGGAATTATCAAAATTTTGTTGTTCTGAAACAACAGAAGAACAGAAACCATAAATCTGGCAGTATGGCAGGGAAGCAGGTTGGGGGTCTTTCCTTTCCTTTCCTTTCCTTTCCTTTCCTTTCCTTTCCTTTCCTTTCCTTTCCTTTCCTTTCCTTTCCTTTCCTTTCCTTTCCTTTCCTTTCCTTTCCTTTCCTTTCCTTTCCTTTCCTTTCCTTTCCTTTCCTTTCCTTTCCTTTCCTTTCCTTTCCTTTCCTTTCCTTTCCTTTCCTTTCCTTTCCTTTCCTTTCCTTTCCTTTCCTTTCC
>CM021766.1:89802793-89846380 GCA_011076525.1 Nettapus auritus | reverse complement strand
TTTTTTTTTTTTTTTCTTAAAGCAGTTCTATCACCTCTTTCTGAGTACTGTGCTATATCAGCTGTGTTTTATTCAGCCTCTTTCTTGTCTGATTGCCCTTGGATTTGCCCTCTGGTTTTCCTGTAGGTCCTTTATCTATAGGATGTCATGGTATATTTCTCACGTTTTTATTTTCCCCCAAATTTGCTTAATGATCACGTTTGATTGAATAGTTAAAGACTGGAAGCAGTGCATGCCGCTGCATTCAGAGTACAGCATTACCGAGGCAAGAAGGAAATGTGCTACGCATATGCATCTCTCAATTCACCTGCCCTGCCTTAAATTATTACCCTGAGGTTTTCCAAGAGAACATCCCGGGTTGCTTTTTCATCATGTCATTACTGTTCATCAGCTGCTGCTATGTTGTAAATAAGTTTCAGAGCAAGCTGAGCATCCCTTTTTTCCTTCTCACGTGTGTTGTTTTGCACAAGGCTTTAGCAGTCAGGGTGGATTAAATATATGTCTGTATGCTTGCTGCTTTGAGAAAAGCCTTATGATTTCAGGAGGAAGGAGGGGAAAGAGTATTGGTACAGTATGGCACATATTGTGTAAATATAATGGCATGCAGTTCAGCTTGAAATCCCTCTAGCTTTCAGTGCTAAAGAAGCATGGTTTAAAGTGGTAGCCAGTAAGTTAGGAAGTCACCTTGGTCTTGGAAATCCTCATTCAGCTCCCTGCTTAGCCACAAAATTGCCTGTGCTCCTGAGATGGGTTCGCACCCCTCCTGTCACATGTGAGAGAGAATGATTACCCTTCCCAGCTACACTGCAAAAATAAGTAGGCAGAGATGAGGCAATGGAGAGCCATTACAGTAAGAAGCTGTAGCTAGACAAGTGCTGGGAAGGGTAGACAAAAGGATAGACTGTGAAGGAGGGAGAAGAAACCTACCATAGAAACCAACCTAGAAAGCAGGAGGATACAGGAGGGCTACATGGAGGTTCCGATAAACCACGTTACCAGCATGCCATAAAATTACTCAGTTATCTCCTCTGCTCCCCCCTCCATGAAAAACGAACTGGATACCAGTAGCTAAACCATTTCCCAGTGGCAATTCAGTCACCTTCAGGGAAAAGAGAGCGGGGATGGCATTACACTGCCCAGAGACACTTAGAGCATCCTTCTGAGGGAGCAGATAAGAAATAAGTTTCTCCATAGCAGTCATTGAACTCTATGTATTCCTTCGGAGCTGTGATCATGCCCCTATTTGACCATATCTGATACCTCTTGCTGCCCAGTACTTCTGGAGGACTAACCCTGCTGCCCTCTGCCCAGCACTGTCTTTTGACTCCGGTAAATCCTTGAGAAGTCCTGCCTTCTGGCCTTATTCTTCAAAGCATGCCCCTTCTCATCTCTTTCTCATGTCTTTCTCATCTCTTGTCTTCTGTATTGTCATATTTCAACATACGAGGCAGCCAGGACAAGAAGTATATCTAGGTTCTACAAAGGACAGTCCATATTTCAGTTGCTGTAATGCAAGACAGGCGGATTTTCCTCATGTACAGCATAGAACTTTCTTTCATGGTACCACAAGAAGCTGAGGATTTGCTCCCCTCTACCTTGTAAAAAGAAGAAGAAAGAACCAGGCTCTGTCTTATGCACACAATGTTTGAGATAAAATGTTTTCTTCATGGCTGGATAGAATATCTACTAATATATTTTTTGAACATCCCCAAAAGTCTGTGGTCTAACCCATTCTTTATGAAGTTTCATGATGGCATCTTCATTATATATTTAGGTGTAAAAGTGTGAAAAAAATATTGGTGCACTGTAGGATCAGACCCAAAATTACCAAACTGTTGCTTGAAATATTTGTACCACCTCTCTCTTCTAAGCAGTGGGAATATTTTCAATACCATATGCTACTAACATCAGGATGTGACAAGATTATAAAGGCATCTCCTGCATGTAGCAGAAGAAAATGTTCCTTGTTAATACTGAGAATGGAGTAAATGTTTGTGAGTGGAAAATAGAAACAGAGGCAGGAAATTTTATGTAGTTTTCTTTCTTTTTGGCAACTAAACACCAACACAAGAGAGAGCCTTAGAAATGAATGATTCCAATACTCATGATCTCAAATATAAAAACAGGGAAAATTATGTAATACATTTGAAAATACATACTGCAAGATGGTCTTTGCAGTGCCTCATTTCAGAATTATGGTGAAGAGCTATTTATCACATTCCTTGGGGGCAACGCACCATCTCCCATGGCAATAGTGCTGACTTAGAGACTGAAAATTTGTAAGTTTATGGTGCCAATCACTGAGCCCTGCATGTGGTTTAGAGTTATGGAGCAGCAGGAAACTAACAGGAGTGAGTTTGTTTATTTGGTAAAGATGGAAATATTTATGTGCCGTTCTGCTAGCTGGAGAATCAAACTACAGCGTGCATGGGGATGCTTGGAACCGAATCCAGGAGCACACTGCTGCAGACACCACAGGTGAGAAACGTGAGGAACCCACACGTGACTGGGAATCTGCCATTTGCACGGGGCATGCCATGCTCTAGGTATCTGTAGGTCTGGAGCAAACCAGCAGCATTTCGCAACACACCCTTTAAACTGTGCCACAGGGGTCTGCCACCTTCCAGCTGACAGACTGCATATCACAGTTCCCACATAATTAAGCTCCAGGGGAGCACTAAGCACTGCAAAGCGCCTGACATTTTTACTTTTTTTTTTCATACTTTTTTTTTCTTCATTTATTCCAGACTTCATTTGAGAGCAAGTGGTATAAAGCAGCAATGAAGAGCTGCCAGAATACAAAAGACCAGCTCTCCCTGGCATTTAAACCCCTTTACAGCTTGCATGAGTCAGTGCTGATATGCTGTGGTTGATCAGATGACTTATTAGTATCACAAAGAGTCCCTTTTGCCAAACAGTTCATGGTCCAACTGATGGGTGAGAGACACCGTCAGGTTTTAGTTGCTATTTATACCCACTTGGGCTCTGGGCAAATCCTAATTATCCTTGGAATTAAGCACAGGCTCTTGAACAAATGTACAACTATCTCAGCAGGGCTTTTTCTTTTGTCAGGGAACGTGTGTTGTGTTTTAGTTTTTCGTCTTCTGCAAGTGGTGTTTGTATTCTCCACCTGTTACCCAGGCTTTCCGAAATCCTTGTGTTGGTATAAGTCTAGCAGGTTATCATCGTGAAGGACTTGAGATCCCATTTCTCACAGATTTCTACCGCAGCTGATTTTTGCGTGCCTCACATCCTTCTCTGCAGACAAGGAAGGCCAAGCTCATTTTTAAGACACATTTTTGCAGTGCAGGTGCGGGAGACCAAAAGAGAGGTGACATTGCCCCTTTCTCTACTGAGCTATTCCTCACTGAGCACTGTGGGTTGCTTGTTAAGAGTGGTGGGAAAAGGTAGTTTGGATATGTGGAGTTACTTACAAAGAGCGTGCAGAATCCTACTCCCCTCCCCACAACAAGAGGTTCCTGGCTTACTGCTCAGAGCAGTACTGACCGCAGGAGCCGGACTCTAGGCTTCCCTCCCAGTTCTTGCCCAGGTTGTTTGCTCTGCCTTTTCTCTGGTATTTCCTCCTCCTGTTCTCACACACAGCACTACCGGTCAATGCCCTACATCTCCGCTCCTGCTTTATCAGCCCCCAGGGAAACTCTTGGCCAAGGTGGGGTATCCTTGGGTTCAGCCAGGTTTGGGTTCTTCAGTAACTGATTCCCATGGCTTGATTCTCTGTCAAGAAATGGATATTTACATTGAACAAAGGGACGGTCACTCCTCTGGCCCCTTTCACACACTGCCTTTCTTCATAAGCTTATACACATGTAAATTTTTAGGCCAGCATTGATAGCCATCTCTCTTTTTCCTCCCTGTCCTAGAAGCAGGTACAGACCGACAATAATGTCGTTTTTCCTTAAGTTTTGCAAATCTGTGAAGAAGTGCAGGTTGCTTGTGCTGTCTCAGGTTGCCTCATACAGAAAATGTCTCAGGACATGTGTGGGTACAGGTGTCATCCTGCAGCCTGTACACTCCACGTAGATGTGGGCCTTGGCTACAAATGTAAATGAGACCGGGACCTGTGCATTATTTATGGCAGAAAGGGTGCATAAGTGAGGTGACTCAAAGTGCTAGTCTTCCCTGGCTACATTTTTGATGATTCTTTTCCGTTTTCATTGTGCTTTGCCCTTTAAGGAAAGATTTAAGTGTAAGGCCTTGTCAACGTGAAAGTCTGGGTGTGTTTGCCCTGTGCTCCTAGAAAAAATTCACTGTCTTTATATAAGCTGAGTCTTTGGAGCTTTATTCACGTAAGGGGATCTGGATTCAAACCCTAATCAGGTCATGAATGAAAATAGAGTAGGTAAGGGGGAGACACTTGAGGATTTATAATCTTAGGCGATCTTTCTTATAATAGGACTCAAACAAATTCTTCTGGATTCCCAGAGGAGTTCTCAGCTTTCACTAGATGTTGACTTAAGTACGTTGAAACCATCAGCTTTTCCAACATTTTAACCTCTTTCCATCATGAATTAGATCTTGTTTGCTTCCCTCGCCTTCCTCCCTCCCTCTGCTCATCCTTATGCAAGGCATAAAGCAGCTCCACAATTTGTCAGTCTTCGTGTGGAGATCAGGACTGGGATTATGTGCTTGCAGCAGGTCACAGATGAGGTGTTCACACTGTGGGGGAAGCTTTTGCAGATCCTGAATATGCGATGCCTTGCCGAAGTCCTTGCTGTTAGTCACCCACGTGGATGAGCAATAAATGCTCCGGCAGATTTCAGGCTAAGTAAAGAGAAGCAATCGTGCTGGGACTCTCAGCTCAAACAACAGCCAGTGCAAATCACGTTGCTTATAATTGCTCATAACAATGGAATTTAAAAATGGCTCAGCTTCACATTCCCTGCCTTCAGTCTCTGAAGGGAAGCAGGTTTGCTCAGCTTTAAAAGCAAGGCTACAGAAAAGAAAAGGTGTCAGAGGTATAAAAATAAGTTTTTGAATGCTTTTGGGCCAGGAGGATCAATATATGTTACACAGAAGCTCACTGTAAGTGTGTCAGCCATGATACCTCAAAGACAGGGAAGGAGCTGAGGAAATGATGCCTCAGCTTTGTTGAGGAGGGCAGGGAGGATTTAAAAAAACAGGATGTTGGAAAGAGGGAAAACTTTAATTTATTCCCCAGGATGCTGGAGGCAAATGTGGCAGCGGTGTCACAAGACTGTGACAACACATTGATATGTGGGTTACATCTTCTTGCTGGCACGTCTGTTAGTGCCAGTACGTGATCAGACGAGTACTGTTAATCGTGGTGATGTGCTGGAGTCCCACCATAGCCCAGGAGATGTGTGGTGCTAGGCGCTGCTCAGTGGGGAAAAAAAACAGTGGTCCATTCCCAAGAGACCTAAACATTATGTTTTTCTGCCTGAAATGATTCGTTTGACATATTAAATCACCAAGGTAGGTTTACTTTGGCAGGATGTTTTTCCCAGTGATGTGTTGTTGCTTAGCCTATATTATCTAATGAGATCAGCCAACAATCAACGTGGTTGACAAATGACAAAAATATTGATAAAGAGCTGAAAAACCTGTTAGGCATCAGGCCTGCTTAGCATCATTATACAGCTAGAAAGGGCCAACAAAGTGAAATGTTTCCAGACCACTGCACTGAGACCATTACTTCTTTACTTTTGAAGATCTCCAAATGTGAGAGCTGTGTCATTCCTCCCTCTTTTCCGTAGCTGAGAACTTTGTGAAATTGCTAAGAGACATCATCTTTTCCATAAGAGCCTTTCAGCCTCTTTCTTTCTTGGACAAGAACCTGACCCTCACCCTTGTCTGCAGTGATCCATTTCTTCATTAAGCCTTTTTTGTTGATTCAAATTAATCCTGTTGTGGATTAGATGAGAGCTGCAGTGATTCCCTTTGTGGTGGAGGAGGGACACACAGTGCACTAGCCCCCTAGGACACTTGGTTAAGCTCTGTAGACTGGAACCCATGTTGTGTTGTGCCTTGTTGGAGGCTCATCAGCCAAAGTCCCAGCCAGAATTAATTGCCTCTGCAGAAGCACCTGGAAGGCTGCAGCCAAAGTTTGGTCGTTCCTGCATTGTCCTACTCTGCATATGCCTAGTGCAACCAAATCCCATTTCGAGGTCCCGCTGCCCATCTTCTTGGGGCTAGCTCTTCCTTCACAAGAAAACAGAAGGAGCTACTCCTCACTAGGCAAATCCAGCCACTGGGGCTTATGAATTCATACATACAATTGTTCCTGTGGGACAAAAGCATTCCCACTCCTGCTGGAAAGCTCAGCAGTGTCCAAAATGGTGTCCCTGGAAAGTCCCTTCCCCTCTCTAAGGCTCCAAAGGATCCATCTGCCAGGACAGCATCAGAGCCACTGAGTACTCAGCTCAATTGAAAAGCAGGCTGAAAACTGTCAGGGCCAGCCTGGCAGCCTGTATGTAGATTGCTTAGACACCTGTGAGCACAATTTGGTGTTACTCAGATGTTTTTATCCTCTTTTCATGTTTTGTTGAAACTAATGTTTCTTAGCAGTCACCTATGAAGAGAACCCATACAATGGTGTTTCTGTCTGTGCATGTTTCTTGTCTCTAGATTGAGAAAGTAATGTTTTACCTTTGTTTCTAGTGCTACCAAGAAAGTTTATGGCATATTAAATTTGAACTTTTTTTTTTTTTTTTTTTTTTTTTTTTTTTTTTCCCCTCTGGGCCTAGTGCAGATAAGAGAGAAGACAAGGAGAATGATATTTAGTGGATGGATTGCATGGCTCAACACTTAATTTCATTTGCCTTGCAATCAGGTAGCCAGAAGAGCCAGCTTGTTTCTCTTTGGGTAATTATCAAATGAATCTGATTCTGTGTAAATGATGTTTGCAGTTCTGCCATGCCCCACATGCCCTGCAACCTCTTCCTCTCAGAGCAGCAGCCTCTGGAAGAATGTGCCTTGGCTAGGGGAGTCTGAGCAGCTCCATGGCACTGCCTCTGTCCTTTAACACATCTCAGTACTGGGCTTTCTGTGGGTGATGGAGACCCACCACCTACTCGTGGTGGAGTAGCACACTGCTGTGGAAATCCAAACCCTGGCCCTAGCACATAAGCTCAGAGTATCTAGGCACGTTATTGTGAGGGTGTGTGTGTTGTGTACAAGCGTAATTCTTGTTTTACGTTATAGGTCACATCTCTTCAGTAAGGTGGATGATGTCTTTGCATGGTCGTTGAGTGTTATTTGCTGAATGAGGAGGAAAGCCTCCAGTTTATAGTGAGATTACTTACTCACTGGTCTTGTAGTACTTATTTGTAGGTACACCAGTCTGTTCTGTTCTCTAAAGCATGAGTAATAATGGAGAAAATTAATACAAAGGAAGTTACTTGGGATGCTGGCCATGCCGTTCAGGAGTGTACCCCTTCTTGAGAAGCAGGGTTAACCTTCTAATGCAGAGAAGTCAAAAGAGAGTGATAACGTAGTCACATAACTGAAAAGAAACCAAGGGCCAGTTATTAGGAAATAATACAATGAAGCCCTCTCAACTGGCTAATGAGATCTCATGGTGTTTAAGTAGGTGGAATTTTAATCATTCTGTTCTTGGTTGCAGCCTCTGCATTGCATCTTCCATCCCCATGTTCTCCTTTCTGTTGTCGTGTTCAAGTGCATCTTAAAATGCAGCTCAATTAATTTGGTGAAAATTGGAATAACGTAAAAATTAGGGTTTTAAAAGATAGCCAACTTGATGCATAATAAGCAGCTTGCTTGTCAGGCTTAACAATAAAATGTTGCTAAGACATCAGTATGAAAGAAGACACTGTGTATTAAGTTTCTGACAGCTGGATTCATGTTTACAGCTTTCAGAAACCCAACAGCTTTATAAAAAGCATTGTAATTTCTCCAGAACAAAGAAAAATTACTTAAGTGCTAGTGCTCATCTATGCCAACAAAGAGTGATTTTCAATGCTTTCTCTCAATTCTTTAAAAAAAAATAAAACATCTTCTTTCTTTTCAAGAGAGCACTAGATTGTGACTAAATATTAGTCTAGACAGAGCTAGTAGATGGCCAGTAGGAAAAAAAAAATATCTAGAACTGAGCTAAATTTCTTATAATGACAAATTTCTTAAAATTAAAAAATCACACTCCTGGTCCTGAAATTATTAATGACATGATGCTAATTAATGTTAAATTCATGTAAATCATGGAGATTAAATCCAAATATGTAAGAGCACTGTGCTTGGGTAGAGCTTCCCCAGTACCTGTTACGGGTCCTGTTTTCCTTTCTGGAGACAGACCTGCTGACGATACTGATGACAATTTCATTATTAATATACAAGGTGCAAAAACTCTAACAGGGAGGGTTAAGAGGGACTTATGTCAAAATACTCCTGAGCCCATCACCTCAGGTACTTGCTCGGGCTGTACGTGTCCCAGGAGTGAAATCACTTTCTGCCAGGCTCCCTGTGGCCCCAGTTTAATTGCCCATACAGTTAATTGTGTATACCAGCTTGCACTGCCTGTTCCCACCATAGCTGAAGCTCTGGTAAATAACGACCTGTGAAGTGGCAATGGGGGTTTGTGCACCCCAACACAAGGGAGAAATGAACCTAAAACTTTCACAACTTGGGTGATTTCCTCAGGCACTGAGTATGCTCTTGGTATTTTGTAGTTCATCAGTAATGTAAAGAAGAAACTCGGGCTTTGATTTCCTTTCTTTTTCTTGTGAATACCCTAAAATGGAATATATCAATTTGTGTTGAATGGAAAGTCTTCTCAAATTTACCATTTTTTACATGCCTGTAAAGTCCTTTGATTTGATTTGAAGGAACCTGTCTCATCCTTTTTGAAGAGGATGAGACTGACACATTTAATGCAATGTGATCGCAACCAATGTCCTCAAATTATTTTGGTTCAGATGTTGAAAGCTGAAGAATGACTCTGTTGTAGGCCTATATCAGCTCCATCTATCCATTTAGCAGAATGGAGATGTCAGAGCCTGCCAAGTCCATTACTGATTTGGAGAGCTCTTGTGTCTTCAGCCAGTATTTTCTGTAGAGGGGTGCAGTGTTGCCCTGACGCAGGCATTTACACGTGGATTGTGGAACCATGCATCTCAGCTGAAGAGTATAATCTAACAACACCTGCCTGAATTGGGTGTTTCCTTGGTAATCAAGTAATTTTCATGTAAGTCATTCTGCAATACTAGTATTTTCTACTCTATAGACAAATGGTATGGGAGAGATGGGACTCTGTAATTTAGCAGGGAGTACTAGTGGGTGATATTTTCTGTGAACTGCATGTGCAGTGTGATTACATGTAGAGGATCCCATTTTTTTTTCAATAATTTTTTCAAAGACTGAATGAAAAGCTGTGAGAGTTGGCATGATTTTGATTAGACTACATCAATATTTGCTGTACTCCAATTAAAAAAAATAATAATTAAATATCAGCATGTTTGCCCAGGTTGATTTTTATTATTTCTGCACAGATGCCTTCTGGGGGAAACACTATAACAGTGTTCCTTTTCTTCCCCTCCTTTATCCCGGCCCAAGCTCTTGCTGTCACTGTTGCTCTCTATACATTGTACGTTATAGCTTATCACAGTGAATCGCAGCAGTAGGAGGTGATAAAAAATAATAAGAATCCGTTCTTTTATAATCTGGGCAGGGTGGGCATTTTGGACATTGTAGTTTCACAGGGTACTTACAGGAATATTTTTTAATAAACATATGTATAATCCTAAATGTATGGATGTTGTACTAAACTTTGGCTCCTTCTTTTAACAGGCTGTGAAAGAAGAGACCTCTTTTGTAAATCCCAGTAAGACCTCCAGCCTGCAGGACCCTAATGTAAGGTCTGTTGCTTCTTGTCTGTAGGGAAGACGTCAAATAAATACATGATATAGTGAGCCATTTTCCAAACGTTATCTCAAACACGTGTTAAAAGTCCATTTATTCATCCCCAAGCTGCTGTGTAAAGTTCGTAAGTTCACCAAGCAATGACCTGAGGAGAAGATGTCTGTCAGAAGCGGGCTTATTTTACACACATGTAGCAGCTGTAGCTGAAGAATTAATAAAAGCCCAGCTCTAAAAATCAGGATGAGTGTATATGCTTAAACAATTGATAAGAGCAAGGTAAAAATAAATTAAAAAAAAAAAAAAAATCAGGTCTAGTGATAAACTTGGAAAAGCTTGGGAAATAAACCAGTTCTAATAACTTTTGGATCAGGAAAGTGTTAGATGTCCAAAATGGAATATCCTTGTGTTTGTTTTTCTTTCTCATTTCTGCAAGTGTTCTACAGAGGAAAAATTTGGTATGCAGCCTTTAGCAAAGTGTTTCATTTGTCTCTCATATCAGGCAGCGGTGACTACTTTGGATTGTACTTGTATTCTGTTGGTATTTATCCAAAATATCATTTTTTTTTTGGATGGAAGGGGCTTATTAATTGTATTTAAATAATATTTAAATAGCACAGTATGGTGTCTTTCAACAAGTGATTAGAGCGGAGGTTACAGCATAGTTATTTGGAAATTGCCTGCCTCTAAAGGTACGGTAGTGCCATTGCTTTGGACATCTTTAGTGTCTGAAATATCAATCTGAAAGAAGGGCTTGGAAAGGAAAAAAACTACAACACCAATGGATTTAAAGCATGGCAATATCACTGTTAATCAGCTAATTATGCTAGTGCACTCTCTCTCTCTATGTTTATGTGTATATAGTATATACAACAGAGCACTAGTCATCTCATTTTTTTAAGTTATAACTTTTTAGTCGTGACTCTTACAACTAAAAGACATTTGAGCATCTTATAGAAAAGGCTGGATGAAAAGGGGAGTGAATTAAGTTTGAGAAATTAAGTAATTTTGAACTCCAAAAGAAACATAATTGTTAAAAAGTGCCAACCTTTTTTTTTTTTTTTTTTTTTTTTTTTTTTTTTTTAATTGTGTACCCTTCCTAGAAGGTAATAAATCAGCAACTCTTCCAAAAATATTTAATTGAAAAATTCCCTTATGAACAATTGGGACTAGCAGAGCTGCTTCATTTATGCTTTTGTGTAATGAAAACAGCTAAAGAAAGGGGAGTGGTGTGGATAGTTGGTGGTGTTGAGGCAGGAGGACACGAGAGAGGATGGTATTGTTTTATGTGGCAGTCCCGGGTTGCCTGCAATAGATCTGTTGTTCCTGGTTCCCCACATCTGTCATCTCAGGACATCTATCAGGACGACTATTATGGTTGATAGTCGGCTGAATATGAGCCAGCAGTATGCTCAGGTGGCCAAGAAGGCCAACAGCATCCTGGCCTGTATAAGAAACAGTGTGACCAGCAGGGCTAGGGAGATGATCGTCCCCCTGTACTTGGCTCTGGTGAGGCCACACCTCAAATACTGTGTTCAGTTTTGGGCCCCTCGCTACAAGAAGGACATGGAGGTGCTTGAGCGAGTCCAGAGAAGGGCGACGAAGATGGTGAGGGGCCTGGAGAACAAGTCCTACGAGGAGCAGCTGAGGGAGCTGGGACTGTTCAGCCTGGAGAAAAGGAGGCTCAGGGATGACCTTATCGCTCTCTACAGGTACCTCAAAGGAGGCTGTAGCGAGGTGGGGGTTGGTCTGTTCTCCCACGTGCCTGGTGACAGGACAAGGGGGAATGGGCTTAAGTTGCACCAGGGGAATTTTAGGTTGGATCTTAGGAAGAACTTCTTTACCGAAAGGGTTGTTAGACATTGGAACAGGCTGCCCAGGGAAGTGGTGGAGTCACCATCCCTGGAGGTCTTTAAAAGTCGTTTAGATGTAGAGCTTAGGGATATGGTTTAGTGGGGACTGTTAGTGTTAGGTCAGAGGTTGTACTCGATGATCTTGAGGTCTCTTCCAACCTAGAAATTCTGTGATTCTGTGATTCTGTGATCTTGCAGAGCTATAACTCCTAACTTGGCAGGCACTGATTTTCCCATCTGTTAGTCCAAGGTGCCTCAAATT
This sequence comes from Nettapus auritus, assembly GCA_011076525.1. Classification (NCBI taxonomy): domain Eukaryota; kingdom Metazoa; phylum Chordata; class Aves; order Anseriformes; family Anatidae; genus Nettapus; species Nettapus auritus. The sequence goes on along the minus strand of CM021766.1, from coordinate 89,834,416 downwards.
CTACTTGATAGTTAAAATCTCTGATTCTTCCCCAGTGCCATTGCCATTTTTAGATCTGTACAAAACTTTATTAGGGTCAGTGAGAAAATTCTTCATATATGTTATGCAGTGACCTGTTTCTTTGTTTAACAGAAATGGTTTTCATGCAATGTCTTTGCTGTTACACCCTTTGTTGAATTACTGTCACTTCCAGAAGCAGTTTGGGAGAACCTGGTTTGCAAACCCCTGTGAGATTTGGAAGATGGCTAAAGACTTGTTTTCCATATTGACCTTTGCTGACCTTCTGTATAACATCTGTAGAAAAATATTTCCATTTCATATTTGGTAATAGATGGATAGATGCTGAGTTGTAAACGAGCTGTGTGCTGTGTGAGGTGAAGTACTATTCAGCATGAGTAAGGTTGGCAACCTGGCTGCAAAGCTTATTTTACTCTTTTCTATTGCATACAACCAAGCTTATGAACTCATAAAAAACACGCTGAAGGTCTCGGTATGCAGCAGTCTGGTGTAGTCGTGTCTAATATTTATTTTTATCTAGTTTATGTCAAGCATTGTTTCCTCTACAGTCAGTTGTGCCAAATGAAATTGTACTATTTTATTGCTTTGTGCCTGTGTTCTGGAGGTGCAAATATACAAGTAATCAATGCTCAGGAACAGACCCATTTTAACAGCCTGCATTCAGATCTTGGATAATAATGCAAAGTAAATGTAGTGTCTAACCAATTCTCTTTCTGCTTCAAGTGGCACCTCATTCTGCAGGAACATATGCATGGCTGCAGACAGCCAGCATGGGACCTGTTTGCCACAAACATCCTATATGTAACCTCTATTTTGAGGACCTGGATAGACACAAATGAGCCTTTGCTCTGCTAGGAGTTGCATGTGAGTAGAGTCAAGGGTTTGTTAATACTGGTCAGACAAGTGACTTCGGAGTTTTTCTCTGCTTCAGTCAAGAAATACACAAGTATCTTTTGTATAGCAGTCCTCCACGTGGAATATGATTACTTTTATTCCTGCAAGTACCCACGCAGACATTCCTGTGGATGTCTGTGCCAGTAGACAGCACCTGTGCGAATGTCTGAGGAGACGTGTTGCCAGTTGAAAGCAGTAACTGCCACAGCTATTTAACAATATTCCTCTCTTTTGGCAAGAGATTTATAGCAGGGTCAGTGACTTCCTCTATTTCATTTCTGATGACTGTACAATACACTAGCTAAATGCTCTGTTTTTTCCAAACCCGAGACCTTGCAACATTTGTTCAGGCTAGCTAGTAAGCAAACATGCAGTTTTGATCATTAACTGAAGCTTGAATTCTTCATGCAAATAGGGAAATAGAAGGTGAGGAAGAAGGGCAGTAGTGCTTGTTTGATTAAAAAACTGTGCTCTCTTTGCTACCACTGTGTCTGCTCATCCATTGCCAGTCTGAAGATTACACTTCTAATGATTTAGCTGCTTAGATATGGCCTGCAATCCCCCTGAGCAATTATTTTAGCATCTGCCATGGCAAACTCAATTTGTCTAACAATTGCTATAGCTCTTTGTAGAATTAGTTCTGGTTCAGCTAGCAATTACTCATATATATGTGTGGTATAGCCATTTTTGCTACAAGCAGGTTTCTGGTCATTTTGTTGGGTATGGCTTCAGAATGGTGTAAAATGTTGTGCTTATGCAAAGTCGTCACACATATGTTGGTTAATTCACCTGTGTTCTGGGTCTGTTGGCAAACTGCAGATCCTTATATACCTAAGTCATTATATACGGAGAAAAACCAACAACTGCTGATGCTGAAATTGCACTAGTTATCCTGCTTTCATGAGAACAAGGCTTATGAAATTTGCTGTTATTAGGTTCACAGGATGGAAGTACAACGTTTGTCTCCTGATCTTCCTGTTAATACCTAACCTGTATACATCAGATTAAGCTGCAGGAGGATGATGGGCCACAGGGAGAGTACAGTTCCCTCTCCTCCTGGCTTCTGGAGAGCAGTGGTGCCCATCTGTATAGCTCTCCTTCATCTGGACAGGATGTTGTGTTTTGTTTTTTCTCCCAAACTGTTTCAGATGCTGGTTCCAACCTTCAGTGAGGGAAAACCTAGTGACTGAGTCAACCCAGTAAGTGCTGCAGTGTCCTAGCTGATGCTTTCCTTACTCTGTGGTTAAGGCTGATAGAGCGCACTATGAATTGAGACATAGTCATGCATCCCTCTTGCTGACTCTGCTGTTTTGCCAATAACCTCTAGCAAAGCAGCAGATCTGGACAGTGGCACTAAGGGAAATTATGCTGTTACTTCAGCTGGATCCGTCCGGGCTGCACATGACACAGCTCTCAACTGAACAAAGTCAAATGAGAACAACAGTGGGAGGGGAATTTCAAAAGTGGGTTAAGTAGAAGAGCCCCATATTATCTTGATAAGACACAGAAATCCTGCCAGGATTTCAGTTAGAGGTGTTGTTATTACAGGTCTGATGCAACAGACTTAAAAGTACATGTTTTCATCAACATCCAAATAAGATACAGAGAAGTTCAGCCTAGCTATAGCTGGGGCATAAGCAATTTGGGCAAGGCAGAGCATGATGTTAGATTATGGAAGAAAAAATACCTGGGGAAATGGGTTATTTATGCATTTGTGAGTGTTTATTTTTTATATTGCCTATATCAAATTAAGAAAAAATACATCTAGTTTGCAGTTAGCACTTCACATAGTGAGGAATGCTTTGTTAAGGCATGTAGCAAAAAATGTGCTTATGAGAATCTTGGTCTAGTCTGGAATTAGCATTTTTGCTGTGATTTTTCTAGTACTACTTTTGGGATGTCTTGTACATAGAGTGCTAAGTACAATCTCATTTTACTCCATCAAAGCTGGAGCAGATTTGATGAAAGATTGCAAAATAACACCCCCACCCCAAGTTCTTTGGCAACATCTACTCCATCTGTAGTTTTACTACAGGAAGTAGTAAAACTCCATAAGTACGCTTAAGAAGGAGCTATGGTAGCTCATAGTCTCTGTAGATGATGAATTTTGTGTGCTCTCAGAAGTTCAGCTATTCAAAAAAGTCATAGAGAGAGTAGCACTCTTTGGGAAGGGCCCGGTCTGCCACTCCCATGACAAAAGGAGGCAGTGATCATGTCAGTCCCTTTTATGTATGAACAAGAGGAATTTGTTTTCATGAGAGCTAGAAAACCCTTTTGAACAGAACATCTTCTTCTTTAGTGTTCATAGAGGAGGATCTGTCTTGGTGCTGGTTGGGCCAGAAGAGATTTTGAGCAAGTAATAGAGGTATTGCCTCATCTCTTGGAAACTTCCTTACACCCAGACATCTAACTCAGTGTCCAGATGGAAGTGTCAAGGGAGAGGTGCTCAGGGAGAATTCCCTGATTAGATATCTAATGTAATTCAGGTCAGAGATTACTGTGTGTTCTTATGCATATTTTTGGTAAGGCTCTCATCACCTGCCTCCAGTTGGGATTTTTTATTCAATTATGTTAGCCTTGAGAGATCTGGGTTCATGCTGTCTGCCAGAACATTTGTTATAGTGAAGGAAGTATAAAATATTGTAGGAAATTTGAAAATGAAAGCTTTAGTCACCCAGTTGATAATAATCTCTGGGCACACTTTCCTCTTCATCAGAGGCCTGTCCCATCTCATGGGCAGCGATGCAGAGGTTTCCTGCCTGCAGCATATCAAATTAATGTGGATCACATAGTCACCTCTTCACCTCTTTATAAGCCTCACCCACTTCTTAGGAAAGGGATGGGCTGCCAGCGAGATAACTTCCTGAACTTTCTCTCCAGAAATATCACACTTAATTGCCAGCCTGCTTCATCTGTTAAATGTAATAAGTATATGGCTAACCACAGAACCCCATCAAGATAATTCCTTTCATTATTCCTCTCCTTGCTCAATGCTTTGCCAGACAGAAGCACCATCTGTACACCTTCCCCAGTATCTATCAATGAAACCTCTCATGAAAACTCTTTTAAGTATCTATTTTCTCTGTGGCTATGACCACCTAGGTATGTCTACACCTAGTCTGTGTATATGTGTGCATGTGCACACAGGTTCATATACACAGAGTTTGTCTACATTTAATATATATGTCTACATATATCTTAATTTGTTCTCTTTTTCAAATATAGCTGAATATAATTCCTGATAAAACTCTGCTGCACTTGTTTCAGGAATTTCAATACGTGAAAAATTAAACTAAATTTGTCTAAATGTTAGGAATTGCTCATACTTTGAAATATGACCAAACAGAGGTTATCATCATGCATAGCCTGTTTGCTAAGCCAAACTTTCATCTTGGGACAGGTCAGGCAGTGGAAATGTTAGCAAAATTTCTTAAAGTTGAGCAAAGTTTGGTAAGAAACTGAAGTCAAATGTGTAAGATATGAATTATCTGGAGAGGTTTTGCTGATAATGTACTTTTTTCCTCGTGGTCACTTGGAGCTTAGGAAAGTTTAGGTATGTTACATATCTGATTCTGGTGGTCTGGCTGAAGGTCTTCAAAAACTGGTATTTGTAAACAACACCTTCTTCATCATCTGCTAAATGGTAGTCTTCATTCTGTGAGCAGCTGTATACTGATACACACAAAACTGTCCAGATAGTTAAAGATGTACTCTTTTGAAGTTAGCTTTTGAAAAATTGAATAACAATAACTGGCATTGTTTCTGAGAAATTTTAGTTATCGTAGAATTATGGAACTGGTGATTGGAGAGGATGTCTGGAGGACATCTAAACTAGGCTCCTGCTCAAAGCAGGACAGTGACTGATGCTAGATCAGATCAGCCATGGTTTTGTATTGCTGGATTTTGAAAATCTCCAAGGATAGAGATTGTACAGCCTCTCATGCAAAATCCTGTTCATATATGTAAATGCAAGTTCCTGTATTTCTGACGTAGGTGCCCAGTTGTTGTCAGGAAAGAGCCCTCTTCCACCGAAGCCCTCAAATTGCCTGATGAATTACTACAGTTCTTGTCACTGCTGTGACAAGCACTTGCTGCTGTGCTCCATGTGGTACATTTATGGACTGCAATGTTTATTTTCTCTCGTAACATGCTTTTGGATTGTTGCCAGCTCTGGCATACTTTACATCCCACATGGTTCAGGATTTGTCTGCGGATTTCTTTCTGTTTAGACCAACTGCTGCATCACCCTTTGTTGATCCTTGTTATCCAAATTATCTCATCTTTCATAGGATTGCAAATAGAAATATTCTTCTTATGTGGGAGTAGGTATAAGCACCAGCTGGTGTTTTGTGCATTCATTTATTCTAATTTTCTTTGTAAATCTTTCCATCCAAAACCAAATTATGCTGTTACATTAAGACTAATTACATTAGGAGCTGCTCAACGTGTAACATAAAATTAAATGTTATCTCACAGCTTGATGATGCTGCACACCAGAAAAGAAGGGTGGAAAATATGAAATTATATCAAGTTGTACGAGGAGAAGTAAAATCGCAGGCACTCTTGTGAGCACCCAGTGCAGAGTAAGCTTTGTTCATACAAATTTTCAGAAGGAGATTTCCCTGCCATGACTCATGCATCTGATGTACATACACTAGGCTTTGAGTTTGGCTGCCTTTCAGTGTGGTGTGCCTTTGTCCTGCAATTTTTCTTACTGAAGAGATTATATTTCTTACATATAACTTCCATATATCATCAATGGAGGAATGTCATGTAAAATATTTGGGGCATTCTTGGATTTTTCCCTTTCCTTTCTCGCCTGCAGAGTGAAATTGTCTGTATTAACAGTTAAATTATCATCTCTTGGTATCAAAGTTAACACCCTGCTGAAGTTCACAGTGCAGTGTGAATTTGAACCATATTTTTTTCGGAGAACTTTGTCTCTCTGTACATGCTGTCAGAATATGACAATATGAGCGAGGTACCAAGTGTACAGATGTTTCCATAATCTGTACACATTTTCAGTCTGAAGCTAGCATCTCAGTATCTCTCCATATTCATAGACTTCCAGTGAATGTCAGGGTAGCATATAAGTGTGTACACAGGGAGTTTGTTCTAGTTTATCCAACAAAATGTACTCTACACAATGACTTTTTCTGTCAGTGACACTGATTTAGGACTCTTTTGAATCATTACTCAAGAAAATATTTTTCTAAAGAAAAAGCTTTATTTTTTGTAAAGAAGACTAAGGTTCTGGAGTGGTAGTAATGTTCCCAGAGAAAAGGAATTTGTTGTACGTCTGCTTATTGACTGCTCAAGACTTCAAGACCCACAAACTGAATTTTATTTAGGAATTTCAATTGATAGAGAAGGCTGTGGCCCACAAAGCTGTCTTGGATACTGTACCTAACAGCAGTTCTTACAAAAACTACCAACTGATTTCAGGTCTTTAAATCCGGGGCTTTAACCATGGATCTATCTAAGCAGATAGCTTATAAGCATCACAGAGCTGAAGTACTAGCAAGAGCTGTAGTAGGAGATGTCTGTGTTGGCATTTGGAAGCAGAGAATAGGCAAGAACAAGACACCTGAGCAATTATGGACAGTTTGTGTCCTCAAGTGAAAGAACTCATTTCCCTGGACAAATAGACATATGAAAGAATGGTTAGGCAGGTCACAATTGAAGCTCTTAAAAGAAACAGAGCTCAAATGAAGAGGGTAAGGGAAGCCCACAAGATGTTTTTGGATTAGGCTGCTTCTCTGTAGCAAGGAGCTTTGTAGTATTTCTGCAAAGTATATACAATCCCAGTTTAAGGAAAAAAAGAAAAAAGAAAAAAAAAAAAAAGAAGAAAACCTTTATTCAGAAAGTTTGATGCTGACAACAGCTTTCAAGTGTCCAAATAATCTTCTGGAGGGCTGACCTGTCCTCTGAGAAAAGCTTGCCTGTCAGAGTGAAAGAACACATATTATTGTTTCTTAACTTCAGGTGGACATAACTTTGGAAAAGAAACAAAAGAATGAAACAGAGCACAGACTGAGAAAATATTTGTGTGCTTGTGTGTGCTTGTTTAGCCTGTTAGGCTATGTCTTCGATTCACAAGAGAACGCATCTGTCAAGCATTTTTCCTCTTCTTTCCTTTACCCATCATTTTTCTCCTCAAGATTTCACTACCATATTACACTCAAAGGAATCTTTGAAGCCAAAAATCAGCCAGTATTTTATTTTCCCTGCAAGTTAGCACGTGGAGGTAAGTCAACCGTCATGCAGGTGGCTGTATCCTTGTAAATCATGGAGCTTTTAGCCTCTACCTCTTGGCCGGAGAGTGGGAGCATGGAGGGAGAGAGATTTTTTCCAGATGGCAAAGAACAGACAAACAGAAGTTCTTGTACCAGAACATGGAAAGCAAAGAGGAATAAAACCTGTTAAAGACAAATATAGAAAGCAGGTTCCCCCAGCAGACTTTGGTGGTTTTAAAATACAGAACCGGATCCTCCCATGAAATTTTTTTTTTTTTTTTTTTTTTTTTTTTTTTTTTTCAGTTTGATAGGGGCACGACCATTTTCTCCCACACAGCCCCATTGCTACACCTCAGACGGGTATGGAGGTCTGCCCCGAGCCAGCTTGGCAGGGGATGAGGAAGGCACGTCAGGCTGTGGAAGCTGTGGTGCCCCCCAGGTCCCTCTGTCTGAGCACCTACATCAGGTCCCCGATGGAGATCCAGATTAGACCAGTGGACTTCTGGTTCCTTGAAATGTTCCTCTGGTTCCTTGAAGTGTACATCCTTTTGCAAGCAATTTTGGTTTCAGTAGCCCTGTTGACTGCTACCTTGAGAAAAAAATGAATTTCTCAGCAGCTCTGTTTTGGGGATCTCTCTTTAGGACTTTTTCCTGTGCAGGCTCGTGACACAAGTTGGTTTGGGAAGGCGTGCGGTGCTGGCTGCTGTGCAGAAGTGTGCTGGGGCTCCCTGGGCAGAGGCAGTTTCTCATGACCTACCACCACATGCTGACATTCATGGCTGTTATTGTCATTCTCACCAGGAAGTGACAGATTTTTATGCGAGGTGCCAAGTCATTAAGTAACTCTGTCTTAGTTCAGTGCCTTCCTTTTCATGCTATAGTGATTAGATACTGTTAGAGGAGAAAAGGTTTCATACGAATTAAAGACATTGAAACTGAACCTTATAAAGGAACTGTAATACGCTGCACTTTTTCTATTCTTTTTCTAGTTTTTTCCCCCAGCCTGGATCCTCCCAAACCTCCAGCATTTCAGGTTTTGTTCAAGCCCACATAATTTGCTACGTATCGGACCAAACACTACAAATGGTCATATCTGCACATAATTACTCTATTTAAATAGCCAAAATAACTGCAAGCTTTCTCTTCAAGAAGCCCATCTTTTCATATATTCTGGCTGTAGTATTCAAAAGACAACAATAGAAGTCATTCTGCTTTATAGATGCTTCTTTTTCAGGAATATAAGAGAGATGGTTTTTAAGTGTGTATGTGGTATTAAAAGCCTGACATTTTTAAAAACAGATCAGGCTCTGAGTTGAATCTGAGCTCTTCTTGCATCTGGTGGCTGAAGTCAGGTAGCAATAGCTTGAATATGCTCAGATTGAGGAATAGTATTTGGGCAGAGCATACAATGGAGATGAAACAGGAGCTGTCAGGTTTTTTTTTTTTTAGGCTGGTGCAGAAAAGGCTACACTAGCAAGGTTTTAATGAGGACAAGAATTCATCTCTGCAGTCTAACATTTCATCTTGTGCTTATGGTAGACTAGATTCAGTCAGCCTTTTCAGGTGGAGGCATTGCTACCGCTTCTTTTCATTAGGATGTTGCTTCAGATGGCACACTAGCTAAACTACAGCGTCTCAAAATGTGCAATTAAATGGAGTTGATGTCTCTCACAGAGGCCTGATAAATATCATCAGTAGCCACTGCATCCAGCATCTAACAAAAACTATGACAAAATTTTATAATAAAAAGAGAGAGGTTTTTGTTCTTACAATTGTATTGTTTGTGCAAGATAAATGAGTGGGATACTTCAGTGTCATGATACATAATACAAATAAAGCTTATCTGAGTAGTTACAATCACTTTAAAAGAAGTAGGTGTCTCCTGTGGTACTGTATCTTGGCTTTTTCTATAACTGTTCACTTGAAAATCTGCAGCATTCAAATGAAGATATATTTTTCATGTTTGTTGGATTAAGGAATAAGTCATTTGCTTCTTGAACACCTTTCATCACGGTTGAGTGAAATTTTTCATGGGAAATTTTTTTCAAGGCAAATTCATACTTAAAACTTTAAAACTTTTCATGTGTATAAATCACTTTTTAAGTGTTGCTTTGAGACCATTATAAACTCTTTTAGTTACAAAGTAGCACAATGTCTAAAAAAAAAAAAAAAGATTTTGGGGGCTGAAATAACTGCTTCAAAAGTTCCACCCTCTACCCTATTTAAAAATTGTAAACTACGAGAATCAAAGGAGATATACAAGCTTCATAAAATAAAAATTTTCAAAGGAATAGAAATGATCATTTCAAATATTCATTTCTGTTAAAATATCTGATTTACTTTCACTGCAGATTATAATGCCATCTTCAGAAATTTGAAGCGGCAATGAACTGGAAATAAAGTTGTTACTGGCTTTGCTGTTTCACATTGGGCTGTTTCTGAGCCCACTGGTAATACAAGTGCATTGGTTGTTACAGGTTTTGAGCTCATATTTTTCAGCTAATGTGTAGCTGATACCACTGGTCTTGTTCCTTCTTAAGATGATGGAATGGTTTAAAATTTGAAATTATCACCTTGTAAAGGTATTGGAGGATTTTAGGGACTGCTCACTCAGAGTAGGAATTTCAGCTGACATATTTCTGAGCTGAAAATAATGGAATTACACGCATTGACACCCCTTGGAGATTTGACCATCAGATTCAGTCATTAAAAAGGTCTTAACATATTTATCCTACTTATGTCAGAACTCGAACTGAAAATCACTTTGAGTAAATTGAATTACCATTTTTTTTGGTTGTCAAAAGCTACCTTTGGTTTAGCACAAGCCGTCCAAAAATATATATATAAATAAAGTAAAATACTATCTAGAGCAACCATACATTCTGAAGCATGACTTGATGAAGATGACATTGAGGGCTTCCATCATGATGCTGATTCACAGATCTCCAGATCAGATGCACTCTCAAGATTAGAAAGATGATGTTTGGGGTTCTTTTCTTTCATTATCCACCCGTTAATTGCCAGCCTAAGAAACTCATCAAGGAGCCTGAAAATCCAGCTGAATTATTCTGCATTAGTTTCATTGCAAATCTGAGATATAAATGGCTGACCCTGAAATTGGATTTTGGGAGGCAATGAGATATAATTCGTGCTGCTGTTGAACTGGCTTTGTGAAATTAATGGGATCAAAAATCAGAAAAACACTTGACAGAAGTTCTTTTTGCTTGGGAAGTGGAACTAATTGAGTCTTGTTTATGATATATGTGTTTCCTTCATACTCTCATGCTTGCTGTTCCTCAATGCTATGCTCTGTGACCTCCCCAACAACCAAGAAATGAATAGGAAAACTGAAGAGAGAGTCCTATGTCTATGCCTTCCCAATAAGCTCTGTTGCAGCTGGACAGCAAGTTCAGATAGTTAATAATTTTGAAACCCACAGGGGTGTCAGAGGGAACTGCAATTGTGAAGATTGTATACTTATTTTATTATGGCTTTAGAAGACTCATATGCAGCTGGACTTGAAAAATTCAACCCAAGTATATAATTTAAAGATGAGTTTGTCCCACTTCTGCCAATTGTGGTACATACCTCAGTGCATGAGCAGTCCCACCAGCAGTAAGTAGGGCTACTTAATTACTTGGCATAGTATCTGACATCAGGTTAGATGAGAGAATACAGCTCACACGTTATTAATCAATACTTTCAGATTATTCCTTCAATGTCTGGCGTATTTATTGTGTTTATAGTATTTTTAATGCATATACAGTACATTTAATCATCACATGTTGCTTCAAATAGTAGTATTTAAGATAATTCCTGTATATTCCTGTCACTTAGGCTCATGATTGAAATGGTTTCCTCCTAGGGTCATGAAGATCTTTTATTCAAGTCTTTGAGTGGAAATAATGGAAAAGGCTGAAGAGAAGATCCTTTTAGATGGATCTCCTCATTCCCATTTCTATCCTTTGTTGAAGCGCTGCAGATGTTTTCCACATTCATGAGCATCTAAAACGTGTCTCAGTTTTGCATTTATTTCTAACAAGCATTTTTTTCTTGGATCAAATCTATTATTCATTAGAAAGATAATGTTTAATTTCAGGTGAAAACTATTTTAAATAGAACAGATTTCAGAATTCATAAAATTAGTTTTTGTTAAAGTTTTTTTTTTTTTCTGTTAAAAATATTTTTGACATGGCTGAATAGCTGGGCTGTTATTAAAATGTTGTCCTTTGGAATCAGTGACACTTCCACATGGGCTCTTACGTAGGCTCTGTATTTTTAATCAGTTGCTGCTTTTATAAAGACAGGTCATGCACAGGAGAGTGAATTCACACATCCTTTTCTGTTCATACACACTGGCCACTGGACTATAAATGGATGGATAATAAAAGGATGAACTTCAATGAACACTTGCCAATTTGCAAGATAAACATGTGTTGATGAGTTAGAACCTTGTTGATACGCCTGAAGTAGTTTAAATAAAGACTGTGTCACATGTATTTTTGTTGTTATTTTTAGAAGTCCAGCTCCAGTGCGACCTGAAACTACGCCATCAACTGGCCCTACAGAAAAGCAGGAAATTAAAGTTTCTCGTGTGAGGAAGTTAACAAGACAGTACAGCTTGTGAGTAACATATAGCACTATCTGTGTTTTTGCCTGCTCCATCTGAAAATGAAGGGGGATGCTAATTACTGCTCTAGCTGCTCTTTCTGAAAGGCATGAATGCAATTACATGATAATGATCTTATACTGATACCGTTCCTTTCATCTCTGAGAATCTTTAAGCTTTTAAAACTTGTGAATTTGCCATCCCTATGCAGTTACTAACCTCAGAATTGTAGACCCTCTTTTTCTGAGATTACAGGTTAGAAATTAAAAATCCCTTTTCCACATGAAATGTCAAAGACCTGGTGTATGTTGGAGGAAGCTGCTCTGTCTGCTTCATTATAAGCCCATTTGCAAAATGAGGGAAACAGTCCTTAGCTTTTAGGTGGTCAAGCTGTGCTGTCAGCTGTTCCCTCCTAGAAAGGGCGCACGCTCTCTTTCTCTCTGTGATTTTGTCACTGGCAGAAATTGCTGAACACGCTACAGCTATGGCAGCAAAGTTAGGTCTCCTAGTCCTGGCAACGCTGATATATACATATAGAGCTTTGGCATCTCATTTACACCTAGTTCCTCTAATTTTAGAGTCTGGAGATGCAAGATACTGAATAAATGTGGAAATCAGTTTGTTGATTTGTCCTTCATAGGAACTGACAGACAAGGCCACCAGAACCTAGGGGATTAAGCTAAGAAAGGAATAAAAGAGAGTGTCAACATAAGCTTACTAATACAAGAACACCAACTTTGCAACAAAGAAAGAATTATATGTGATTTCTATGTGGAATGGCAACCATTCGTACCTCTACCAATTTAACTTTCTAGTGTCACTAAATATATAGCAAAATTAGTGAAAGTTTTCCTACCAACCCAAAAGATTCTAATAAATGTCAATATGCAATTATTTTGTCTCACTGTCAAGAACATGAAGGAAAAAAAAATATATATATTTAGGAGAAAAAAAATGGAGAATGAATCAAATTGAAGCTAGGAGGAAAAGGAGCATTAAGCCAAATCAACATTTGTCCAAGAGACCAAAGCTAACATATGGGAACACACAGCCACAGCTTGGTCAGCAGACCATGACATGACTCTTTTACCATGATACATCAGCCAGCGTGGTTTAAAAATGAGACAGGAAATGGGAATTGACAACTCAAGCTGGGAAGAGAACCCAGGTTCCCTTACTGCCTGTTAATTCTGAAGGTAACCTGACAGGTAACTTGGCAGCATTTGGTAGGAGCAGGTTCTCAAGACCTGAAAGACTTTTTACTCACTGTGCCCAGCAGAGCTCAAAAAGCAGAATGCTTTTCTTGGGTGAGATACCACTTCTACTTCCTCTTTTTTTACAAGCCAGGAGAAGGAAGTCCCCTACATATTTCAAGATGTATCTGATTTTTCAGATTTTTATATAAAGCAGGGACTTGTAGATAGCAGCCAGCAAAGGAAAAAGCTGTGGCACGTAGAGGACCACTTAAGTTACGTTACGCATGTAGCAGATAATGAACAGAACATGATGGCTGATCCTATTCTTTGAGCATATTCATGTAAGGATAGGCAAGAAATCCATGTCCTATTGCAGACATAGCCACATGTTTTGTATGCATTCTTTGAAAAGTTCTCTATTAAAGCTTTAGCGTAGGGAGATTGTTAAAGGTGGTCCTCTAAATACTTCTACATAGCAAACAAAGAGAGCAGGGTTACACTGTGTAGACAATTTTGAGGTAAAAATGTCTCAGTAACATTGTATATGCAAAAGCAGATTTCCACTGGAACTGTCCAAGTAAGGTAGTAGGATAAGGTAGTGTTGAGAATAGCGAGGCTAGTGAGAAATTAGTTTTTAATAGTCTGAGAAAAAAAAAAAATCTGTCAGGTAGGTTAGGTCTGGAGTGTCTGTGTTTACCAGTAAAAATAGGTGACCATTAAAGGAGGAGAGATGTCAGTAAATGGACATAGAATAACGAAAACAGACACATCAAGGTATACAGTGAAGAAGGCCAATGCTCAGACTTTTGGCTAGCATGCTGATAGCTTGATGACTGATAAGGCTGGACCCTGAGATTTAGGTTCCCAGACATGAAGAAGCCTTTCTTAACTGGCAGGTTCTTGACAATTTTCCGCTTCCTTCTCTGCAACAGAACAGCTTTACTCAGCAAGGATGAGGAGGGTGCCAATGTGGTCCTACTGAGAGAGGGGAGCAGCAAGAGCTGAGAAAAAATGTCAGCAATGTGTTTCTGAAAGAGAGATTAACTATGTCAACAACCAAAATCTGGCCTGTTGGATTAATAAAACATCTACTTAGTAGGTCCAAAAGATTTTGCATTTTCTTTCCAGCATAAAAACAGTGTATTCCACATGCCCTGGTGATTAATTCTATCCTTACCCAGAAGAAATAAAAAATGAAGCATGGAAAAGATATCATTAATGTCACACCTTTATGCCTTAATAATGATAATAATAATAATAACAATAATAATAATAAAAACCTAGAACACATTATTATCATCCAAACAATCCGGAGTAAGGCTGTGTACCCTCTGTGTAACGTAGGTTTGAAGTATTGTGTTCCACAGGCACGCTGTACAGGTACCAAGCACAGTTGTGTTCTGGAAATGTCTGTCAAACTGGCATGGCAGGGCTCTGTGCACTGTGACTACCTAATTGGTAGTTAAAATTTGTGCCATTTTCTGAGCAGAAAAAAATCATTTTTCCCCATGCTTTAAACTGTAAAATTGTAGTCTTTCCTTTCTACACATCATTCCCAGTAATAAAGGTTGTGTAAGCCAAATTGTAACTCTGTTTACCTCCATGCAATTTCAATTAGTGATTGGAAAAATGCTGACCAAGGGCTGAATGATCCCAATAATTTGTAGTCCATGGGGGTCTACAAAAGTAAATGAAGGTACAGTATTCTCTACTGGCTTTCATTTAGTGGTGATGGTAGGTGAGATGGAAAGAGCTCAGCTGGATGTCCTAGAGCCCAAGGGAAGTGTACAAACTGGTTTTAAATTAAAAGTTTTCTCTGTAAACTGAATAAATGGAACAGGAAGAACATACCCTCACAAGAATGTTTCTACAGAGCTCCTCCTGGAGTTGATCAAAGTCCTTTAAGGCCAGTTTGGAAATAATACCACAACTGCGTGCCAAATCCTCATAAGACTAAGGGGTCTCAAGCCAGTGAAGCAGTCAGTCCCACAGATGGATCTAACCATCAGGTCTGTTCTTATCAATGTAGCCAATCTCTGTAGAAGAAATTATGAACATTAAAGTAGAGTAATATCAAATAAGTTAATGTATTCATATGTTCATGCTCCATAGAAACACTACTTGCACATCATACCCTTAAGATTTCAATTTGTAGATGAGGGTTAACTAGACAATTGATTTTTGAGGAATCTTTAAAGCTTAAAAAATCTAACTTACTTGCCAAGTTAGCTGTAAACACTGCATTACAGATGGAACAGAATTTCATTCCAGAGCACTAGAGCTGACATACAGGTGTCCAGTGCCTCCTCCAGAACAAGTATGGTCAAAGTCAGATGACACTTTCTAATGAGAAGATCTGCCTGCTTTTATCAACTGCAGTGATGAAGATGACCTTCCACCAGCACTGGCGGCAGCAGCAGCGGCATCAACCTCTGTGTCTTCAGCATCTCCCGGGTCACAGAAAACTTGTACACCACAGACGTCAGAAGGACAAACGCAGGTTTCACCTGGTGGCAAGGTAATATGCAGAGGTGATCTTATGACAGTTGGGAGAGTATTCGGGAAGAGTGAGAGGGAGTAGCAAGTAATGTTTTCCTTAGATTAAATAATTCCATATTTCAGAGTAGGTGTTAATCACAATATGTTTAACCTTTTTTGTAAGTGCAGCAGCCATTAAATATTCAGAGCCCACTCCAAAACCCAACAAAAATCAATAATAGGTTTTCATCAACTTTGGGGGGCAACAGACCAGCATTAAATTAATTTTTACCTTGATTTCAAAGGTGTATGGCTTTGTCGTCCATCTCTTCTGAGTAGCCATATTTAACATTGCATGAAATTTGAAATCTATTCGACAATCTAAGCTTTAAGGAATAAAACCAAAAACCACACACACACAAAAAAAAAAAAAAAAAAAAAGAATTAAGGAAACTAAATGTTTTCTTCAAAATTGTGTTTCTCTTTTGCTTTTTAGAGTTCCACAGATGCTGGGAGTACTTTTGCTTTGGAGCCAGGTGACCTTCTGATGGATTTCACAGAGGCCACACCTATGGTAAATAATTTCAGTTTGCAACCAGAAAAGTGTAAAGGTTTTCAATAATTTCCATGCAGCTGAAATGAATGGGTTACTATGCAGTGGGTTGGATGGTGCACAGGAATAAAATAAATTTCCTTGATATGCAATGATCCTGAGCACCTGTCAAACTCTGCATCGTAGAAAATCTACTCACATCAATAATTACGGCTGAGCTTTTGAATGTGATTTTTTATTGTTGGATGACTTTTCATTTCTCTTCTACCTGGATAACCTTACACTTTGCTCCACTGCTTTCACCAGCCTCTTTTGTCCCCTTACTGTAGATTTGTGATGTGATCATAGATTTGCTTTTGGGAGTTGTCTGGAAAGTCCCTTCTTATCATCACAGGTCGTTCAGACCTTATCCAACAGCCAACCCAAAGACATGTACTTGCACTTTCATGTTTCATTAGCACACTGTTTTGCTTCAGATTAAAGCAAAATAGTCTGTAACATTGATGATTAACTTATTTTTTTTTAAAGTATGTGATTTGTGTTTTTTGGTTAAAAGAAGAGAGATGCTGTCCCACTAAAATCAAAATGCCACTTGATTTCAGTGATCTCAGGCCTTCACCTCAGATTTCCAGCAGATTACTTGAAGGATCACAGTGTGATCCTTAACTTTCTCCAAGTCATCCTGCATTGCAAATAGCTGTAATGCCAGATAGATCTGCTGTCATAAGCCATTTTTGCTGTCTTCTAGAAACTGCGTTTAAAGCCCAACATAGACATCACGGCATTCTTGGCATAAATGTTCTGTATTAAAGTACCTGTTCTGGACATTGCTTTCAATGCATGGTTATGTCCTAGTTTACGGTATCAGGAAGGTGTTGTGGGGATGTGCCTTTTACTTTAGAGAAATTTTGGTACAAGTTTGTAGGTAACCGATTCTGTCCTGTTACTGCTGGATGAGCAAAGTGGCTTCCTCTGCAAGTCTGGCAAAATGAAGAAGTATACCTCCTAGGTTCCTCCCTGCGTGCAGAACAGGTGGGGATATTCAGTTAGGGCTTTGGGGCTTTGGGGGCATGTGGCCATCTCTGCAGAGCCCAGGAGCCTCATCTTTTCTGTGAGCTTCGTTTCTGTGGATGCCTAGTCTTTAGATCTCTGATGTTAATTGCAGTGCTAGATCATGCTTATTAGCAATTCTCCTGGTATTCTTGGCATGCTCCCAGAGAGTCCTGCGTAAGCAGTGGTTTACGGTGAGGGCACCATTGCTTAGAGACCTGCTGCTGTGGGTGGAAAGGCAGGTTTGGTGCAGTGGACTGGGCACAAGCTAGGAAGCTTCTGAGTTTGCCACTGGCATGCTGCAGTTTGGGAAAACACTGTCCCTAGAGGGATGGAGAGATCTGCAAGGCTCTTCTCTCATGCAGTTTTGAGCCTGTGGGGTTGTGTCTTCACAAAGTCCTTAAGGGAACTTGATGTGTACTTCAGGGGTTCAGTAAGCAGGTTTTGGTTCTTCACCTGCCATTAAAGTCCTATCACCACCCACTCTGTTCCTGCTGACCCATGTGTTATCTCTGCCCTTCAACCTGGCAGAGCTGAACAGTTCTTGCACCCCAAGACTTTTATAATGCAGATATTGGATCTCTTAACTGCAGCAATTGAAATTGAAGAGGCCTTCTATCCACCTTCTGTCCCCTGGGGCTCCTTGGTGAAAGAGCTGTTCCAGCACTAGCAATTGCATTGAGACTACCGTGCTTACTGCTCCTACATCTACCATATATTGCACCTGAACCATCTGACTGTAAAATAAGGAGTGTATACTGAAAAGGAAAGGTTTATCTGGGACCTTCTTGACATGCTGGATCATGAAACCATCCCATTCCAGAAAGTGGTAGACAGAGAGGTATTAAAGTTGAACCAACTTCCCCTGTACATTTCTGGGGGAAGAGAAAATTAAAAAGGAACAAAGGAAAGAGAGAAAGATGTGGGGTTCAACATTCTGCAGTCTTTGCCTGTAGTGTAGGCTGATAACAGACAGATAGATTGAAACAGATAGGTTATATTGTTCTTCTCTGTATTAATAACTTGGTTGTGGCTAAACTGTAAGTAATTAGCCTTTGGAGTTTAGGAATATATTTCTTATTCTAAAAAACATTATACTATTGTTTATTTTAATAATCTGAATATTTGAAAATGAGGCATGGAGACTTTAGCAGCCAACTTGCCCTAGACAACATAGGTTTGAATTTTGTTTCCATTTAATAGAAGACAACTTTACATGATTTTCCCTTTCCAGATGATGAAATAGGCATTTTTTTTTCCTAAAACCTTTACTCAGTCATCATTTCCCTTTCCTACCCCACCATCCACTGACATAATATATCATACCATATGTTCATAAACTAACCTTCCATGACTTTCTTGGTTTTAATATTTCGGAGAGCACGTACTGCACAGCATCAATCAGCCCTTTTTGTTTTGTTTAATGTCTATAAAGGTCAGCTTGTTCTCTAAAGAGTAGTTATTGTTTACAGACCTTTCCCTGCAGTTTCGCTGGCTACAGGTTGCTGTCAATTGAGGTTGAATGAAAAGTTTACTCATAAGGGAGTGAGGCTCCAAACAAAAGTAAGCTAAATACATAAATACATAGCTTTGAGCCACTCTGAATATTTATTAATTCTGTTGTGGCAACGTGTGCTGTCATTTGAGGGTCAAGATCACATACTGCTTAGCTTCATGTTAACTGGCAATTAAGTGGTAGTGTGCTGGGTTTGCACACCGTGGTCTGGCAGTTGGTATGTTGCTTGTTAATTCCACCTTTATTTGTTTCCATTCCAGTGACATGCACATTATCTGAAGGGGTCATTCATGCTGCCTCATTTGCCTGAGGTGATAGGGTTGGAAGTTCAGGTTCCTATATAGGCAGAGTTTCCTGCTGAGGGGCATTCAGGCAGCTGACTTCTCTGTTGCCTGGAATAAGGCACCTAAATTGCATACCTAAAATCAACTTTATTTTGGTCCTGATATATGCTGCCAAACTTCCCACATTGACTGCAGAGCTGTTAATTTGAAGCAGTTTCAGACATCCTCCTTTCTCTTCTGTAACATCACTGGCAGAGAGTGATTAATAGTCACTGACTCAGCTGCATGATCTTTGTTGTTCAGTGTTTGATCATTGATGCTTCTTGATGGCCTTGGGTTTTATCCATGTTTTGCTGCTGTTGCCCAGAGTGGAAGCTTTAAAACACGCTAAGGGTTAGAGTTAGAAGTGGAGCTCACAAAATCAAATTAACTTATAAAAATGGAAGGATTAGTGAATAGATTGGATTAATAGCATTCATCCAGGCTACCATGCAGGGATCAGAGCAGGCAAATTTGTCTATTCTGTCAGCCTGGAGGAATTACTGTGATGTATACGAGACCCAGCTGAGTGCTAATGGTCACTTAGTCATCAATACTTAGACTGCCAATAACAACAGGGCAATGGCAAGGCAGAAAATCATTTTGCAGGAGAACTAATGCATATTTAGTAATGCAGATTGCCTAGAAATGAAAGGTATCCTTCTGTGCTTTGCACTCCTCAAACCATGTGGTTTATGCATACTTCTACTCAGTTTTCAAGTAAATCCTATAGTTAATCAATTACAATGCATTACATGCTGTCCTTAAAATCATTATAGCACATGGAGAAGAAAATCACTGTCTTTCTGTACCACTTCATTGTGACTTTTAGCACTCTGCCTGCCTTGTATGTTTTCAAGGTTTAATGCCTGCTGCATTCTGTGTTTCAGAAAGGAACTGGTTTGTTTGTTTGTTTGTTTTTTAATATGTTATACATGAAAAATTACAGTATCATATTATAAGCATCCTTACTCTTTAAAAAAAAAATAAACAAAACAAAACAAAACAAAAACTAGTCTTAGCATTGTAGTAGTCTCTGCCTACTTAGCATTGTAGTAGGCTCTGCCATCAGACTGCATCTCTCATCTTTCTAGCTTTTATGGAACTGGAAATGAAAGCTTAAGCTTGCAGTTATTCTGTTCCAGCTTTCAGCCAGCATGATCTGTGACATGGGTATGAATGCAGAGCTTTCTTGTTTGATTACAGAAAGCTCAGTCCCAAGACCCTAAATGAATGTAGCAGCTGCTACACGGTGCTGACAAGTACCTTTCCAACCGAGACAGAAAGGCAATGTATGAAAACTTCTGTGTGACCTAATGGAATAGGACAAAATAAATAGGAATGAACAGTCATATATAAAATGTAGTTATTTCTAAACTTTGACTATGGTTTATAATACAAGGTGGATGGGCTAGGACTTAACCATGATCACATCTCCTAAGGTATCAGAGAGCATTGATTTACAACTAGCTGTATACTTGCAAACACTATATGTTCTTACTTGTTGCTGTATCCATTGGAGAAATTTCTAGAGCATCACCTGCCATCTATTGGTGGAGAAGAGTAAGCAGACAATTATTTGCTTTTTCAAAACTTGAGATACAACATTTAAGAGGTACAAATTATTGGCATGATCGTTTAAAAATGAAAAACACATGGCCATCAGTATAAACCTAGACATTTTTACTTCAGGTGAATTGAAAACAAATAGTTTATTTCAGTTGTGGCATCAGTAGCATAAGCACTCCAGTTCATTGAAAATAATAAAACTAAGTTTGAAATAATACAGAATTTGAAGCATTATCACCTACAATTTTGGAAATAAAATAAAGGCAACCAGGTCAAAAGGCAGTCATCTCTAGGTAAGACTGTGAGAAGTATTAGTAACTTGATGGGGGCAGTATAACATACTTTTAAATTCTCAACAGATAGTTGAGTAAATGGCAGCAAGTAGAGGAGGATAAGTAAATAATATCATTTCACTCCTCATTAACATTTATTATATTGATAAAGAAGAGTTGACTGCTTTTTTAGTTGCTAAGTTTTTATGACAATTTTGCAAGGTTGCAATAAACAACAGAACAATGGAGTGTGAAATTAGTTCAGTATTTCATTTTAAGTAACTTTTCACCTCATATACAAAGCAATGTTTCAATAGAAGACACGTAAACACATCAAACTTTTAAATAGCTCCACAATCAGTACTTTTGGCATTGATTTCTAAACAAAAGTGTCTATAATGCAATATTTTATAAGAGCATTAGCTAGCATGTAACTACTACAAGTGGCCGCAAATATAGATCAAGTATCTCTCCATCCCGAGGGGTCTGTAAAACATCTTAGTCAGAGACAAATTTATAAATGCTTTACTTACTGTGAACTACATACTGAAGATAAAATAGGTCTTCTCAAAACTTAGGTAGGATACTTTTATATCTTAGGATACTTTTATATCTTAGGATACTTTTATATCTTCATGTTAAAAAAAAAATCATTACAAGATTAATTGGAAGCAATAAATATGACTGGAGTCAAAAGAGTGAGTTCAAAAATGCTATTGTCTTAGCTAGACTCTTCAGTTACAATATTTGCACATTCAGATAGGGTAGCTTACATGCAATAGCAAATTATTAGCAAAACAATGTGCACAAAGGAGTGGTTTGTCTGTTATACATACAGCTACGTGTACACATAAGAACCCAAAGCAGTAACCAACATGTTAAATGTACATTTATTCCCAGTTTCAAATTTTTGAGTTTTAACTGCATATTAAATGAAGAAATAGTGAGGAGCTGCAATTGCTAAAGCAAACAACTTTTATAGAAAAAGCTTGTAGCAACAGGCAATAAATCTAGTTCCATAGGAACCTGAGGAATACTTAAAATTGAAATATTGATATTGCAAAGAGCCTTTTTTCTGCTAAAGAAAAGGGCAGTGCATGTTCAACCAGATAAGAACAAAATTCAAAGGGGTGCACTGTACTGCTCAGTCAAATTGAGTATGAGACATTTGATGGGGGACTGCAGAGGGGAAGTACTCAGTGCTGCATGCAGTGCCAGGCTCCTGGGAGCACAGTGTCTGATTCAAGCAAATGCAAATTACCTGAGCATCATTTAGGTTATATAAAGCATGCTAATAACTAGAGAGGGGACTTAGCACATTTAAATGCAATCATGGCACTTAAGCAGCCAAAATAATGGCTGAATGCATTTTGGACTGGATGTTTCTCTGATATCTGCTTCTGATAGCCGGCATGGAAAAAGCACTATAAATAGGATTTGCAACTAATATGTAGCTCTGCACGTAGTTTGAGCATGGGGCTTTACTGGTGGATGCCGGTCTCATAAGCAGTCTATTGAATTACTAGCATGCAAGATAACCGAGTGTCTGGGAATGCAGTCAGACTTAGAGATTGCCTGCTGGATCTCAGTTTAACATTCTCTAAAAAATACAAAATGCTTTGACTGCTTCCCAGCTGTTTGGGAATTTGTTCCTGTTTGCCCATTACAGAAGGGCACATTGACTTAGTCGAGAAGCAGAATGAGAGATTGCTAAGAGATGAACTGTGAACATTTAGATTTACGTTTATTTTGCCCTTAGTTTAAGGAATTTAAATTCATTGGCTCGATGAATGTTTATTTTCCATTTAGCCCCTTATGCTCAACAGAACAACTTGGTGCTCTCTGTAAATGTATGACAGATGATTCAACACTTCCCTATTCCTTTAACTAATTGAAAGTGAATTCTGCATAAAAATAAATATCCAGAAGGTGAAATCCACTGCTGACTATGCATCAGTGGACACTGTGATAAATTGGATAGGATGTGTACATGGACAAGAAAAGGTACCAAAAAGAGGGGAAGGTGTTAAGTGGAAAAAAGTGCAGGCGTGTGATGCTCTGCTGTGCCTACTCTGTAATCCACTGCTTTTAAATACTAAATGACCCACGGGCTAACTTCTAATAAAACTTGAGATGAAGACAGATAAAGATGTGTTGTCAGAAAGTAGTTTGGATCAAGATGGAAGGAGTTTTTTCCTGGAGAGGTGATACAATCTGCCACATACAGTTATTTTTAGTAATTTCTGTACATTTTAAGATGCTGTTATAACTGTCCCCTAGCATTCCATGTGCCTGCCCCATGCCTGTAGAAATCATAAAATGAGCGAAGGCAGGTGACCTCCAGAGTTCCCTTCCAACCTCAAACATTCTGCTATTCTGTGAAAACTTGAAAATCATAAAGGTTATTGTAGCTTAACAAAAAAAAAAAAAAAAAAAAAAAAAAAAAAAAAGAGAGAATGCTACCTGCAATCTCTTTCTCTTTCTCCTGTCTCCCCATGAAAAACGTGATCATTCCACCACAGTAACAGCTTTCTTTATTGCTTGAAATGAACATCAGAATAAGTAAAGGGGATCAGGTAAATGCAAGCAACCAGATTTTAAATTGGCTGACATCCACCTCTGGTTGCATGCTGATTTGCATCTTCAGCAAATCTTTTAGAGCCTGCGTAACGTTGTAAATAGTGTTTGATATGTTCAGTCGTACCTTTGGTCTTTTTTTTTTTTTTTTTATTTCAGCTTTTTGCTTTATTTTTTCAAGAGAAAGTACTTCATATCCTTAGCAGCAGTTAGCAGGTGTAACATCTGCCTAAGAGTAAAAGTGAACAATTGAACAATTGACATTGCAGGGCTTTTCAGACATAGAGCATCAACTTTTGGATGTACTGCCCGAGTCCACTTTTCCACTCTACAGTAATCCATGTAAAAGAAAAATGTTCAGCCTCCATGCAAAAGCCTGCTTGAAACTAGGTATATCTCTTTATGCTTGCTCTCAATGAGACAAATATAGTGATGCAACTATTGTCTCAAAGTCTTTTGATAAAGACTTTTTATTACCTTTCCTTTGGCCTGAGAAGTACATCATTCCTTTTGTCTCTGCGACTGTGAAGTTTGTAATCTCTCTTCTTCACTGTGATTAGTGACAATTGCATTTAGACTCCAGTGAGTAACTATTGTGTATTTGTTTTCTTTCGAACACACTAATGAATTGATATATGTGTAATTCTAATTCACATTTTTCCAGTGTGATAGCAAGTGTGATGCTAACTGCTTGGCTGTTCTGTGGAATTTCAATTGAATGCCTCCAAGCTCCAACTGAAAATGAAAACATCTGCTTTCTGAGCTGTTTTTTTGACTGTCTGGTGGGTGACTCAACTTGTAAAAACAGCAAAAAGAGCAAGTAAACTTTATTTTTATTTACCACTCAATTGAATAATAAGAACTGATAGGATTTTTCTTCCTTTGCTGTGGATAAAGTAAAATCTAGTTGTCTACATTTTCCTTCCAAAGTCTGTATTTTGGAAAACATCCTCAATCAATTATCGGAGAGTGGTTGGAAGGGTAGACTGAAATATCAGGCCACTTATAAATGCTTTCATTTTAGTAGTTTTGAAGTGTTTCAGTTTCAAGTAATGATCCTTAATTAATTTCAATGAACTCATGTTTCCAAACAAAACATCATTTCTAAATTAGGCACTAATACCTACTCTTACAAAATACTCAGATAAAACCTTTTTTTAATTATTATTTTATAAGCATTGGGAAAAAATGAGTCAGCACTGAGTCTTTTGTAATAAATTCAGTGTGAATGAATGGTCATTTTCTGATGAATTCCTAAGCAGCTCCAATAGCAACCTCTTCTGAGGAGCCATCAGCAGGACCTAAGTGATCGACGACTTTCTCTCATCTATTGATCTGTCCTCTGCTTTTTACTGTTATTTACCACAGTGGGAAAGTCTCCCACTGAGGCATATTGTCTATTTAATTTGTTGTAGTCTGTCTACCAGTAAACAACTATGAAACAGAGACCCAGTCATTGACTTGTGAGATTTTCATCAGGGCAGATCTTTTGCTTTGCCTTTGTACTGAGCCTAGTACTACAGTCTCATAACTCAGAGGAATGGCAATAACAGAAATAAATGGGAAGTGGAACTGATAAATGTGAGTTTGCCTAAACCTCAGAATGTTTCTGGTAATTGCACAGTCTCTGTGCCTCATCCCAAATATTGTGGATCATAGCAGAAAATTGTCATTTAATTGTGGAAGAAAGAAAATTTGCTTAAATCCAGATAGTCAACTGTCATGGTAACTGGATTGAAATCCACTGAACTCAGAACTAGTCCTTTTCATTACCACTTGTATCACACTGAAAAATAAAATGCTAAGCTGTTTTGGACTGAGGAGGAAAATTTCTACACAGTTAGATATCCTTTACATCACAGCAGTTCAAGCCTGCTGACTAGAGAGCAGTTCTAGCACACTCTTTAGAGCTATTCCCTGGAACTAGGCCACAGAACCATCACAGTGGAACAACTGTGTATTTATAGCTTGTTTTATGGCAAGACATTATTCACATGTTCAGCAACTCAAGACCAACCTCCCACCCCTCTTGGAGGAAGAGCCAGTGAGGTCAGGAAAGTGAATCTCTACAAAACATGTTTAACAAGTTAATGTCACATTAAGCTCACATCCAGATAGAGCCCATGTGTTTGCATCAGTGGCTGATCTGCCCAAACTTCGGACAAAGCTCAGTCTCTTCAAAGTGTCTGTGATCAGCAGAGCCATATGTTTTTTTGTGCCTCTAAAGCAGTTTTGCCATTCATATCCCTCCTGTCCTGTTGCTATGGTTTGGGAAAAAAAAAAAAAGGGGGATTGGAGAAACTGTCCTCACCAAGAGCATGGACACTTAGGCAGTGCAGGTTAAGGCTTTCATTCCCATCTACAGTATGGCTGAACTGGGCATATTCCTGCACCAAGAACAGCTAGTTCCCAAACTCATGGGCATCACAATCCTAAAGTAGGAAAAAAAAATCACAAAGTTAATAAGTAAATAAATAAAAACAACCTCCCCAAGAAAACAGAATATCCCAGGTCTTAGACTCTTAGACTTATGCTATCCCAAGGCTCTTGGGGAGAAGGTCAGAAAAGTAACCAACCATAAGCCCCCTCATTAATCCCCCATTATGGGGTTGACAGGACCAGCCTCTGCTCCTCTTACAGTTTTAGAAAGGCTTCAAGGTTTTTCTGAATCGAATGAGTTAGCCACAATTCTCCCAAGGACCGTAACATCAGCAGAGGTTGCCAGACCTCTGTGTGCTTTGGCCCCCATCACAACGTGGTGCTGGGAAAGGCCCTTGGAGGCAGCAGTGCTGGAAATGTGCCTCTCAGGAAACCCCCAGCTCCCCATTTGGCTCACCTGCAAGGTCCTGCTGGGACAGGCAGGAGTCCCTGCCTGGCGACCAGGATCTGCTTATGACACTTATTCACAGTGTGCTTCTTCCCCTTAGTGCCACAAACAGACCTCCAGGGGTAGGACTGTCATCATCTGGCCTCGCTCCTACTTCCTTCTGCCTTTCCTGTCCACTGCAGCATTATAATCTTCTTCAGTCACTTTCAAAGAGATGTCTTTAATAATGGATCCCCTGCATCCTCGGCCCAACAAACAACTTGCGGGGAAGCAGGGCTCCACTCAGATGGTGCAGCAGCCTTCTGGTGTTCAAACTGCTGTCATTGCTGGCCCAAACAGAAGAGCTCTGTACTTTTCCACTCACTCCAAAGGAGAAATTTCTGCTGTAATTAAGGATGGGTGAGAGTAAGCTCTGTGCTAATAGCCCTAATCGATTGGGATTATCCTTGGCTGGGACTAATCTCTTTAGCTATGGAAGATGCCTGAGCACAGTGTCTGGGACTGGAAGACTGGATTTTAAGGCAGCATCCCAGTCTGCTCTTGAAAAGATGGAAATAAGCTGAGAAAAGGAACAACACGTTCACTTTGATGCTGGATTGGTTTAATAAAGGACTCGACAGGCATAGAGGCATCTGATGTGTTTTGTGGCATTGAATTCACAAAATATAATAGTGCAAGTGTTTGAATTGTAAATGTATATGCTTAATGAGCTGTTGTGTTTGAACGCTTGCCCCAGGATTTTACTTGCAGACAAGGCGGGACCCGTTCTTTACTTCAGTGCTCAGTGGCTGTCAATATGAATGATTCAGTAGCCAAGAGCATGAAGATAGGAATAAATAGGTTTTTATATGTAACATATATCGCAAAAGATTTACTAGAGATGGGATTGGATTTGTTCATGCACTGATCTTAAACTACACCATTGTTCTTAAGAGACTTTTAGCTTCTGATCAAGTTGAGCTCAATGTTAGGACCAAATAGTTTTGGTATCTGTGACATTTAAAGAAGCAGTGCTCATCTGGAAAGGGTGACATACTGTGATGGTAATGGCTTTTTGCCATACAAAGACACAATTTAGAGCAGACTTTTCGAGTGGTGAGACTGGCAAACAGCAGCACAGTGCAGGAGTCAGCATCTCTGTGTATCTCAGTAGATCCTAATCCACGAGGGGGGTCACCAAAGTTTCTAGACACATGCACAGATTAACACTGCAGTAGTCACTGGGACAGATCACATGATGAAGCTGAAAATAAGCACAAATGTCCTCCTGGATGAATATATTAAAAAGTGGTCCAGCTTGTCATTCTAACACTTGTTCCATAGCTCCAGTGACTTTAACCTACCTATGCTATTCTTTTCCTTTAGAGTAATGAATTGTATAAACTCTTGGGGATTTTGGCAGAGCTCAGTAGCCCACAAAAATAGGACAGAAAATTAATACAAAATATTCCTTACTATCCTGACATTCAAGGAGATTGTGATTGGTTGAGTTTCTGCACTCTTTAGGACTTTGAGCCAACTTTGCTCTTATACCAGTAGAGATCGTTCACAGCAGAAAGACAAACTATTTGTTTGTGTTGGACAGAAGTCAGGCAGTGCACTGTTTCCGTCAATCTGTCATAACTTTTCAACAGAGGAATGTGATCCTGAAGCTTTTGAAAACGTGAATGTATGTTATGTGGTTATTAGTCAGCCTGTGTCAAAACGTACCTGGGTCTGAAGTCTCTGTGTTAATAAGGCATGGTGAACCAACAGTTACTGGGTGATGAGCTGTCAGTGTCTGTCCCTAGAGATAATCAGGTGTGGCTAGTGGTGAGTTTCCATCTGGTTCAAAATTTATGTAAAGTCTTCCTGCTGGCAGTCAAATTGGGAGATATTTGGCTTACGTGGGGCACTCTCATCTGGCAGTAATCACAGTGCTCATTTCCTCCTCTTCATGTTATCCATCTTTAGTGACTTTCTTCTATGACAAAAGTCTCCATCTGCAGAAGATGCCACTTGCTTTTGTTAACTGTGCACGCGATCTAGGCACCTGGATCATCATTGGTTTCATTGGTAAAGACCAAGGGGCTGAAAAGGTAACTGCGTTAGCAGTCCAAGCAATGCAACTAACTGATTCTGCAGTGATGTTGGAGAAGAAAACCTACCACATCCAGCGAATGTACCTTCTGCTTTTTGTTTGTTTCATTTCTGTGTTTTAAACAAAGACCAAGCAAATGCTGCAGTCTTTAATATGCATTTTAGCCAATACGTCAAGAGTGTGACATCATTTTGCCTCACCACATTTTCCTCAGGGGATGGTGACTAGGCTGACAGCCCATGCTGAGATTATGTTCTGCTTAAGCTTGTTCACCTTCACAGAAGCAGCAAAAGTGTACTGAAAATCCTGAGAACTGTGACAGCGCAGACACTGTTTTGCTTTCACCACAACTGAATTGTACTTACTCTGTCTTGTTTTGAAGAATTAAATGTGTTCTCCAAAATAGTCTCAAGGCAAAGCTATGTTGTAAAGCCAACCCAGGACATGCATTCCCTTCCGATGTGCGGTAGAGATGCTGTGCTGACTTAATAACATTATTTCTGCCCCCAGCTCCAATACTTCTGAAATCACTGTGCTAGCAGCTCAGAATTACAATCCTTAGAGCAAAGACCAGCAGAGTTCTCTGTCTGTCAGGGCAGCATAAGGTGGATGCTAGCACCAACACAATTTGCAGGGCTGTCCTTGCAAATTAGTTCAACAGTTGGCATGAAGATTCAGGATTTTGTCTTCACTGCTGTGTTTTTAGGTAGACCTGCTTGTAAATAAAGTATGGCTTATACTGTAGCCACGAACTACTGTATGTTAGGTACCTGTGAAATGCTATGGCTACAGCAAGGCAAGGTTTCAGCAGAGGCTGAGCCATGTACATCTCTCCCATGTACTCCTTTGAGCTTCCATTTGGGAGCCAGAGATCACCGGCGCACACTCAAGGAGCCACACAGCCACCTCCTGACAACACCTCCCTGGTAGGAATGGTTGTGTGAATTGACTCTAAGAGGAAGGAAAGTGTCTGAGGAAGAGGAAAATATTAGCAGTATCGCATGAGGCCCAGTGAGACATCAAGAATGAGGTGTCTGCTGCCAGGCACATTCCAGGACAGGTGGATTCAGCCCTGAGCAAGGCTCAGAGAAGGGCTGGTGTACTGCAACAAGCAGAGGAAGAAAAAGGTCATCATCTGAGAGAGACCCAAGCAACGCTGGCTTGGACACCATGGGATGAGTGTGGCTCTCTAGGTGGCACTTTCTCGGTTTACCAAAAAGACTTACGTGGTACCTGTGGGAAGGAGGACCTCAATACTGCACTCCTGGTCCTGTGGAAACCCAGGCCAGCTGGTAGCTCTGATGGGTTAAACAGCTGGATTCACTTGGCTTGGTTTTTAGGTGACAACGAATATTGTTTGAAGCAGTTCCTTGAACTACAGCCTCTGCCAGTTACTTGCATGATGAGCAAGGGAGACCTGAAGAGCAGGTGGAGCTGGGAGGGAGACATCCCAGTGTCATCTTCACAGAGGGAACAACAGCATCCAGGAAGATTTATGAACATGCAGTGTTTCCCTGGATTGGTAGAGCACAGATACCCATCCTCTTCAGAAACGTCACATTTGGTGCCTTAGGGCGTTTTCAATGACACACTTCTGCAAAACTGCCCCTCTTTAATGTGTGTGAATTAAATCCATTTGCTGACACTAACACCTGGATATCACTTTAACAAGCAGAAAGCATCCTGCGTTCCTTGAGAAGAAAGTGGTCTGGAATGCAGCACGTATGGGATTCACACCACATTTGGTTCATCAGGGCATTTAGTTCACACAGCCTTTTCCAAAACTTATTAGACAATGGTATTGCTGGTTTACATCTCCATCCTGTCATAGGTTTATTGTTTATTTTGATTTTTGCCTTTTGCACCCTGGCAGCAACTATGAATGTCTACCTGTCATGTCATTTTTGTTGTCACACACAAAGGGAATGAGCAGGGGTCAGCGTTACATGAGTGGTCATCGGAGCCAGGAACTACTTACACTCAAAATGATTTTGGCCATGAGGGTATTGCATGGCAAAAA
Source organism: Nettapus auritus (assembly GCA_011076525.1). NCBI lineage: Eukaryota > Metazoa > Chordata > Aves > Anseriformes > Anatidae > Nettapus > Nettapus auritus. The sequence goes on along the minus strand of CM021766.1, from coordinate 89,804,198 downwards.
ATAACAGAAAATCTTTGTTTTCACATTTTCCACCTCATTATGGAAATAGCCACTGAAATGATATGACAGCAGAAATGGAGCTTTACTGAATAATTGCAGGGTTCAGAATCCTATCATTGCTTTTGGAAAGTGGGTCTAATATATAACTCATGGTTTTTAAGTCATATTACTTGTCAGGACTGGGAAATGCTAATGCAATTTACTCCAGAAGTTTCAGCTGCTGATTTTTTCTAGTTTGACAAGTGGAAGTGAATCTCATCTCTGTGCTGTATGGCTGTGATGGCATTTAACTTATAGCATGAGTTTTTAAATAAAGCACCACCAAATATTCCTCTGGCTGTATGTGTATACTGAGAGACATGTTTGTGGCACCATTTCAGGTGTTAGCAGCTCTGCTTCTGCTCCAAGGCACAGGAACTTAGTAAAGTGTTTGGCCTAAAGTTTGTCTTGTGTAAACCCACTGACAGCACACAGTTTCTCCAGCATATTGTAAGGCCTCCAGTCAAGGTACATGGGATGGGGGTGAAGCCAAGTGAAGTGACGAACAACACTTGCATGTCAACAGCACAACAGGTTATCAGACCTTTGCAGAAGGAGAAGATGTTGTGGCAGGGCAGTGGATACACTGGGTACTCTAATTGTAGAAGGACATACCCAAATTAAGACCACGGTTCCCCAAAGAGTCTTTTTTTTTTTTTTTTTTTTTTTTTTTGGTAACATCAAGGACACTTATAATATTCCCCTGTGATAGAAATACCAGAAATAGCTCATTTTATATCAATTAACACATTCCAACTACTAACTCATTTTCCACAACTCTCCTGCTGTTTTCATTTCAGGTGGGAATACTCTGTCTCTCCAAGTTCAGTTTACTTTTATGAGAACTTTTTTTTTTTTTTTCTAACCCATTTAAAAGATGTACAAGTGTTTTTACTGAGACTTTAAACTCTGCCCATAAGTTTTTGCACAGATGAAAAGGAGAAAGTTCTTATTATGTTGTCCCTTTTCTTCCTCCACCATCCTTCATTCTTGCAGTATAAATATCAAGGAAAATTAGTGCTGTTAAATCTTTCTGATTGTGACAGATACCTCCAAAATGTTTCAGCTCCATGGACGGCTGATAGTGCAACAAGAGTTTTTGAGAACAAGCAGAAAATTATCCATAGATATTTTTAATGTAACTTTTATTCTTTTTTTCTCTCTCTTTTTCTCTCTTTTTCAATCTTTATTTCTTTCTCTCTTTTTCTTCCTTCCTTCCTTCCTTCCTTCCTTCCTTCCTTCCTTCCTTCCTTCCTTCCTTCTTTCCTTCCTTCCTTCCTTCTTTCTTTTTTTTTTTCTATTTTCCTTCCTTCCTTCCTTCCTTCCTTCCTTCCTTCCTTCCTTCCTTCCTTCCTTCCTTCCTTCC
>CM021766.1:89782612-89802783 GCA_011076525.1 Nettapus auritus | reverse complement strand
TCCTTCCTTCCTTCCTTCCTTCCTTCCTTCCTTCCTTCCTTCCTTCCCTCCTTCCCTCCTTCCCTCCCTCCCTCCTTCTCTTCTTCTCTCCTTCTTGAGCCAAGTGTTCTTTTAGGCTTAGTAAATTCTCAACTTGCCAAGCCAAATATTCAAGACAAGGAGACACTTGTCCAAAATAGTTCTGCAATGGTAGTGCACCCTGACCTTTTAAGCTAGAGGCATTTGAGGTTGTGAAACAAGCCCTCAGCACACGAGATGCTGGCGGAATGCACAGCACAGCTCTGCAGTGTGGACACTGTTGCCACTCCATCTGGCAGCATGAGGATTTCTGTGCCCAATTGTGTGCTTTAAAGCTGTTTTCTCTTGGTTTGTTTTATACCGAAGTAGACAGCACACCTCAGCAGCCCATCAGTTGACAACCTGCTAGCAGCTACTGTTTTTGCTAGTCTGAGCAGCTATGGTTCAGCTGTGTGAGACTGTCCTACACACGGAGCTGCCCATCTCCTCTTCCCTCTCCCTCGTCCCCTTGCATTCACAGTCTCAGGTGAAGTCTGGAAGCTCCTGAAGGCCTCCAAGGATGCAAACTGGTTTGTGGTAGATGGTGAAGATGGATCTGTTCTTCCTTTCTCAGACCTCAGGTGGCAACATTTAGGTCTTGGCCTCCTGTTCTGGTCAGGGAATAGTTTTGCTTTCTGAGCTAGTCTGAATTTTGACACCATGCAATAAATTCATCCGCAAAGCAAGGGTCAGGAGGACACACCGAGCACCACTGTCCTTGTGTGGTGGGGCAGAAACAGGCAGGGTTTTCTTCCTGCAGGCAGGTGCTGCTGGCTGCTGCTCACCTCACAACACTGCCGGCCAGTGTGGGCATGCAGGACAAGGAGGCCAAGGCATGCTCCTGGGGGAAATGGTCTTTGAGGTTTCCAAACACAGATTTACATAAGTGAGTTGGATAACTGGTGCTTTCCCTCACTGTATTGCCATCCTATCTTAGCCTCAGTCTGAAAAGTGTTTTTGAATACATGGATTTTTTTTCTGCAATTACATGGATTAGGGTGTTGTACCCCTTTCCTCCTGAAAAGAACCAAGCTATGAATAGTTAAGGAGCAGTGCTGAGCAGACGTCAGTAGTGCTCTTATTAAGGCCCAGGCCAAGGCCCAGGCAAACCAACAAACTCCATTGTACTATTTGAGCAGCATCGGCCTCTTCTCAGAAGGAAACAAGAAAAACTAAATCCTAAAGACTGAACAGGATGGTTTCTATTTCTCACTCTTAAATTGAACACAAGTGTGCTTTGTTCCCCCCTCTGTTCCTTAATTTCTGTTTTCAGTCTCATTCAAATGCCGGAAATTGGTGGGTTTAGAGCCCACAGAGCCCTTCATTTGTTGGGATTGCCTTGTTCCTGAGATTAAATAAACACAGCTCCCCTAGAGAGGAACTCATGCTGATAACTAAGCCAGATTAACTGCTTTTTGCTGAGTTTTGATAAGCAGGCTGGCCTCGGCCACATGCATGGGTCACAGCACTGATTTTGCAAGAGGGTGCTCTGCACCGCTGCGTGCCTCAGTGTGAAGCCAGGGCCAGCTGGTGTCCTGAAATATCCCAAATCCTAGGGGGCCCCAAAATTGTTCTGCATCATTTTTCTTTTCTATATTCAGTAACTGTACTTCATTTCCTTAACAAGCCCAATCTGCAAAATGAGAAAAAAGTTTGGCTGTAGTATATCAGACTTATATGCATATGAGTAACCAACTTCCCATCCCAATGCTTTGCCTTTGATTAAAAGATGGGATTTACAGTGGAGCATGCTTGCGTTTTGTACTGTTTGTACTTGCAAGGAACTATTGCTTCAATGTGATTAGTAGGTTCAACCAGCAGTATAGTATACATACACTTTGCTAACAGGAATATACACATCTATAAAAAAGTGTGAAATTTTCTTTAAAGTGTTTGCATAGACAGTTATGATTTAAATGAATTTCTCCTTTGCACAGCTGTATGTTTGCTTGCACATGTGTGGTTGACTTATAGCCACCTCTGTTCTGTTAAAAAAGGTGTTTAAATGCTGAGTGTATTTTTGCCATCTATACTCCTCGTGTTTAAGAAGCCCAACGCTTAATGCCAAGACTAATGCCACGTGTTCGCAGAAGCAGGCTTACAGATGGCTGTTAATTTCCCTTGGCATCCTTATAAGCCAAATATGTTTCTGTTATTTTATTTGCAAAATAAACACTGTATATTTACTTAATTATATTTGACGTCATAATTTCAGGTTTTGCTTTGGCTTACAAGGGCTTAGGGCATTCAGGGTAGCTTTCTTGATTATTCAACAGCAGTTACATAGCTATAGTTAGCAAATTATGCTTGAATACATGTGTAACAAATGCACAGCAGTTTCTATAATAAAGTGAAAAACACACCTGTACACTGAAAAAAGTGTTTTTCCAAATGGAAAGCATGAAGAGCTGTTCAAAACCTGCATTTGATATTTTGTCCTCCCTTTGAACGAATGAATAATGCCTGCATTCCAAAGAGGAAAATCATGAGAAGCATAACTCACAATGGAGGAGGGCAGAGGTTGTTGCCACTTTGAATATTTATTTAATTTCCATGAACGTTTGAAGTAATTTTCAGGGCAGAAGTGACTTCCAGCAGGGCCTGGGGCAGTGGCAAGAAGTTCTGGGCTGAGCCTTCTCTGTGCAGGAACATGCTGGTCTCTAACCTGTCCACTCCATGTCCTGTGATGAAAACCTCCTGAGCTCATCCTTGAGCACAGCCCAGTGCTTGACACAGGCAAACAGCCAGGTCCCAGCAGCTGCCTGAAACAAACAGTTGTCCATGCAGATCTTTTTTTTCTTTTTTTTTTTTTTTTTTTTTTTGCATGGAGTTATCTTTTGATCCCATTTATGTTTGTCTTGGGCAACAACTGTGTAACTGAAAATGTGGAGGAGTAAAATACGTAAAGAGTATATGTAAAGCATATGTAAAGCTCTTCAACTGAAGTTTCTGCACTGTAAAAAATTGCTTCTGCACTTTATATTGCATATTTTTAAATGCAGTTCTCGCTGAAGGAAGCAGGTAATGATCCATTGACTGTTTACAGAATTGGAAGGTATATTGTATGCAATCAGCTCATAATCTGCACAACAGATTTAATTACATGGTAAAAATCAGTCTATTAGGTTTTCATATTTATGCTTTGACTATTCATCATCAGGTTTCTGTATGCATTTTTGGAGGGGTCTTTTTTGGTCTGGTCCAAGGGCTGCTGAACTGCTCTAATTTGTTGGATATGTCACTACAGTTGCAATGCTTTGCTGCTTTTTTTTTTTCTTTTCCATTTTTATGCTCTGAAAGTAACATCTTTTTCTTTATCTTTTTTAAAGATAAAGACATTCCCTGCTGATACATCTAATCCTTTTTTCGATCCTTTTACAACAGTACCACAGTTTTCTGTAAGTAGAATGTGCAACTAAAAAACTGTGTATTTAACGCACTTCCAAGTGACTTTTTTTTTTTAACAGTATCAGAAACTTGTGTTAAGCAGTCCTCAAAAAAAAAAAAAAAAAAAAAAAGATAAATTCTAAGCAGAATTTAGAATGAAAATCTGTTAAATATTCCCATTATGCAAATAATTAACTTGCCTGCATTCAGACGTTGCTGCTTACTAGACAGAGGACTAAGAGTTAAAGGTCAAGGCTCACTGCTGATGCAGTCGGACCCAAAATGCTGTTCAGTTCAGGACTCTTGTGAAGCTCCATAGCATCTCTCCAATGGAGTGGGAATGACTCAGTCCTCTGTCTAGCGACTGCATGGCCTGCTGCCTGAAACTGCTTGCTGTGCTATCACAAAAAGGGGCCTGATTTTCATTGAATTTGCATATGAATTTTAAGGAATAATTATGGTTAGTGTGCTGATGACTACAATGCTATCCTTGTATAAATTCCCGTGTTTACTTAATAATCTGCAACAAATATTGAACTTAATTCTTACTAAGCTTTCACAGAAGTTGGAATTTAGGTTTTTTGGTGAGGTAAATTATGTACGAACAGAAACAATTATTTGACCACTCAAAAATAAAGTCCAATCCAAGTCCTACTTTAAGGGTAGGAGCATTATGTAATAAGTGAGACAAAATGATCTACTCAGGCAATTCAGAGCATTCTGAAAGATTTTTGGAGGACTTGATATAATGGAATATGTGATGTGGGACTCTAATTATAACTTTTCCTGTCCTTTCCAAAGTGAGAATGGATTCTGGTCTGTAAGAAAAATTCCCAGCTTCTAATTGTAAACCACAACAACTGCCTTATGGTTTGTTTGTTTGTTTGTTTTTATTTGTTTGTTTGAAACTACACTGACGGAATGAAGCAATTCAGCCTTTAACCTTAAGTTTTACTAGTATCTCTGATCTATATCTAGCATGTGATCAGAGACAAGCAACTTCAGTCTCTGTTGGGCCATGTGCAGTGACTGTCTGCACTTAATGAATTAAAGGGAGAGGCTTTTCTTTCGCAATAAACCTGATCATGGGATTGGATCTGAATGCTCCTTTTCTCCACCTATGTATTTGAAAGCCAGAGTTGGTCAGGCTCCACAGAATAAGTCAGTGCTACTATAGAGCTTTTAATAAATGAATCCAAAAATAAATGGGAATATGTCACAGCAACTTTTCACTAAATTGTCCAAGTCCAGATAGTATATCCACTGTAAAACCTAACCCAAAGTTACACTGTTTGTATCTTTCATCATAGTACTTTATGTAAGCAAAAAGATTTGCCCAGAATAGCTTTCCTATTAAAGAGTAATGATTGTCAGGAAATTATTTTTTCTCCCTATGATGATTATGATGAAAGCAAAATATAGAAGAGCAATATTAATTTTTTTTTTCCACTGGAGGGCATGGAACTTTAAAATACAAATAGAAGCTACCCCAATATGTTTTTTCCACAGATATTTCCATATTATAGAAAATGGTTATTTCACGGCAAACTCAAATGCTGAGATTTTTGTTATACTTCTCGGAGAAAAGAAGCAAAGTTCAAACTAAGCTTTCAGGAATTCTCTTTTCTCCCTACAGAATCCCATATTCCTGGACAGGGGTAGCAGAATCCAGATCACAAACATTTCAAACACCATTACAATAAAAACTGAATCATGCAATCCCATGCATTGCTTTGAGTTATGTAAACCAGCTGGTAAACCAGCAGCTACCTGGAGGATTGCATGAGGATGGGAGAGCAATTAGGAAGGTTAATTACGCTTTGGTCCCGTGTTTCATGGTCCTCTGTCCCAGCCCAAGGAGACATGCTTCTCCTCAGCAGTGTTTCAGTCCACCCTGATGCATGGGCTCTTCCAGGGGCTTGGAGATAGCTGAACCCCAAAGGGGAGCTGTAAGGGAAAGCTCTAGATCAGTGCTAGGTCTTGCACCTAGCAAGATCTATCTCTGAGTGTCCTCCAGTCGCACACAGCTACCAGCATTTGTGATTCTTCCTTTTTTCTTTTTTTTTTTTTTTTTTTTTTTTTTTTTTTTCTCTGCTCCCGCTTCACTTTTAATTATTTATTCGTTTATTTTGCTTAAAGCAAAACATTGAAATGTTACTGAGGACAGGGCTTCTCTATGTCCACTGGTGTTGAGGAAAAAATAGAGAACTTGTTTTCCTGGTTTGCTTAAAAATAAGGTTCATGCCAGGAACCCCCCTGAGTTTCAGAGACTTCCACAGAGCAATGGCAAGCTCAATGACCTTATTCTCAGTGGGAATAAGTCACATAAACTTAAAATTAATGGAATTATATCTGTTTAAACCAACTAAATATATACTTTTTCAAACATACTCTGTAAACAGTTATAAAAAGATGCTTTGGATATATACAGTAAAACCATTATCTGGAGCAAACACACTTGAGGACTCAGGGCAAATCTTCAGCAAGTGTAATTTGCCATAGTTCTGCTGATTTCAGTGAGGCTGGGAGAATTTACCTCAGCCTCACAGGGTGGTGTCTCATGCTCATGCCATGAATATCATCTGGCAGCCCTGAGAGGATGGGGATCCTAAGAGAGGAACTCCAAATGCCATAACCCTGTAGCCCGTAAGGCTGAGTTCTGAAAGCTGAATGACAGAGAAGTTTGAACAGGCTGTATTAGCTAGAATTTACACATAAAATTGACCAAGGTTGAAGAGGTAGGCTTTCTTGTGTAGGTTTTACATTTTGCATTTTGATTAATTTTGTGGTATTAATGGAATTCCTATTGCTTCAGTGTTTGTCTTGGAGCATATCAGATGCTTTTAGTTGAAACACGAGCAGGAACATGCTAAAAAATTAGAATAAGTGAGCAAACCAACCACAGCCATTCCTTCCTGGGCTCAGATAATTGTCCCAATGACTAAAGTGGTTTGTTTGTTTAGATTAATACTATGTGGTTTGCAGATTTTGAGAGCTAGTTAAGAAAGAAAAGTTGCTATTCAAGGAACTGTATAAATATCATATGCTCCCTTATGGTGGTGACTTTTTTTTTTTTCCTCCCTGCCACAAAGTCTGAGCAAGAGGAAAAGCTGCCAGGACAGAAATTCAGCTGGTGTCAGCAGGAGCATCCCCTAGTGGTCCCAAGGCACCTACAAACTGAAGTTGCTCTGTGCCCTTCCCAGGTTAGAGCCATGCAAGCACTGTAGGCACTAGGCACTGTGGTTTGGCATGAGAAATGGTGCTTGCCAAAACACAAGGCAGGGCTAATTTATTTTTAGGGCTCATCCCCTCCCTCCCAGCCACATAGGAGGGCCAGTCTTTGCTGTAACCCTGCAGCACTGGCCTGCCTCACCTGAAAGATTTGGCCATATTTCTGTAAACAGCACTTCCAACGTTGGTTTAACATTGCCCATTGCTTGCTGCTGGAGAGCATTCCTCTTGAGGGACAGGGACTTTGAAACCCAGACTGCAATGGGTGCCACAAAACAGTGTAGTCAGAGGACCCACAAACTGAACAGGACTTGTGAAGAACAGTCCAGAAAACCCTTCTCATCAGCATGCTGCTCTGTTTTTAGGGAAAACGCAATCACAAGCAGCATTCTCCAGACTAATTATGCCTTTCATCTGAATGCTGCCAGTCCCACACAGGGCATTTAATCTCACAGAGTCATCAGGCTCATCCTTGGGCACAGCTGTCAGTGGGGCAGCCTGCTCTGTGCCCACGAAGGTTGCACTGGACAGCTCTATCTACAGCCTCCTCTTCTCTTTAGGGCTTGCTGCTACTGAGTGTTTGGCAATGAACTGGGTGGTGAAAGTAAGCAAGAGCAGTAGAAGCTAACCTACACCTTTTCCTTTCCATGTCTTTATGCATTTTTTTGTTGTAGGCAGAATTTACGGACAGCAAATTGCAGTGCTGCGTGGTGCAGTCGTCGCCTAAGCTATCGCCGGTAGCTCCATCACCCGTCCTGAGATCTTTGGCAGAGACTATACCGACTCCAACGGTGCAGACAATATACACATCACATAAACCAATTTCGCTGGCGGACAGGTACTGTGCAGTTCTTTCACAGCAATGTTATGATGCTCTGTGCAGTGAGGGATTCAGCCGGATTTCTCTTTTTCTATCATCATTACAGTGGGGAAAATTCACCTTATTTCTAAAGTGCCTTTTCTCCTGATATGAAAAGATTTTGAGTTGCTGCTTGACACCTACTTCAGAATAAGTGGGCTATGTAAAGAAATATATATACTTTCCATTTGCTCTGAGAAAAAAAAAAAAAAAAAAGAGAGAGAACCTTAATTAACTGCTGCAGCCAGCAGTTTACCATTTCTATGGCCAATGGCCTGTAGAGAAAGGGTTTTACAGATTTTCCTCAGGCAAGTCATTTCCCATGAACCACAAAGGTTTTCCTTTAATAATCGCTGTTGCAATTTGTTTTTTGAAATTAAATGTCCATGGGGGAAAGCTAAGGTTGAGAAATACCTGCTCTTCTAAATGAAAAGCAGACACTGATTTTTTTTTGTTTTGTTTTGTTTTGTGTTTGTTTGTTTTGTTTTGTTTTGTAACATCAGGCTACAGTGGTCTTTCTGATTTTCAGAGAAATAAAACGCCATCCCATCTTTCCACAAGCAGCTGCGTTCAGTTTCTATTCTCCCATCCTGCTGGTTTTGCATGTTGGCTTCTTATTCCAGAGTTTAATCAAAGCTGAATATCCCAAGCTGGTAATTTACTGAATACAAATGCAGGAATGGATGTACTCAATACTTCTGGAGCACAAGAAATGCTAAGCTTATGATGAAGAGAAAAATCCTTCCTTGGCATTATAATACATTAGTCTTTTTCACTTTTGGATTTACAGTCAATTCCCACTTTCATTTGTTAGCTGTTTTGACAGATGTTTGTTTAATTACACTTGCACACTTGGTCAACATTGCTAACTCACCTAAAAAAATACCATTACGGTGGAAGTGTAGTTCTGAAGCTGTAGTACTGAGCTCAGCTTCCATAGGATGTCCCCAGCTCAAATGAGTGATTCCACCCCTGCTTGTGCATGAACAAAATGTCTGCAAACTGCTTTCCAAGCATTAGCTGCTTAATTCCCAGAACAACACAGCAAGCAGTTGGTTTTCTTCCCCATGCTATTTATTAAAAAGATGGGATCAGCAGCCCAGGGCACTTCCAGTGCTGCAGAGCCCACAGGCTTGAGAGCAATTCGATGTGAGAGTGAGGACATTCAGGCTGTGCTTCCTCACCCTGATGGGTGCAGGTGAAACAGGGCTGTACTAAATTCAGTGCACGTAGCTGTCCCCCCCAGCTCAAATCATGAGGAGCAGAGGGTTGCAACATCGGACTTTTGTGTGTTGGCATTTACTGTAGCTGCTTTGTTTTATTTTTAGAGTCCTAGTCCAGTTTCCTTTGAAATCGGCAGCTTTTAATGGGGATGAGGTTAAAACATAAACTGTTTTGCCATGTGGGTATTTTTGTGTCCTTTTTCTTGCTTCTGTTTGCTCTTCAGAAATATCAAGCGGTACTTGTTGTTGAATCAGCCATCAGTTATCAGCTTTTCACTGAACTGAGTCTGACCTTTTTCCCCCTCCTTTGGTATTTTGAAAATGTTAATTATTTTAAATTGAAATCTGAGACTTATTGTTGTTCCCATAATTGGCTGTTTGTGCATTAATTACACAGCGCTGAGACTCTGAGGCGTGAACTTGAGAGAGAGAAAATGATGAAAAGACTCTTGATGACAGAATTATGAAATTCTCGCTTCCGTCAGATGGAGAATGGATTGGGGCCTTTCATGTGCCTTCTGTCTGTTTACATTCCTCTGCTTCTGTGTACTCAACATAATGCATCGGGAAAACGTGTGATATTCCTGACTCGCCTGGATTCACCACGGTCGGTTAAAATTAAGTCTCGGCTAGACTTTAACTTGAAGGAGTTCCTTTATTCGTTTGCTGCTGGGAAATAAACCTTCAATCCTTTGTCTCTCCTGAGATTTTATACTATTAACACAGTTAATTTCAGGTTTGGTTTTGGTAAATCTAGGGCAAAAAGGATCAGCAAGGAGCATACTGATTTCTATTGGGAAACACTGTTCTGTACATATGTTAATAAGTGCACAGAAATTAATGTTATGCAGAATATTTTGATAGTAACATAGAAAATATGTCATTTTGTACAACTGAAAATTGCAACAAGCTACTGCTATTTGTTAAAGAATCATTTTTAAAGCAGAAGAATGATTATTACATCCTAACCCCAGGACTGTTAGTCTCCACAGAAAAACAAATGGCTGTCTTATTAAATTCCTAACCTTAACCTTTACTCAGAGATATAAATAGCTGCAAGGGGGAGGACACCCCTCCGTACAGGTATACGCACCCAACGCTCCCTATAGTCCACCATCTTGACCTAAACCTGAAACTAAATCTTACTTAATTTCCATTTAAAATTAAAAAAAAAAAAAAAAAAAAAAAAAAAAAAAAAACACACACACAAAAAACAGCTCTTTAAAGTAATTTGCTACTGACTTTCTAGCTTGATACAGACTTTTTTTAACTCAGTGGGAAGTTTTAACTTCTCCAGGTTGCCTAGGCACGAGGGCCTGCCCACACTCGGAGGGCTTCTGCCCTGCGCTGGAGGGTGCAGAGCCGCATCAGCGTGGGCACAGCTTATACAGAGAGGGTTTTTTCCCTCCTGGATAGACAAACCACCTTCCTGACCAGCAGTAATGGATGGATTGCATTAAAAAATAACAATAGTTTGTGGCCTAGCTGTGTCTCTACCCATTTTTCACACTACTAATCAGCACATCCCTAGGGGCAAGGCCTTGAAGGTTGGCTTCACGCATGCAGGCTGCCTGCACCTGTGGTGGAAATGTCTCAGGCACAAGGTTTGGTGGTGGGTGTTCCCCTGTTAGCAGGACCTCAAGGAGTGTGTTTGTGGCATGCAGGTAACGCAACCAACAGCTTCCTATTTAAAAACAAGTTTAAAAATATAGTTCTCCATTTCCCCCTGTTCAGCAGTGCAGGGTTATCTACAAAGCCACCACCAACTGACCGTCAGCTACAAGGTACTATTCCAACAGGAAAGCTGTTGTGCGTTTTGTATGGCTGAAGATGTTTATTATTCTGTTACTCTGTACACTGTGTTCTCTGGTTTGTATTAAGATAAAAGATTGTCCTTAATTTGATAGTGATTATGATGGCTTTATCTCAGCTTAACCCGTTTGTTTGTGTGGAGGCTGGGAAGTGACTGCTGTGAGACTGAGTTTCCTTCAGTTAGCTTGTGCTCTTTTGCTGAAATGAGATAATCTTGAGAGTGTTATAGGACTGTGGATTGCAATGTCAGAGGTATAAAATGACTCGTCTATTTCATATTTATTGGGACAAGAAACTAGCATTAGGCTCCCCAGTTAAAATCTGGCAACCCCAAACCTTTCCCGTTGCCATAAAATGGGGCAAAATAGACAGCACAAGTGTTAGGTAGAAACCTGCAATGCAAGATGTAATGAAGTAGCTCAATGTGAGGAATGGGCACAAGGAGTCAGAAACACACCTGGACTGCAGATTTCAGAGCACTCAGATGGCTTTGCTGGGTAATCAGATACAACCTGTACACCGTCCATCTTTTAGTTATAGTGCCAAGGCATTTCTGTTCCTTATGTATCCGTGTATCTCTCCATCAATCCAAGGTTATTAAAAATTAACTAGGAACTTTAAATCCCTGTGAAGAGATCAGAAAGTAGGGGAAAATCTGTTTCCCATTACTCTCTGCTCACTGCCTCCCGGAAGGTGCTGGTAGAGGGAGAAGCGACAGCACCTTTTGTCTGCACCCAAGTAAAACTGAGCATTGAAAGAATAAGTAAAAGAAGTTTCTAAACAGAGATGCTGTTTTGGAAGAGGAAAGCAAAGTAGGTTTAGGAATGGCACAACACTGACCCTAGCCGAATCTGGTCTGCTGCCTGCTGTTAGACAGCCCCCAGTTGTATGTGAGCTGGCAGCTGTTTCACAGTCATTATCAAGAAAAAAAAAAAAAAAAAAAAAGAAAAAGAAAAAGAAAACAGATCTGAGCACACCCTTTGGTTGTACTGATTGCCTTGGAATGGACATTAGGAACCCTGCAATATGCCTTCAGGTTTGGAGACAGACATCCAATTACCTGCATTGGGGCAGTCTGGTCACATATGCAAAAGCCTTTAGCAAAACGGAATGCCTGACTCAGACCAGCCCATCTGATTTTCTGGCTCTTAAATGAGCTATTAGTTTATTATTTTAAATGCAGCATTTTACTCCTGTTGTATAAAAAATCTTAAGCTGAACTGCTCAGAACTGGAAAAAATAAAAAAATAAAAAAAAATGTGAACCAAGGTGACTTTGCGGTGGCCGGGTCTCCGCAGCTGGGGCGTGCTCCAGCATAGCTGGGAGTGGGCAGAGTCCTCCCTCCTTGGTGCCCCCATATGGAGAGGAAAAGGCTCGTCCCACTTGGTTCCAGTGGGATGGGTCCCACAGAACAACCCCACGTACGTTGCCTTGTCTTGTTTTAGTGTCTTATACACTGGCTGCCACTGTTTCCTATTCTGCAGTCTAATGGAGCTTTATTCAAAATGTTTGACTGATACTGAACTCAACTTTTAACTGCAGAATGTCATCACGTTGTTCTTTCTTACTACGTACTTTCTTCAGCCACGCTTAAGCGTCTCAGTTTTCACGTCCTTTGAATAAACACTCCTGCCTCGCCTCTGGTTGGGAATTACAGTGTAAGGACACCTGTTACCCAAAACTACTGCAAACAAGACAACGTCAACGTGAACATAGCCAAGGGGCACATAGTCTAGATTTGCCCCTAGGCTTTAACTTTACAGGTGTTAAAGGATACTCTGCATGAGGGTATGTCTATATAATAGTGCAGAGGTATCTGAGCTAGCTTTAATAAGCTTGCATATGTAGTTGTGGCAGCATGAAGCCCAGCACAGGCTATCATTATCATGTACATTGACACGTGTAAAGATAACGCATTTAAACAGCAGCCTTCTGAAGCATGGTCTCCAGAGCTGGTGACAAAAAGGGACAGCTGAAAGGAGTCTGTCTTTTCAGCTCTCCTGGGAAAGGGTTCATCTCACCTAACGTTACGTGCCCAACTCTCGCCTGAAGAGAGGTGAGAGGGACTGCCTTCTGGAGGTGCCTCTGACTTAAAAGTCTACCTTTGTATTGCTTAAAGTTAAGTGAGATGAATCCTGCTCTCAGTCCCTCTGGTTAGGTCTACATTGCAAGCCCTTGCCAACATGGCTCCATCATCCAGGGGTCCTTTGAGGTACAATTTGTGATTGACATAGCTCTGCCAGCAAAAGCCTTGCACGTTAGGTGTAAATATGCCACAAAAACACCCTGTTGTCAGAATAGCTTTTATCCCTTATGGGGAGAGCGGAGAGCTGGGAGAGCTTACGGTGGCAGAAGCTTAGAGGCATCATTAGAGCTGTGTTCAGTCTGCGAGCAGCTGGTGGTGAAACTCCCCCACTATCACCACGCCAGCAAAGCCCACCTGAGGTAATGCCCCGGGGTGCTCCGACCTCATCAGCAGAGCCCAGCTTTCAAGTGTGAAGTCGCGAAGTGGCAGAACACAATGTTGTCGTGCTTGGGTGATTCCAGCAAAATGTATTGGCCATTTAAATAGCTATGCAAGGAGTTGAATATTTTCTCATGTTGCAGTCTCTCATGGGAGGCAAACAGTTGTGGTTTGGTTTTGTGTGGTTCTGGTGTTTTCACTATTTCGTTTTAAAAGGAATAACCAGGTTTTCTTAAGAAATGCAGTTTGAGATCCCAAATCTCTATCAGATCCCACAGTGTGTGCAGATTTTTCACATTTCAAATGTGCTCAGCCCCTGAAAGTACAATGTTTGAAAATTAACTCCTCAGAAGTTTCAGCTCATGGCTTCACAACTCTCTTGCAACAGGTTGCCTACGTGCCCATTTGAAACAGAGCTGGCAATGCAGTGAAATGTTTCACTGGAGGCAGCATCATGTTTTGTTTGAACTCTTTACAAATATCCTGTTTTTCTTTTCTTTTTTTTTTTTTTTTTTTTTTTTTTTCCTTCTGAATACATTTCTGGTTCATTGGCTACAAAAACCTATTTGTAATTATGCAACGAAATATTTTTCCTTTCTTTTTCTTTTTTTTTTTAATCTTTTAATTTTTTTTTTAATGTCCTAATGTTCAAGGAGTTTGCAATAAATATACTGGTACTGATCTGTAATTGCATGTAAGATCAGCCTCACAACCGTGTTTTGTAAAGTTAAGTGCCGTAAAAGAACCTGCAGGGAGAAGGAGGGAAGGGAGCAAGCAAGTGGAGGAAAAGGCTTCTTTGGCAGCTGCAGCTTTGACTGGTGGGTAGCAGCTTTAAAGAAAGATTGCTCACATCGTTTTGTTCCATCACAGTAGCAGCGTGTATCACCAGGCAGTATTTGATGGCATTTTGTTGAAAACATTCCTGGAGAGAAACTTTTACGGCTCAGCTGTTTACCTGTTCCTGTATTCATGCCTGCAATAAATGAAATGAAAAATAAATCCCAGAGTCCGAGCAGTTTGTAGTCAACTCAGTGACTTAGGAGGCATGGGGGCAATATATATATATATAAATAAATAAAGGAAGCACCTAGTTGCATTGTAGCATGCCAGTCATGTGTTGGGTCATTAGCTGGGGCACGCTTTGATGAATATCAGAGCAATGAAACATCAGCAGGACCAAGGTAAAGAAGCACGAACCTGGTCATGCTGCTGGTCTTTGAGCCGGTGCTCAGCAGGTGGCAAAAGCACTACTGGAGTGGAGGGGTGGGGAGAAAGTGTCCACTTGACACAGCTCTGGGAGACCCTGATTTATTAAATTGATCTATGAAGGAACACACAATAAATAAATAAACGTGTTTAAGAAGTATTATTAAATAGAATTTTAAATAGATTTTGTTTTCACACAATTAAAACATTTCACTTAGATTTTCCGTTGATTTTGCTGTTTTTTTGTTTTGTTTTGTTTTTGTTTTTTTTTTTTAATGAATAAATGAGAAGTTGCTTCAAAATAAAACACTTCCATTTCCTTTTGTTCAAAGATCTCTAAATCAGGACGTTTTGATATTCACTTTCACAGTGCATTTACGAAATTAAATCCCAGTAACATTCACCCCATTTTCTGAGGTTGCCAAAACTCTATATTGGGAAGGAGTATGATCCCATCACAATTTCTCCAGCTGGGTATTCATCTATTTTTAATCTCTGTGAAGGGAAAGCAACAGATCAACGTTCTTCCATCAGTGCTCAATTTATTCCAAGAAAATTGATTATCCAGCCAGCAAACGTAGTTAATTAATTCCCCTTAATACATGTCTTTGCTAAAGAAATAGTGTCCCGGGGTGCAGGGAACAAGCAGCTGTCCTCTAAGAGGTCAGCAAACACTCCTGTATAACTTCATTGGGTTGGAGAAGCATGAGGACTTCAGAGATGTAAATCTAAACAATTTCTGGTTTTATTATCAGATGACAGATCTATGGGACTGGACACAAGGCCGTTAAGATAAATTCTCAGGGGACATGCTTTCTAGAGCAGAAAACAGCCATCATGCAGGCACGATTGACTCAGTGGGGGGAAGATAAGACAATAGCTACCAGCCTGGCGGTGCTGCAAGAAACCTGCTGCAGTAGTGGGGCAGGAAGGTGCCTGTGCTGGTGCAGGCTGTTGGAACAAGCCACAAAAGAGAGCAGCAAACAACCCACACCATCCACTGCTGTGTGCGCTGACAGCAAAGCACCACCTAAAATGTTTGCCTTTTTAGTTTATTCTAAAGCTACATATATAAAATTGTGTCATTACATATGCAATTGATGTTAGTTGATGTGGTACACCGCTCCAGTGGCCACACAGCTCTGCCATCAGAGTATCTGGCACAGCATCTCGCAGCAGTGAGGCGAAAAAGCCACGTGGAACTTTACTGCTTCATGCACTGATTATCCTGCTCTGCAAGCCGAGAGCCACTTACCCTCCTGCACAGCTCTTCCACTGCCTTTCATTAGCAAAATCTTTTGGAAATGCAAGGAAAACACAACATAAACTCTTTTTCCTCAAAGATACTTGGTCACTGAGGCTTAGCATCACAGGGCCTAATGATTTAAAAACCTCAAAATTTATTTTTTATATGTAATTATTTGCCCTGCTGCTTTCCAAAACAACAAAATAAAACAATGAGATTTCTGTGCTAATTGCTGCCTGCTCCAGCTGAGCTGGGCCCTCCTGCAAGCTGCAGGCTTGGCAAGGGCATGGAGTGGTTTGGCAAGAGGGGGGAAGAGGTTTTTTTTTGGGGGGGGGGGGACGGACTGTGAGCACCCCCAGCAGTGGGCCCTGTGCTGCCCTGCTGGAGAACATCAGCACCTCCAGGTCAACCAGGGGATGGTTTTGGACTGGGCAAAGGCTGAGTTTAACTTCACAGCCCAGGAGCCCATTCATTTTTTCATTTCCAGCCTGACAAGCCAAGGCTCAGTGTTGTTTCGGGCTGGTTAGACAACTTGCTGGTTAACACAAGCCACCACAAACAGGCCTCTCTTCCACCCACCTGCTCCTCAGCCCCTTCACATCCACCCATGCTGCCTCACTAGTCCTCCTCTGCTTCGCATGTGCCCTCAGACCCTTTCGCAGCTTTCTTCACCCTCCATCAGCATCCCTCCCCTCACACACAAGCACCACTGGTTTTGTTTCCTTTCCAATGAAGATCTTTGACCTTTCCAAAGCCCCTTGCTTTTGCTGGCCATCAGCAGGTGCTACTCCACCTGCAGCAGTGGTCTGCTCCCAGGCTACCTAGGCCACCTCGACAGCCAGTAAGCCGCCATGAGGTGACCTCTCAGCAGGTCATCAGCTACACTGCTCTGTGATACTGTGCCAAACTTTGAATCACAGGAAAGGAAGAGGGGGGGGGGGCGTCTCATCTCTTCATCAAGCCAAACTGACAACTCATTAATCCCCTTCAGGTGCTCCAAAGTAAGTGCTCTCTTCCCACAGCAACTCAGCTGGAGTTAATGTTGCAGCATATTATGTCAGCATATCACAAGGCCAGCACAAGCTGGGTGCTTTTCTCCTTCTCTTCCTTTCTTTTCCTTCTTTTACTATTTTTTTTTTCTAATAAGAGCACAACCTCTTACCTGCCAAACCTGAACTACTGCTCTCGCAATAAGATCAATAACAAACTTCTGTGTTTGCCCACCTGGTCTTGCAGGAGGAACACACCAGTAAGTCTCACTGAAACTGTATTTCTTTTTCCTTTATGTATGCATGCTGAGAAAATAAATAATTAAAAATTCAGCCTGTAAAGCAGCAGCTAATGAACCAAAATTGTTAAATACCTTCCTGGAGAGGAAAAAACCTTCTCCTGGCAGTCAGAAGGATTTTTCCAAGCAATTTGCACCCTTATCCACTTTTGGGATATCCATCTCCCATCCTTCCTCAGCAACATGGTTTTGGTTCCCCCTCGGAGAGCTGTGTCAGCACAGTGACTCAAACCCCAGCACCGCTGGCTCTGTGTCCCAGCCGTGGTGGTGTGAAACACCTTCCCACACAAGAGCTGTCCCTGAAGCTGCTGCTCCACACCTGCCTAGCTCAGCACAACCAAATGCTGGGAGGTAAGGGTAAGCTACTGCCTTCACTGCACCTGATGGGGCCCATCATAAAACCATGTGGGGGTCACCAATGAATTCAGTAGAAAACAGTATGTCTTGGTAGGTCTCAGCAGCCTTGTCGTCAGGGGGACACATCTAGATGTGTTCATTACCTATGTATAGAGCAGCAAAAACTCGCCAGGCTCCTCTTTCTAGGGACATCCTACTTCTGAAAGAAAGCTTTCTGCAACACTGAAATGGCTCAGGCAATCCCCAGAAGCCCAAGAGAGGAGCTCTAGGATGTGCAGGACTGGTCTCCTGCAGCTTTGGGTCACCTCAGGGCAGCTCCCTGAGTAGCTCTCGGGCATCCTGTTCTGGCACTGTTACCTCTGGTGGGGAGAGCCTGGCATAGCTCCTTTGGCATGTCTAGTCCTAAAGTCCAATTAGTGTTGTTTATGCTCAGATTGTAACTGAAAGGAAAAAAAAAAAAAAGTGATGCTTCAGTAGGTCGAGAATTGTGAGGAGATAAATGTAATTACAGTAAATGCAATATATTGCAAGATACCACCGTTTAATTAAAAGTATATGAATTATGCATATATCTCTTCCACAGCCTGTAACCGTGGGCTCCAGCAGCTACCAAGTGCACTCCCGGCAGCCACCCCGTGAAACACAGGCTGCTTAACATCTCACTCACACACCTCACACTTCCTTATGGGTAAACAAGAACATACATGGGTTTTGCTTGGAGTTGTTGCTTTCCTGCACTCTCAGGCACCCAACAAGAGGTGTGAATCTCATCCCACCAGCTCCCACCCCAGGAGGACAGAGACTGCCTTTTGGGCAACTCATACGACATCAGACTTCAAAGTCATGTCCTTCAGTGGCACAGAATGCTTTGAAGGAAAGGAGCAGGGAAGGGATCAGACCACTGACACCTCCAGGAGAGCTGCAGGAGCCCAGCAGGGTTGGGATGGGGGAATAGGTTTTGTGGAGGAAAAGACCTGAGACCCTGCAGCTGCTCAGAGCATCCCAGGCCGACACTGCCTGAAGTCCCTGTCAGATGCCTGGGGCTGGGCTCAGCTGCCAGCAATCTGACCACAAACCCTTTCATTAATATGGAATAGTGTTCTTCTATAAACAGCTTGCTGTCCTTTGGGGTAAACAGGAAATCTTCCCCTTTGAGGCAGATTGCTGTTCTTTGTGGTGCTGCCATGGCCATCACAGCAGGTAGCGCGCAGGGCTGTGCCATCCATCTCCTTCTAAAGGCTGCTTCCCTCTTGTGCTCCTCTACCAAGTGCAGTGAGAAAGCTCCTGGGAGAGAAAACAGATCCCATCGTTGTTTGTAGGAAATACAAACTGTCCATTATGAAATTAAAATGGGAAATGAAGCATTGAGTTGGGGGGGTTCCTCCCCCTAAGCACTTAACAGAGGGTCATATACAGAGAGAGAACTTGCAGTAGATCACGTTTCACTATTGGCCAGATGTGCAAGACTATGAAAAATGAATCCAAATGTTCGTCTCTGGCTAATTTAGTGTTGATATGTTCCTCATTTCCATGCCTCACTGACAAGATCCTTTTTTTTTTTATTTTTTCACACTTACGCAAATCCTGCCTGTTTCTTCTAGGTAAACTTTGGCCTGTTGCTCAGCAAGGCACTTAAACACATGCCCTGCTGCGCTGTGTGGCTGTCTCCTAGGCCTCACCCAAAATAAATGGGGAAATTCAAGCAGCGCCCACCTACGCTGAGTGCAGTGCCAAGACTTCACATCATGAGATGCTCTCACCAGCCCCAATTGATCAGCTAGGCTCTGCTGCCTTCTTGCATGCTTTCTTGCTGATGGAAAGAGTAACACGTAATGAAGCCTAGAAGCTGCAGCCTGCTCTGAGAAAGAGGGGTGGTTTGTTTTACTCTCTGCATGTGACGTGGTCAGGACTGGGTAAGGACCCTGGGCTGAGCCTCACCTGTTGGGCTTGCATGGCTCAGGACACATGGGGACCTCTCCTGCTGCAGGAGGGTGGAGGACATGGGGGTGCTGAGGCAGAACCATGGTTTCCTCCTCCCCTGGGACATCATGTGGAAGGAGAACTTGGTTGGGAAATTAAAGGAAGTTAATGTTGGGAAATTAAAATAAGCTTCTGTGGGACAGGCTTGGGAGGGAGAGAGAGAGGGAAGGATGCCTTGGGGAAGTGGGGGGTGGCCAGGGACTAGGGTTTAGGAGAAGATAGAGCCAAAGGCAACCAAAGCCCAGCAAGGTTTCTTTTAAAAATTGAGCTTTTGCTAGGTTGTTCTACAAGATGTGTGCCATGTTCCCTGCACCCTGGAGGCAAAGGAGGACTAGAAGATTTGACATGAGTGACTGATGTTCATTTGGTTAAGTCCCTTTTCTTGTGAGATTTGATGGTAACGTCCATGTCACTTTGAGCTCTTGTTCACCTGCCAGGCTTGAGGCCAAGCTTGGGCTGCCTGTGGGTTGCATCTGCCCCGGGATACACGTGAGAGGCTTTTAGGTAGGCCCTGGGACATCTTTTCTGAAGATGTTATAGATAGATATTTAAGACTTGAGCATGAAACTTGGATGAAGGGGGGACGTGGAGAGAGGTCCGGGGAGAGGATATGTTTCACATTTGAGTCTGTGAAAACTTCCCACTCAGATATGGGTCATATGAAAATGTACAGATGGACCTAGCATGCTGTGTTGACTTGTGGGTTTATTTTGGGGATTTTTTATTTATTAACACTGTGGCTTCTAAAGTATGTGTTGGCAAGAGTAAAAGGACTTGGGAGACAGGAGGAATACTTCTCTGGGCCTTTTTCTGCTTCCAAAGCAAGGGAACATAGCTTTTGGCTGGCACAGTTACTCTCTCTGATTTAACTTATTTTTGTGTTATTGGATTCCTCTTTTTTGAGAGGAAACAGAAGGAAACTTCATACAATGGACTTTCAGTTAAAGCATCCACGTGGAAATGGGATCACTTCAGAAGGCCTAGCAATGGAAATACAAATCTACAAATGACAACTAGATAGTGAATCCAAAGAAATGTGACCACTCTGTCTGGGGGGGGGG
>CM021766.1:89751043-89782512 GCA_011076525.1 Nettapus auritus | reverse complement strand
AAAAAAAAAAAAAAAAAAAAAAAAAAAAAAAAAAAAAAGTGTAGGGAAATCTAATGAAAATCCTGATGTTGGCATTCCTTCCCTTCAATGGAAAGACATTGGGCAAATGCAACATCTGCCTCAGAACAGCCCAGTTAGAGCTTTCTGGCCCAGTCTGGAGCAAATGGACTGTCACCACAAAAGCTGATATGAGGCAGTACTGATATACAAGATGATGTTTAAACTACTAACCTAGAAAGATTCTGGCTTATCAGCATCGTGAGCAGAGGTCTTGAAGTTGTAAAAATGTGAAAGATGCAGTTGGCTGACAGAATTTCTATTGGCTAAATACGAGAGGGATATGAAAAAGCAACATACTGTTTTGACTCTTGTTTTCTGGAAATGCCTCTGCTGCCGAGAGCCCACATATAGCAGCAGCAAGGAAAGGATAAGCAGGGTGCATTGATGCTGAGGTGCTGGGCATGCCTCTAAAGGCACAGGCTGGCAATTAACATGGGGTAATTCACAAAACAGGCTGAAACCCACAGTCAGGGCAGTCCTACTGAATGGACTTTCCTGGCCTTTGGGTTCTTGAGAGGCAGGGTTGACCAAGAGAGACTGTCAGTCTCTTTTCTGTGAGCTCAGGATACACCGTGCAGTTTCAGGCTTCTTCATGAGCTAAGGAGAGAGATAAATCATTGCCCCTGCTCTGAAGAAACCCTGTCATTCAAAGCTGAGGGAGTTCTTGCTTATCATGATAAAGAAAACTCGAGGGTTGGCACTAACCGGGGGAGGTCATCCTGCTGTGCAATCAGTGTGGTTCAGAAAAGTTTAAAGAGGAAAACTAGTGGGAGTCCTAAAAACTGAGGAGCTAAAAGGGCAGAAGTAGGGTAACTCCTCTCACATGAATAAACACTCATGCACACACCTGGAAGAAACATATACAACACCCATCAGGAATGAATAACTCTGTCTATTTGTTTTGGTGGTTTTCCAAACTTACTGGAAAATGCTTTATTCATAGTCATACCTGCATTCTCTAGTCTATTGACTTCCTTTTCTTTCTTCCCAAAGGGTTTACTTTCAGACTGTGTTGGTTTGTATTTCACAGAGGTGGTAGGTGGCGGTTCACTGGAATCATTAAATTTCATTGAGATTTTCTGCACAATGGCTGTGTCTCAAGCAAGATAAACAAGCAAACAGATCAAGCTCTCTTGCAGGCAGAGCTATCTGCTCCACGTGCAGTGCTGAAAGGTGAGGCACCAGTCCTACAAAGTGAGGGGTTACAGTTTGCTTTTTTTTTCAGAGCTTCCATGGTTTGCAAGTGTAAAGGCAAAGGCAAAAATGCACCATGCAGGAAAGGCAGCAGGCAGACCTCAGGCACAGAGATAACTTCTACCTTGAGGTTGGGCTCTGGGAAAGAGTCTTGTGGAGGTCTTAGGGGACAGAAAAGGACTTAGAAGAAACTGTCATCCCATTTGTCTTATGCTGTGTCCATGGAGACAAGGCTTTGCATACTGTTTCCAATGGGCAAGAGAGAAAAAAACTGAGAATATCTTCTATAGCTTAGTTTAGGAAAAAAACACACAAGACCATAATCTACAAATGCTCCTGTGGAAGTTGGTCTTCAAACCTCTCAAAAGATAAGTAAGACTCTAAAAACATTCATGTGAATACAAGTGCATTTGCTTTCTGTCTTGTCATGCCAGAAAATACCATAGGTGCCTACCTGCACCTATATATATATGAATATATATATAAATAAAATAGCTCACAAGGAGATAGAAACATCTATGGCCTCTTTTGCTACCAATCTATGGGCTTACAGCTAGTAGGAATCTGGAATCTTTGCAAAAAAATAATACATCATAAGCCGCAGTTGGTGACTCAGCATAACTCAAGCTGTTGTCAAGGCAGAAAAAGGTCTAGTAGACATAACTGGCTGAAAGGAAGCAGTGCACATGTGTACACAAGAGCTGCTGAAATAAACTGTTAGTATACTTCTAAGCTTGCACTGGGATGCATGCAGTGTCCTAGGCAGGATGGAGGTGGCGGCTCTCTCAGTGAACCAGTGTCTGGAAGTGGTCCAGCTGCAGAGGAAAGCATCATGCATGGTTAGCTCTGATCTTGGACTGTGATGCCATTGAAAAGACAGGTCCTTGCCTCTCTCTGGCACAGCGTTCCTGCTACATGCTCTGTGCTGCTGCTAGGTTTGCATCTTTGTATAATCAACAGTTTGGTGTCTTAGAAAAAAATCATATTGATTTTTCCAGTGTTTCCCTTCTAACATTTCAGGTGGCTTTAATATAACATAGCCATAATGGTATTGGTTGAAAAGGATCTCCAGAGATCAAGTGTAACCTGAATTTATTAAAATATCAATGTCTTTCAGTAGGTTCATAGCTTCTGAGCTGTTTTTATTATTTTGTGGGTTTCCCCCATCTCCCTTATCAAACAGCAGTCAGAGCATTCAAGCATGTTCTTGGGAGGACATCTGGCTTTGAAATGATGTTCTCACCTCCAGAGAAAGAAAGGAAAAATGCATAGTATACTGCAGTGGAGGGCCCCCTACGGAGGTTGTTGCTGAGTTTTACAGTACTGTTCTGAACCTTTGCACAACCCAGTGGAAACACTAAGATCAAGAACAGAGACACTGAGGAGGCAGTAATGCCAGGCTGGAGTTTGAGCAGAATTTCCCTACTCTAAGAAGACTGCAGAGATGTTGGTGGTAGGCTTTTTTTTTTTTTTTTTTTTTTTTTTTTTTTTTAAATAATTGTAATTCAAAGCTTAGAATTTGAGGAAAGATGTTTCTTAATGTTACCCAGGCCTTTGCTTTTGCACTACTTTGTCTGCCCAGCCAGATTAGGGGTTAGCGGAGCAGTCATGACACCGTCAGCCAAATCTCACTGCTGTACTGCTATAGCACACCTCTTGCTACAAAATGGAGACAAGTAAAGCTGCTTTTTACAGCTGTCAAAAAGTTATTCATTCTGTTTGCTTTCTCTGAAAAAGAAAGTGATTCCCAGAAATACTCAGTGTCTCTGAAATATATATTCAGAGAAAGGGAAGAAATGTGCTAGTGAAATAGTTGTCTCACGGTGACCTGTGATGAGTTCAGACAGCCTGGAGAACCGGTGAAATAAGTCCAGGGCATCCCACAGGCTGTCCTAGCCAACAGAAAGTGAAAACAATGCTGCTTCTGCCTTTGCCTTGTGGAATGACTGCTGTCTGCCTTCACAATGTTTAAAATCAGGCAAGATCAAAAATAGGGGCCATGGGAAGTGCAAAGGCTCTGGCACAGAGCTGAAGGACAGAGCTACATCTGCACATAGTCAGAGGTCACAGTAGGTGACCAAGAAGAACAGGCATCTTGAGTACGTAGACAGTCGACCTCCTGGCACCAGGCAAATTATTTTCATCTCATCTGCTCAGTGCTCTTGGAAAGGACTGTAATAAAATGAAAATGGGACTGGGAGGGGTGGAAGGAAGGAAAGAAAGAAGAAAAAAATCTTTATTTTCTTCTTTTTTAGAATAAAAATAAATCTTTTCTTAGGGCATTCAGACATGGCTGAGCTATCCAAACCTTCTGTACCTGAAGGATTTAATACTGTTTTTCTCTGCATCTACTGAACAGGTCACATGCAGCATTTCACTTTGCATTGGTAGAGGAAATAAGGATTCTGAGAAGCTCTTTATTTCATTATCAAAACAAACATTAAAAGTAGCTCCAGGTTTCTGGTGCTGGCTCTGTAGAGTCCATTATAACCATGACAAATGGGGCAAGGCGGTTGGTGTAGAGCTTGACAACAGAGGCAGTGAGTCACGGTAATTGTATGCAACAATGCCATATCACAGCAACAAAATCGGATGAGTAATCTTGTAGCTTGCCTTCAGGCAGCTGTCTGGTTTATCTCACAAATCTAACTGCAACAAAATGTCAATGTTTTAATACCTCTGACATTTCTTTAGCTTCAAGAGGCAATAACAAATCTTTCTGGGCTACTTACTAAGAGATGGTTATATAAGGAAATGCAGGTAACGCTTCTTATCTGAAGAGACAATACTGAAAATAATCTTTTTTTCATTGAATTTAAGAGTAACCAGCATCGAATAAAAAACTGGTTAATTAACTAAAGTCATGGAACAACCCTCAAATGAATTTAGTTTCAAGTAAGAGGTAAATAGATTTAATGCCTAGGAACAATGCAAATACCACAGGCAGGTCCTGCCTTTTCTGCATCTCCAGAAATGTTCTGTTCAAGCAAAGGTTGTCTGTAATACACAAAGCAGAACAAGGCAATGCTCAGGGCTTAGTAAGCAAGTAAGCTTTACAACATGTCATTTTTTTTTTTTTTGGGGGGGGGGGGAAGGGGCCAGATGCCTGCTGCCATAAGCTGGCACAGGTCTGCTCCGTCCCTTCTAAGAAATGAGGCAACAGAGGCTGGTGAAAATTAGCGTACGTCATCAAGTTTCTGAAGGGCAAAATGAGGGGACTGAGCCACCTTGAGAGGTTACTTTAAGCTTAGATATCCATGATGATGATGATGCTCCTTCCCACTACATACATAGTATTTTATTTATAAGGAGCAACCTTACTCTTGCAAGAGTCCAGCAGGCTGCTGATGGTGCAGCTCCTGCCCAAGTGGGACAGCTACTTCAGGACAAAGTTAGTGTGACCACAACACAACAGAGCTGAAATATTTGTCACTTGAAAGTGGCCAAGTGTGATGGGGCTGAGGAGGATATGGAAGAACCTGGATGTATGGATGTGTGGTTGTGTGGAGCCATTCCACTTCACCAAGAGGTGCTTGGTTATTCTGCTGCTCTCATGTGGCTCCTCAGTTCAGGTAATGGGGTATTTGATCACTTTGGCCATCATGAGAGGGTAAAATGCACCTTGACGTGGCTGTACTATAAACGAGATATGTCACTGCCTTGCTATGTCTGATATATTACCACATATGCTCCTTCTTCTGCCTGTTTAGTCAGTATCAGCCGGGGAAGGAAGATTGAGTCACAGCAGAGAAGTTACCTCAAAGTCTGAGGAGGGCAAAGAAGCAGGAGCTTGATGAGCAAATGACCCTTACAGCCTCTGCAGATCTAGTAATACCAACAGCATCTGGCCTCGGCTTCACCATGGCTGTCCCACTGAACGGCTTCACAGCTTGTGAGAAATGCTGCTTCACACTGGCAAAACTCTGTCAGATGGTGATATTTTCCCTGCCTGGGGTTAGGTTTCTTAGCTGGCAGACTTAGCACCGTGTGGGAGGCTCAGGGAGGTTTCACGCCTGTCCCATATGCTGCTCTTCCTCTGTAACCACACAGGTCTGCAAATCTGGCTGAAAATGAAGTGAACAGCAACGCTTGTCCTGCTAAGGACTACGTATTTCCATGCAGAAGCTGTGTTTCTGCGTGAAGTTTCCCTGGTGCTGCCAGTTGTCAGGAGTTTCTCTGGTCCTGTTCGTTTTCTTCTCATTCTTCACCCTTGCAAGGTGAATCTGTCTGGACCTCAGACCTGAAGCCCCATTTCCCCATTCTGGTGCTCACTGAAAGGCTTTGCTGGATACCAGTGCATGGTAATATTCCAGCTTAAACAGCATGGACAAGATCCTTGAAGCACAGTTTCCTTCCAGGAGCACAAAGAAAGAAAATGTTCCGTATATGTAAGCTAGTGTTGTTTTCTATAGCTGCTTCTGAGACCCCAGGAGATTTCTGAGAAGAAATATTTTTCTGTCTCATTATTGCTCATGGTCAGAAAATTAAACATTTGGGAAGCCAAAAAAGCAGGCTTTCTACCTTTTTTTTTTTTTTTTTTTCTTTAAATATGAACACAACAGTTCACTCCAAGTGAAACTATGAGCATGGAATAGATTAAATTAATCTTCTCTCAAAGATAATTTTTAATGAGGCAGTGATTCTCTGCACGGAAAAATGTTCTTACTGTTCTTTTAAAATTTTCAAATAGAAAAATAAATTACATTTTGTATCACTTTCTCTTTAATGTGATTGAATGGGGGATGTTTTTAATTAAGACAAAAATCTCTTTGTTAATAGTCTTGATTAAAGGGGCTTTTAAATAGTTTATCTGCCTGGCTGCATTCCATCCTAGAGCTCTGCAGAGGAAGATGTCTTTCATGTTGAATTTAAATGCTTATTATCCCTTTGAACTCTGTCAGTCTACTTATTTGAAATATTATTCTTCCTTTCTAGCCTGTGGAGTCAGCTCACCAAGAGATTTTGGTAATGTCACTCTCCGGGGAACTCTGCTGGCTTAGTGGATCCTCGAACAAGCAGCTGGGGGTAATATTTCAAAGATCGCTGTGATCTCTGGTCTCATTTCCCTGCCAGCCCTGCAGCAGGCACTCGTGACATCCGCTTGGTTGTATCACCTAGAACAACGAAGCCTTGATCTCATCCATGGGCCTCGTGTTGCAGGAACCATCAATAGCTTTTGAATAATGATCTTGGTTCAAGACATTCCCCCTGAAGTACCCACAGAGCAGTAATCTGGGGGAAGGAAGATGGGATGGGCAGAGTTTTAAGCACTGTGAGATGTGAGTGTGAATAATCATAGGAAAAGGTTTCTTACAAAGCCTCCCAGTTTTTTTGACTGATTAATACCATAAATGTTGTCCTGTCATCACTTTCTACTTTCTTTTATTACATGATGAAAGCAAAGCAGTGAGCAACTGGAGTCACTTTCGATGTCCTGTAGACCTGTACACGATCACACTCAGGAGCTCTTCCCTTTTTACTGCCCTGCAATTCATTTCAGGCATCTGCCCCTGTCACGTAAGGTGAGCAGCTCACCTGAAGGATGTACAGCTAGGATAGGATGGACTGCAGGAGTCTGCATCTGTTAGGAAACCAGCACACTTGCTCACCCATCACACCAGAGAAAGAAATGAACTTGGACGGTGCTAATGAACGACATGATCTTCTGTGATTGAACTGCTCCCCTGTCATGGAGGTTGGTGGGACTGATCCATAAATGGGAGCTGACACGAGGAAATGGGAGTCCTTATTCAAGAGCAGACAGAGCCAAAGACATTACACTGCACACACCCTAAATGTTCACCATATTCTCTCCTTCTGGAAAGTGGAGAAATGAAAGCACTTGACGGATGGATCCAAATGCTCTGTTTCATGCGTGTTACGTAGCAAAGGTTTCACCGCAGAGCTCTTAAGGGTGGAAAGTTACATGCTTACTGTTTCTGCTGGGTGAGCAGCATACCTGATCAGCAGGAACAAGCAGCCAGGTGAGCTGCTGCCCATCGAGGCTGTGGACAGCTAGAGGAAGGTTTTATGCCTCCAGTAATCCTGGTAGCAGTAAGAGGGGAGGCTTGCAGGGGAGGACCAGCCAGCACCGAAGAGGAAATTTGGGGGTAGGAGAAAGTGCTGAGGGATTACAGAGAGCACCCAGCCCCTGTTCAGGCCCTTTGTCAGCCTCCTGCCAAACCTCCCCAGCACGGGGAAGGTTGGAAGGAGAGAACCACAAGGAGATCACACCTCTGATGGCATAGGGACAGCAGTGAATGAAACAGAGAAAAGGTGTGAGGGTTGATTGCTCAAACGAGGAACAAGGAAGCACCATAAATGTTTATTTTTGTGATTCTGCTTGCACGCCCATGCTTCGTTAAGCTAGCAGTTGTCAGCACAGCCTGTGTTGTCCATGCGAGTGTCTCCAGAGCCCGTGGCCAGCTGTCCCGCTAAATGCTTCATTTGGAGTACCTATAACAGTGTTCCTTTGCAAAACGAAGCAGGATGGTAGTCCCTGTCACAAATACAGTGCTGTGGAAGAACTGGAAGAGCTCCCCTCTTCCCCAGGAGCTGAAATACAGACACTGCATTGCCAGCCTACGCAGGTCTCCTAGTTCCCTTGTCCCACAAAGTAGCGCTCAAATAGAAAAGATAAAGGACAAAAATAAACACTGCTCAACTCTTTCATTCATTGCAAACTGTCAAATGGGACAGGTTCAATGGAAAAACTGATGTGTGACTGTGTCATTACATGTTGAGTCACCGTGCACGTGTGGGTAGCAGGTTGGAGGGCTGGGGCGGCTGCAGGCAGCCTTAGCTTTAGCATGGCCTGGCTGTCAGAGGAAAGCTGGCCAGAAGCAGGAACTTATTGTGTTTTGAAAAATTCCTTCAATCTGAGGGCAAAAAGCCAGAATCCCCAGTGAATAAAACTAAGTGACATATCAAAACTTAAGTTTTCTAATGACACTAAACTCTTTGGACAATGGCAAACAGAATAAATTTGGATATAGTGAGAACAGTATTATACCATGAGTTTGAGAAAAAATGCTAGAATCAAACAGAAACTGATTCCCTAAACAAAATTTAAAAGAAAGCCTTTTGATCACTTGAAAACAGTCAGTGCTGATACATTCCTACAAATACAGGTGTTGATGAATTTGAGTTTTCCAGGATTCCTCTTCAGCGTGTGGCTGGCGTGCAAGAGGGCTTAGGGAATAGGCAAACTCATCTCTCCTGGGGATGTGCAACCAACAGTTCACCTGCATTTGGGTTGAGGGTTCGTGCCCTTCTGCTGCAGGGAGATAAAAGACCTTGCCCCAGCACTGCCTGGGTTTGGTGAAGCTGCTGGGTGCCAAAGCACCGCTGCTGCCTGTGGGGAGCAGTAAGAAAGCCTCAGCTTTTGGCTACCCACTGTTACATTTTGGGGGTGTTGCAAATGCAAATGGTTTCAAGGTCAGGGAGAGGGCTCTGTGCACATGCAGGAAAATGGGATGTCAGAGCAGAAGAGTTTGGATTTTTCTCTGAGTACCACACTGATGTCTGGATCTTTCCCCCCGTTTTCCTTTTTCCCCATTGACGAAAGTTGTTTTCAGTAAATGCTGTAAAGGCTATTTTCCTGTCTCAAATTGGCATAGCAACAGCATCAGAACAAAAATCAAAGCATCAAGTTAACAACAAGCTGAAATGGTTTCTGAATTCATAGCATGCTCTCATTTATTTGAAGCGTAAGGGAGGGGGTTATTGCACAGCATTCACCTTAGGCTGTTTGAAGCCTTTGCTCTGTGCACGCTGACTGCCAAATGAAGATAAGCCAGTTAAATACCTGTTCTTTAATTAGGTTTATCCTCGTTAGCATCTGTATGAAAAACATTGAAGTAACCTGAGGATATATTATGTAGCTGCACAGTAGAAACAAGAAAACATAAGTTTAGTATTATTTATTGCTGGTGTCGCATAAAGATCTTCGCAAGAAAATGCCAACCACTTATCAACCCTGCGATCTTTTTGGGTTAATAGAAGCAAGAGAAGCAACTGTTGCTACAGATTCTTTCCGAAGGAGGCAAATCCTCCTCTATCAACCCTCAGATATGAAGTTTTTATGCACACTCTGAGTGGCATATGAGTTTTACAAAATACTCCCATATTCTAACATCTCTGGAGAAATAAGTTACTTGAAAGTCTGACTTCATTGGCATTGTGAGAAGTACAACCACACTCGGCTAATTTAAATAGTAATAACAACTTAAGTAAAACATTTAAAATGTCTCTTTTTGTACGTTGTTTACAAACATTTCAAAACAGTATCTTCAGGCTCGCCAAGGCTGCTGGCTGCTATTCTGCCATTAGTAGACCTATGGGATTTTTTCAGAGCAGAGTAAATTGTTTTACGCTTAGTTCACTCCCGCATCAAAGGTTCAAAGACACTTATGCACGTCGGGGATGTTAATAAAGCCTGCAGTGAGCCTTCTGAGAGGCTTAACTCTTCTCGATTAGCATACCTCTGCTGTACCAAAAGCCTTCGGTATAACTGACTTCCCTTTGTTTTAAATAGGAACAAAAGAACAGATCATTTTGAAGTCAGCAAATCCACTTGTGCACCTGACCCTCCGACTTCCACGTGAGCACAGATAATGACTTTAGAGAATGACGTGCAAAGAGAGAGGCTTGAGACAAAAGGAAGAATTTGTACTGTAATTTCCCTTCAGTGTTATGTAGTGCACGCCACACCTTGAGAAGCCTTTACCTTCTTACTGCTGAAATGCAGAGCAGCCTGAACCTTTCAGTCCTACAGATGTTTTCCAGCCATGTGTGTGCATGTCTTGCTCCATGTATTCCGCTAAGGGCTGATAGCGTCATTGTAAAATAAAATAAAATAAAAATCCGTTTATACACTTACAGTGGGTGAACACAGAAACCAGAACGGGATGCCTCTGGTCTCCTGAAACCCCCAGGAACCACTGTCAGATTCAGTCCTGCAGGCTCTGAGCTCATGGTGGGCCACCAGCATCCCTTGGCAGTGTCCCCTCACCTCCCATGTGAGAGAGAGAGAAAGTTCCCCCGGCCCTGGGTTGTTTGAGGTAAGGCATCCTCCTGCAACTTTTGCTCACAAGGGGACGATATGTATGTGGTCAGAATGCAACAGAGAAGCAAACCTAAATGAATTATCTGCTGATGTCTCTTGCCCACTTATATTCACCTGGAAGACAAAGCTATATTATTATTATTATTATTATTATTATTATTATTGTTACTACTCTTACTTAGGCTCAGAGCTGTCAGAGTCTGGGCTGGAGAGAGGCTGTTTTAAACATGTTTTCCAACCTGCAGAACTTTAAAAACTTTCCCCATAACTCTCTGGAGTCTCAGGAGAGAGCATCTTCTTTTCCTTTTCTTTTTGTAATTCTTACTTCTGAGTTCTTAACTAATTAGGATGAAATGACATTGTCACACATGGAATTAACTGAATTCAGGCAGCACTGCTTAAACTCTTTAAGACATTCCTACCTAAATGAGCCCTTTGCTAATACAAGCTGAATTTTCAGCTTTCCGGCCAATTTTTGCACAATAAGTAAATGGTATTTATGCACGGGGAGGCCTCAGCGTAATGCCCTCTATTGCAAATTCTAATAAAAGGCTGCTCTGTTTTGGCTCCTTATTAGAATAACACTATAAATAGCCTCTTTGTAGCAAGGACTTTTTAGAAATGTGGAAAGTTTTGCTCTAAAACCTCCTGGTGCACATTGTGCCACCATCTGGCAGATCTGGCATTCAGGGCAGCTTTACCTCCTAGCACTTCATTCACGCTGGGGTAGCAAAGAGTGCCAGAGAGGTAAAAAAAAACCCATAGTCTTGGGAGAAAATAAATGAGCTGCCTGATGTAAACTAGCACAAAAAAAGCTGCACCATTTTAACATACCTCGTGAAGGTCCCGTAACGCTTGCTGAAGCAAAATTCATGCTGATTTAGTGTCTAAGACTGTCTAAGTCTCCAGATTGGTGCATGTTATGCTTTAGGAAAAAAAAAAAAAAAAAAAAAAAAAAAAGAACTTAGAGCTTTTTTCCTACATTAGATTAATTTTATAGAAAGAGTGCTGTTGTGAGCAGTATTGGCTGCAGAGGCATGATTGCCCTTGGAGCAAGACCAGATACATAATTCAGTGTAGGCAGAAAAAGATTTACCAGTGCTGAGCAAGAGATGATCTAATGATCTAAAGCTGTTTTTATTTGGATGATAACATATTCAGGGTTGATATTTTATTGCCTTTCCAGAAGACGTAAAGCATTAACATGCCTCCAAAGAGCTCACACTCCCCTCTGCTTAGAAGCTTACAGAAATACCACGCTTCTTTTTCCTCTGTAGTTTTTGTTTGTTTTTCTAAGGGGATCACTTATATTTTATTTTTCTCATAGAAGATATTCTTTATTGTCATTCAACATATTTTCCTCCATCTATCATCTGGAAGAAGCTCTGACTACAAGAAATTGCCAGTATATTTTCTCCTGTATCTGGGTCTAACTTGCTATCACTGCAAGCATGTTTCTGGGTTGTCACGGGTAGTTAACTACAGCATGGTATGAATGACTTCTTGATGAAAATATGTATTGTTATTTAATAAAGGAAAGCCTCGGGTAAGTTACTGGTAAACACATTCACCATATTGAACAAGACTGCGGTAAGGGTTTGAGGAAACTGCGCCTGAATTACAAATTCCAGTTTGGATTACTGCAGAGCTATTGCAAGGAAGCTGCTGTCTCATGCGTTGTTTTGTTAGTCAGCACTGGGTTTTCAATACATGTTGATTCGGTGGAAATAACCAGAAGCTCTAAAGTTTAAGGAGCTCTTTCTAAGGCACGGGTATGCTGAGGAAGAAGCTGGGCAGTAAGAACTCAACCGGCTTCTGCTTTTTGGGGTGAATTGGGAATAGTAAGAAGTTATCAAGAGCTGAGTAAGGAAGTCGAGCCTTTTAAAGGAGGACTATCAAATGGTGAAAGCCCTCTAGACTATGCACAGAAGCAGAAAAGCAATAGCTGGGTGCAAGATCCACTGGTGCAGGATCCACTGTAACTGGCTGCAGAAGCAGAGGGAAACACGTTTGAGGTCAGTGGTCCCGAAAGAGCGAGCACAAAGGACACTGCATTAGGGGTTTCTGCAGCTCTGCCAGCATCGCTGCCCTTCCCCACTCCTCTCCTCATTAGTCCGTTCGTATCACCCTCATATGACAACTGGGTTTTTATCCCCCAGCCTTGTCAGTATGGAGCTGCAGCTATTCTCAAATAACAACACAATTAGAGATTGAGCCAAGATTTATTTTCGTGTGTTATGTAAACTGTAACTTATTCCTGAAGCCTTCATTTTTCAAACAGCCCCAAAAGTGTGAAAGGTGTTTTTTGAGTGACAAGCAGAAGCAAGAGACTAGCCTCGAGGGATGACTGGAGATAATCCCAGTCTCTGGTTCTAGGGAGGGACTGCCAGGCTGAGCCCTAGCACCCAAGAATAGCCCAAGGTAGGGTAAGTGCTTCAGTTGTGGAGGCAATTTGACTGCTGGATTTCCCTGAGGCGCAGAAAGTGGTGGAAACAACCAGACTTCTGGCCCTCCAAAAGGAAGAGGAATCCCCTTGTTCCCACCGGAAAAGGTTCCCCAGGGCAGTGGTCACAGCACTGAGCCTGCTGGAGTTCAAGAAGTGTTTGGGCAATGCTCTCGGACACATGGTTTGGTTTGTGGATGGTCCTGTGTGGAGCCAGGAGTTGAACGTGATGACCCGTGGGGGTCTGTCCAACTCAGGACATTGTGATTGTATGGTTCTGTGCTGGAGAGCCATAAGGCCTTCTTCTTCTGGCATGTGTGTGTCCATCTAGAAAAGGTGTCACCAGGACGTGCAAGCTGAAAAGAACGACATTCAGACAGCTTGGGCATTCAAGGATTAAAGCTGCTCATGAAGCTGCAGTTCAGACTCCCTCTGCTAATATATATATATATTTTAATGGCAGCCTTAATTACTCAATCACATCAGGATCTTTCCTACAAAGTGCTGCCGCACGGGCAGTGCTGTAAGTTGCACTGTGGACCTTCCTGTTCGCTGCAAACACCGCTGTGCTCTTCTCTGAAAAAAATGAGGGTCATCGTTAGTGCTCCAGCAGTCTAAATATGGCGTTGCTTCCTATGAGGAAACCATTTCTGTGACAGGGACAACTTTCAGGCGAACACAAGAGGTTTTAGGAAAAAAAAAAAAAAAAGTGTCAGGAGTTATTTTAATTTTTAATTGAAGGATTTAACAGGAGGGAGGCACGCGCAGTAGGGTCAGGCTCTTAGCCGTGTCTTCAGCGTAGCAAATGAGTACAGCTTCACTGCAATCAAAGTCAGTATCTCAGCTGTCAGATTTAAAAGGATAGTTCTCATGTAGGTGCAAGCAATACATGATAAATATCCTAGGTGTTTACTATTACTGTGAAGCGTCGCCTGCATCAAAGTGCTCTCAAGCCTGTTTCCTAGGAGGGAAAAACAGCACACAGCTGACAGCTGTTGCCTTGCTGAGCAAATGCTTCTTCACAGGCATTACAACAGTTGGGTAGCTATTTCCAAAAGGAGATGGGGAGCCTTCATCAGAGTTGATTATTGCCAGAAAGAATAAGCCACAGCCTCATTTTCCTGTTAGCCTGATTTATAAGGTTTTTTTTTTGTTGTTTTTTTTTTTTTCCTATAGCTGTTTGTTTGCCTGTTTTCCATTGGCCTGGTAAAGTTTTCTGGACTCCACGAGGGGGGACTAAGCGACTCACTATTTTGCACTTGAGCTTGGTGTAGGTCGCCCATGTCTTTTTAAAGAGGCTACTATGGAACACGTTGAATTTGCATGTGGTCAAAACTGCTTTTGCACCTTATTTTTTGCCCCTGTGTGGCCGTTCCTTTGTCTGGGGTGAGCAATCACAAGCTGCTCCACTGGACGATGGAGCATGCAGATGGGCATTAATATCCCCTGCTAGATGCACCTGGGCGTCCTCTGGGACTACAAGTGACTGCTCAGTCAGAAGGAACGAGCTCAGCCCTAATGCAGCCTAGATCTGGGGAAGTCTCAGCGCCCATCAAAAAGTAACTGAGTGCAGTCATCGGTATTAAAACATGAATGATGCAAATTGAGGGCTCTTTTAATTTTCTAAGCATTGCTGACCCCAGCATGTTCTTCAGTATCCCCCCCTCAAACCCAATGTTTTCCAGAGTCTCCGTTCAGCCTCTTAGAAGGGTTATCTCAATCATGCATAACAAGATAATAAAGCGATCACAGTCCCCACCAGAAGACGGCAACCCAGCCTCTGGAGAAGAACACGGGGTTGGAAAGCCATCGTTTCGCCGCGAACCCCCAGGTAGCACAGCAGGAGCACGAGCAGACCCCGGGCTTCCAGCCACCAGCCCAGGGCTGGCCGTAGGAGCCTGGCAAGGTGCTGGAGGCCCTGGCAGGGTTTTGCTCCTTCTGCCCGGTTCGCCACACTCATGCCATCGCGTTACGCGGCGTATGGGACCAAGCACGGACACGCGGCTGGACGGGAGCGCCTGGTTTTACCTGGGATGGATGTTAAGTTGCGGTGCTCTGCGATCCCGTCTTAGAAATCATGGAAAAAAAGGACAAAACCAAACAGAACAGAACAAAACACAACACGCATCGCATCCCAGACACACCACAGCACACCACTCAATAACACACCACGAACACCAAGACGCTCAAGAAAACACAACTCCACACCACACACCACACAACACCACAACACGACACACCACCACAACACGACACAGCACCACAGCACCAACCCTTCCCCACACCACCCCACCACCCCAAGCCCACCCCGCGGCTCCCGGCCGCCCCCTTCCCTCCCGCCGCGCCGTCTGGGGGCGGTTTCGGGACCTCCCCGTCCTCTTCCCCATCGCCCCGCCAGCCCCGGGGCGGGTCCCGGGTCCCCGCTGCCCTCTCCCCGCCGCCGGTAGCGGCGGTGCCGGCGGTGGCGGCGGCGCAGGAGCCCGGGGCGGCCGCCCATCACGGCGCGCTCGGGCTCCGCCGCCTCCCCGCCCCGCCGCCGCCGCCGCCGCCATGGCGGAGCGGAGCCGCGGCGCCCGGCGGCTGCTGCTGCTCCTGGCCGGCTCCGCCGCCAGCCCGGCGGACGAGGGCGGCGGAGGGCGGCGGGAGGCGGGCGGCGGGGAGCAGGGCGACGAGGCGGCGCCCCACGACTCCTCGTACGGCACCTTCGCCAGCGAGTTCTACGACCTGCGCTACCTCTCCGAGGAGGGTGCGCTGCGGGGACGGGGCGGCACGGGGCCGGGGGGAGCCGAGGGGGGAGCGGGGCTGGCGGCGGCGGCGTTGTTCAGCACGAAGGCCAGCGCCCGCCGCCATCTTCTGCCCGCCGCGGCCTGCGGGGCTCGGCGGGGCCGGGAGCGCGGAGCGTGCGGGGACCCCACGGCACGGGGACCCCACGGCACGGCGACCCCAAAGCGCAGGGACCCCACAGCTTGCCCCACGGCACAGCTCGCCCCATAGCGCCCGGGAGCCGCCCTGGGCACTGAGGAGCCGGCAGGTGCTGCAGGGTTTCAGCTGGTCGGTGTGCTGAGTGAGGCGTGTGTGCAGAAATACGGCCCCGTCTCGCCCTTCTGTGTGTATCTGTTAATTATTAAGCGGCTCGTGGTAGGTTGTCGCAAGGCCGGGTTTTGCGTGTGGCTAGGCTGCGCCGAAAAGCGTTTGGATGGGTGTATTTGGAAAAATAAGTGGTGGGGAGGTGGGCTGTACCGCAGGCAGTCTTGTGGTGACGCTCCTCTAACTGCTGTGAAATGTTGCTGACTTTACACATTTAAGCCAGGTGTCTGTCTTACCTAGGCCCCTGGTATGGTTGTCTTACCTCGAACCCAGGTATGGCTCACAGAGGTTGTAGTTTGCTGTTTGCAGCATATTTTCTGTCAGGGCTCCCAAAGGTGAGTGCCCGAAGTTGTGTGGGGCACACGCTCCTGTTTGTGTGCGGATACTGCGGCCGTGCAACTGTGCAACTTCCAGGGGACTTTCTAGTTTCACAACTAGCCTTTTTTTTTTTTTCAGTTGGTTAAGTAAAATAATATAAAAATATCAAGGGTTATGGATCAAAACCTAACCTCTGCAAGCCAAGGGAGGAAAGGTCTGTTTGCAGATGTGTCACTGTCTCTTCAGTGTATTATCGCAGAGCAGATAAGTTATTGTCTGGAGTCATAAATCCTTCAATGTCTGGCTCTTCTGTGTCTTAGTTCACAGGTGACTGCAGGTCATCACTGCAGGCAGTTCCCAGTTCTGATACTCATGCCTTCTAATTCAACACATTTTATTTACTTTTGAAAGGAGAATGTATTGTAATGCCCTTTCGGCATCCATTCCTACAACTCTGAATCTGGTGCCCTGAATTTACACTTAGTATTGTCATTTGTGGCTGAGGAGTCGGAAATAGTTCTCTTACAGGTTTCCCGAGGGGTCTAGGAGTGCACGATGAGCGAGCTCAGTGGAGATCCCTACTCAGTAGTTGACTGCCCCACTCCCTGGTCGTGCTGCCATAACTTAATGTTGTCCGTGAAACACCTCTCACCCTCACTGCAGAAAAGCCATGCTCCAGCATCCTTCTTCATTGCAAAACGGAGAAAATTTTGTTTTCATTTCTCTCCATTGCTACCAGGACCCTCTGACTGAGGGATTGTGCCTGTGACAAAGTAGTCCCTCATCAGTACAGCTCAGTTATTAGCCAAGCAAACGCTATTGGAACCCTTTCCCTGCTTTTTGCTCCTTGTATTTTATTTGGTAATGGTTTGTTCTCATTTTACAGGTTACCCTTTCCCTACTGCTCCTCCTGTGGATCCATTTGCAAAAATCAGAGTGGATGACTGTGGAAAAACGAAGGGATGCTTCAGGTCAGTCTGAGATAAAAATGCAGGTACCTTAACATTTGCAAATGCTGACTGATTGCAGTTGAGAGCTTGGCCAATTTTCTATATTCATTAAAAAAAAAAGTCTATTATTTGAGAACATACTTTATAATTATGGACTATATTATTTGAGGAAACAATTATTTAAGTGTATACGTCATGGCTACAGACTAGATTGTTTCATGTTTCTTTCATTTTCATGAGGCATTTACAAAACAAGGCCTCAGAAGGACTACAGAGTAATTAATTTCTTGCCATAATGATTAAATGTTATATATTCTCACTGTAAAAAGTAATAGTGAACAATTAATAGTGCTACTTCAGTATAGCATAATAAATGTTTTACTGCCATTATACCAAAATACATTATTTTAGATTTTCTTGCGTAAACATAATCAAGCTCCATAGCAAGAAATTAAAAAGAAAAGTTGCATGTATTTCCAATTCCCTTCAGGTATGGTAAACCTGGATGCAATGCAGAGACCTGTGACTATTTCCTGAGTTACCGCAGGATAGGAGCTGATGTTGAATTTGAGTTGAGCGCCGATACCGACGGCTGGGTGGCAGTGGGATTTTCTTCAGACAAGAAGATGGTAAGACTCTTCCTGTTGGCAATGTACACACTTTCACATGCTGTTATATACATGGTTTATATTTTATCTGTCAGAGACACAGCATATAAGGAAAAACTGACTTGCCGACAACAAAGCACCATTTAGTAGCCATCTGGGAGCAGGAGCCAGGTCTGCTGCCTCCCAAAAAACTGTTTCATCCTTACTGACATGTCCTTTCCCTTCTTAACTAAATACTACAATAGCATTTTAGGTTAGCTCTGACTGTTTGAATGTTACTACCTTTTGGTCTTTTTATTAGAAAAGCCCACGGAAATAAGGCAACTCATGTGGGAATGTCCAGTTGCATTTTATTTCAGTGTTACTTGGACAAAAGGCACATCCAAAACTAAATAGCAAGTAATTGTACTTTTCAGTAAATCTTTCACTTTCAGGGGTAAAAATACGGCTTTTACTGTTAAACTTTTGATTTTTGTTTTTGCTTCTTTCGTACCTGTATGTTGTTCCAGGAAAGCCACAAAGGCGTGAAAAAATGGCTGCTACTCATTTAAATATACATGCTGTAGAAAGCAATCTTGTTAAGATTTCTTCTTCTATCTGTCTTGGATTTTACTGGGTGTGGTTTTATGCTTATTCTTGTAGTTTTTCATTCAAAAGCCTTACTTTTCATTGTGTTTCATTGAGCAAAACAGGAGCATATATATGTATATGAATCACAAAATGGTTTGGGTTGGAAGGGACCTTAACGATCACCTCATCCCAACCCCCTGCCATGGGCAGGCACACCTCCCACCAGACCAGGTTGCCCAGAGCCCCATCCAGCCTGGCCTTGAACACCTCCAGGGATGGGGCGTCTCTGGGCAGCCTGTGCCAGTGCCTCATCACCATCACGTGTTTGACTATGCTCTTTATAAAATGTTCAGGATTAAATACAGTTCATAACGTGGGTGTTCATGTACAGAAGCGCTCTTGAGCATATCAGGAAATACTGAGCTTGCATACTGAATCACAACTCAGAGGAGGGGACTGTTTTTTGCACAGCTGGAAGCAGTAGTCTGAAAAAGGACGGAGTTCAGAAATCCTGGGCTAGGAGCCACAAAAAGTAACGGGAAGACTCGCACTGACCTAACAACCTTTTGTCAGACCCAAAATAAGAAATAGAAAATGTGAGGGTAGGTGCTTTTCACTCATTAATAACTATGCCTTAGTATGACGCTACAAATAAGCACAGTAACGATAGCTATCTTTTGTGTTGTAAAGAGCAGTTCATGTTGCAAGAAACAGTTCATGCTTAATGTTGTGAGGAACAATTTTACAGCCCAGTTTTGGGAGGAGTTTAGATGACTATAAGTGCCAACAGGATTTTCAGAGCATCTGAGCAGCTTTAAACTTTTGGCCTCAAGTTGTAAAGAGATCATTTACCAATTTGTAACTCTGATGTACCTGCAGTAGATCTGCCTCACAACCACGTTAAAGCAAAGACACTCAATTTCAGTGGTTAGAGAGACTTTGAAGAGATAATCGCTATGAGTATGATTATCAACTTACTAGCATGGCCTTGGCAAGCTTTCTGTCACACCTCTCACCCTTTCTGAGTAGTGCAGTATCACGTCCCCTCCCTGTGCTTCCTTTCAGGCCCATCCATCCACACCAGCTGCCTGTTCCTTCACTCCCAGTTCCACTCAGGCTGTGTGCCCAGACCAACCAGTGCAGTCCCAGCTCTATCCCCTCCCCATCCCTGCTGTGTCCCCTGTGTTCCTCCCTCCCCATTTCATTCAGGAGTGCAGAGAGGCTGCCTGGCCTGCCTGTGCTCTGAAGGGCACACCTGCCAACAAGACATCCTAGTCAGAAATGTACCCAGCAGCGTATTTTGTCTCAGCTTCCAGTAAGAAGAATAAAGAAGGTTGAAAAGGTAAAAGGTTTTGCTTCCGAACTTGATGCATGTAAGAATTACCAGCCAACTAGACTAAAACAGCTAGCATTTGTCTTCCTCTCTTGTTCTGCTGCTGACTTGATCTTTTTCATAACTTCCAGGATGTTTTGGTGTCCTGGGATACACAGACTTTACTGGAAAAATGACTTTCCATCTAAACAGCTTGGCTGTGAGAAGTGGGTTGTACCTTGGAGGCCCTAATCTAAATGCTGTGGCCTGGATAGCTAGAGAAGTTCAGGGGAAAAAAAAGCATATTGGATTCTCAGTAGATTTTTAAAAAGTCCTGTGACCTATTTCTTTGTCTCAAATAACATTCCGCTTTTCCACTTGTAGACTTTCCTGCCTGCTGAGGTTCAAAATGATTTTTTTCTTTCCTTGTGAAAAGCTGTGAAAACTCTTTGTACTTAAAAATGAGGCATTGGTGCTCAGAGGTGCAAAATGGAAACGTGGAAAATAAGTCATGGAAAGCAGTGACAGGCTCAGGACAGAAGCTGTGAAGGTAGCCCGCAGCAGTATTGAGGTGCAAAAAGTGTTCAAGCATGTGCTTTACCTAGCCGTCCCCTTTTCCCTTCACTTTTGGCACGTCTTTTACAAATTTACTTAGGAATAGTTGCACTGCATCTTTTTCTACCCCTTCCCCTGTAACAAGGAACTGAGAGATGATGGCGCTAGCAAGCATAGCTTGTGTCATCAGTGCCTTATCAGAGAGATTTGACTTGTAGAAGTAGGACCTCCTTTTAACACAGTACAGATCCCGGCAGCAGTGGCATTCAGTGAAATGCCACGCATCAAACCTGCACAGTGTTTGTATGGACCTTGACACGAGGGCCTCCACAAGATAGCACTCCTAAAATTAAAGCTAATTCTTGAGCAATACAGTGCTCCGCTGTGACAGTTACCTTGAATAACTGTTCCACCAACTGTTTAATCTTCCAGTGCATGACCTATAGGAACAGTTGTCTCACACTTCTTTGTGTCCTTTCTTTGGTTGGTGGCTGTTGGTGTTGTGGGGAGAAGCACACGTCAACTACCCCTTCCTTGTATTCTGTGGTGTTCTTATTCCGTCACTGTTTGCCGAACATTTTGTGTTTTCTCTTAAGATAGCTGAGAAGCGATATTCTTGTAAGTGAACATGACAAGAGATTAGAAAAGACAGACTGTGCTTGATGCTATTATTTGCCCAGATTTAGTAGATTCATCTCCTCTATCTTATTAAGTTAGATTGCTTTTCTGTCCATGATGTTGATGCAGTGGATTTTGCACACATCAAGCATCCAAGGCTGCCAGTTTCTCTGAAGCGGGATCCCAGAACTTGGCATGTTACAAAAGAAAACAGCCTTCTACCGATCAATTAATTGTGTGATGTCAGAGCAATACCACATCTCCAAATGTATTTTGTATGTTGCTTTGGATCTAAGAAAGATCCAAAAGAAAATGCAGAGACAGTAAGGGTAAGTGTATATTACTATTTACTGCGTGCTGTTCAGTCTAGATAAAGCAACGTTGCTGGGAAAAGACTATTTGTGTACAC
This sequence comes from Nettapus auritus, assembly GCA_011076525.1. Classification (NCBI taxonomy): domain Eukaryota; kingdom Metazoa; phylum Chordata; class Aves; order Anseriformes; family Anatidae; genus Nettapus; species Nettapus auritus. The sequence goes on along the minus strand of CM021766.1, from coordinate 89,761,321 downwards.
ATAACTCAGAAAAAGTGAACGAGAGCCCCGTGTCTTTTTAATAGTTAAATTTATATAGATAAATGAGGAACTGCTTTGTGACACTCTGTTTTCCTTCTACCTCAATGTTTTTACCATGCAGGGAGGAGACGATGTCATGGCTTGTGTTCATGACGATAACGGAAGAGTCCGAATACAGCACTTTTATAATGTTGGCCAGTGGGCTAAGGAAATCCAGAGGAATCCTGCCAGAGATGAAGAAGGGGTTTTTGAAAACAATCGTGTAACTTGTCGATTCAAGCGTCCCGTGTATGTTCCCCGAGAGGAAACGATCGTAGATCTCCACTTGAGTTGGTACTACCTGTTTGCGTGGGGTCCAGCAATTCAGGGTAAGTCAGTATCGGTGCTACCAGTACTACTTGAGGTACCAAAATATGATGATGCCTTTCATTATTCTTACTAGACCCCCCTCTTTCTTAATGAACTAAAATTAGGGCAGCATCAGGCTTAAGAACAGGTAAAGAGGAAGGTGAGCAAGCCGGCAGAGTTCTACATGTCACGTTTTTTTGCCTAGGGAGCTATTATCCCCCCTCCCCAGAGCTAAATTTGAGTAAGGATAATTCACAGCTGGAAGTTCTGAATTCCTCTGAAGGATGTTTATCATTTACTTGAATTTCATTTGTTTTATTCAGATGTTTAATTTCAGAAATCAGAGAAATAACTACTCACTGACAGTGTAACATTGCATGCTCCTCTAGGTTTTAAAATTACTTGGCTTTCTACCTATTTCTTTAACAAGGTTACAGGAAAAAAATGCACCTGACATTATTTCTTTCTGCCCTTACCTATTAAAGGTTCTATAACTCGTCATGATATAGACTCACCACCTGTATCAGAGCGTGTGGTCAGTATTTACAAGTACGAAGATATTTTCATGCCATCAGCTGCCTATCAGACCTTCTCTTCGCCATTCTGCTTGCTCCTCATTGTTGCACTGACCTTCTATTTATTGATGGGAACCCCATGACCTCTGGAAAGCAGCAGGAATTTGTCAGTGGAAGTTCCTCGGGATGGACGGGTACACGGACGGATGACGCGTTTTTCTATGGGAATTTATATCACACCACCATCATCATCTCGCTGCTTTTGAACATAGTTAGCTCTTCAGAAGAATGAAGCAACCATTTCTGAGCGGCAGAGTGGTGACAAATCATTTAAGAACAATCAGTGAACAAGTAGGAGAATGTTTTCAGTGTTGTGACTACTCCAAGAAGAGAAGACTTTTGTAAAATCCATGTGTGTGTGTGCACGCGTGTGTGTGTGTGTGTGTTCGGGAGAGGTGTCTGTGTGTGTGGTTATGAGATCCTAGTGATGGACATCTTATCAAGTAACAAAATTGCCTTCCATACCGCTCCCAGAAAGCAAATTTGGGGAAACATTATAATGCCGTTTGATAATTGTGGTGCAGACAGAACAACTCCCAGGTGCAGTTTCTGAACGTAAGCTCAGAATATTGACACTGCAGTTTAAAACCTAACCTTCAGTAATCCCAATTTTAATTTATTTTTTTAATATTTATCAAGGTTTTCTTGCTCTGGTACTTCCCAAGACTAAACTTGCATAATGAAGCATGAACAGGATTTTTCTTCAGTAGGGAAGAAGCGATGAATGTCTTTATAACAATAGTGTTCCAACAACCTTCCTGAAAATAAAGGCTACTTCCTTTATGAGCGAGATACGAAGTTATTTAAATAAGGGGAAGGGAGAATGCAGTTATTTAAATTCTCCATCCATAGGAAAAGTGAGTTTAAAACACAAAGAAGTTCCCGACAAGCCATAGGATGTCCTCCCAGTCGATGAACTCCTTTTTTTTCCTCTTTTTATGACAAAGCAGTGATATTGCTGACATGTAAATAATGTTTTTAAGTAGTTGTGCAGTAGTACCGAGAAATCTGTTTTTTTTTCTGTGTTGTATGCTTGTATATCCTGTTCATGTTAAAGATGAATATGGGCAGCTGATGTGTGCTTACAAAGAAATGGAAATCTAAGAGATTATTTGTAAGGAGAGATGGGAATTAATAAAAAGATCGGTACCTTTAATTTCATCAAATCATTGTTAAAATGAAGCTACTGTAGAAAAAGAGGGTCTGAAGAGGAAATACACTAGAAATTTTATCACCAATAAATACTGTAAAGACGAACACTAAATATTATCAAACTGGAAAGTGTCAGAATGTATTTTATGAGCCATAGAATATTCTGAAAAAATGTGACTTTGTGTGGAGATTTTCTGTACTTCGTTAACAGGAAGCGTGTGACACATCCATGTAGCAGTTGAATGTGCTTGGAAAAGGTTGCTTGCTTACTTCCCAACTTGCATCATTGCACCAAAATTCCCTCTGATGTCGTGCGCTAGAGGACTCTGTAATGTAGGATCTGTTAAAATACGCAGTGGACTCCTTTGTATTTTCGTTGCTGCATGGAGTGTAAAAAAAGTAACTAGCTTTGCTGGGTTTGCATCATTATTCACAGACTGAGGTTAACAGACTTATTTTTTTAGGCTCTGCATTCTTGAAACCTATTCTTTAAGTATTTAAAAATAGGTTTGAAAAGGAATTTGTCTCCATCACAAACCCTTTATACCCATTTTAAAGGAAGGATTTCTTTGTAATATATAACATTTTCATTGATGTCTTTAAGGATTTGTTTGCTTAAAATTGCTGGACTGGAGTTCAGGAGGGGAGACAGGAATTCAGAGGGAAATGAACTTTAAAAGTGTATACAGTAGCCTTATTTAGTATAAATTACCTCTTGCAAGCTGAAGAACCAACTCGTTATCTGATGAAATGTGTGGTGGAGACCCCCTGATAAGGAAGGTCAAGCTTTGGACCATCACGGCTGTAAAATTTGGGCTTAAGAACGGCTGAGGCAGAGAGCTGAAGTCATGGTTAATGAGTTTTATATTAAGCAACCAGCTGAAGTGAAGAAATCGTTCGGGCAAATTCCTTCTCCTTTATGCTGAAGTGTAGGCAGTTGCGGGAGCTGAGATACCACAGCTCTTTCTCAGAGATAGCAGCTATTTAAAGTAGCTTCAGGGTTGCTTTAGTTTATGGCCTTGTAATTTACTGCTTTAGTTTCAGGCGTTTCCCTGATCACCCACTAAAAGACTAATCTAGTAATCGAAAGGTACAGAAGTACGATAGAAGCCCATTTGGGCTCTTGTTTACTTCTCTAATACTCAAGGTAGCCTGGCTAGAGCCGGGCTCAGAGGTGTGTTAAAGATGACAGCAATAATACCAAGGTAAACGTCCAACACATGCGGAGCTGCTTTCCACTGTGAGGCAGCCCACTGGGAGTCAGGGCTGCTGAAAGGTTGAGAGTTCAGGCTCTAAAGCAACAGCGAATTCAGAGCTGAAGCACAGCCACTTACGGAGATGCCCGGTGCAAAGTAGAAACTGCTTCAGGCCCCAGCTGGACCATCTGATAAGTTAGGGGAGAAATACAGTTTCTTTCTTTTTTCTTTATTGTTTTTTTAAGGTTACTTTTAAGTGTGCTGTCTGGTGGTTTTGTTGTACTTTTCTCTTTTTGAAGTACAAGCAGAAATGCGCACTTCTAAAAATCTTTGACCCAAGCTTCAAAGGACCTAATTAGCACTAATTAAGCGTCTCTAATCAAATGGGAGGAAATAAAAGTCCACAACAGGCAGCAAAGCAATCTGTTATGTGGCATTTAAGTCGATGATTGAGTTCAGCTTCGTTATTACTCTCTAGTAAACTGTTCTAAAATTTTATGTACTACTTCATACATATGAGAAAAGCTACAATTCTTTCTCTAAGTGCTTTGCAGAAAGCGTAAGGAGAGCTGAAAGCTGAAAATAACAAATTAGAAGCAGGAGTTGGGGTAAGTTTCTTTTCAGTGAAGAAAGCTAGTTGTATTGTGGTGCTTTGAGAGTCACTCTTCAGGGTGGAAAAAGCAGGAACACAAATCTAGATTTAAGTCTACAAAGAATGCACAAGTGTTTAGAAATTAGTATTTGGGAGTAAGTACGAGGACAAAAAGGTAATAAGAGAAATGAAAAGGCTTTAATTCAATGGTACTTAACTTTGTATGGTACCTGCTGTCTTAACATTTGAGTGGGCATATTAAGTTGTCATGGGAAGTGTTTTGTTTTTCTTCTTTTCTTTCTTAAGACTGAAAAGCAGGATTGATCCCTGCTGTACAAAATCGCTAAAAAGTAGCTTTCTTCAAAGTAATTTTGAAGCGAATATGGCACTTCAGTTCATTTTTTTGGCTTTTCTATTTAATGCGTACCAATATAAAACAAAGGAAAATGTCTCCCTCAGAAGAAAGCTCCTTCTCCAAATTGAAGCACTCTGAGATTCGTTATGGTGCCTACTAGCAAGCAGCGACACATTTAGAAGACGCTTTAATTCTGAGAGGGAGAGTATCTCGCTGCAGGGTGACCTAATATAGAAACATAAGGTTCAGAAAAGTAATGTTTAGAGTGTGGTGGCCTTTGGAAATTTGATTTTGAATGTTAATTAGAAGGATAATTAATTAGAATGATAGCACTGGAAAAGACCATTAAGCACCAATTAGCAGTCTTGAGTATGGTATTCTTTCCACGCGCAACAGAATTCAGTTGTGACCATTGCTTGTTACACTAAAGGTGATCCCACCTGCTCACTCTGTCCACCTTGCCTATAATGTGTATATGTACTTATGAGCTGTTTGGGAAAGAAATTAGAATCTTTGTGACAGTGCCTCTCACAAAGCAACTTTGCTTTTTGGCTGTCGTGTCTGATAGGTACCCTGCTACAAATAGTAAGTTAGGCGTGAAATTAGTAGGGAAGAGTAAAATAAGCAGAGAGGACAGACCTTTATAAAGTTTTTGTTTTTCTTCAGTGGATTCAAATAACTATTTTTGAGTATAGTCTAGATACTTCTAGATGCTGATTGTAATTTTTTTTTTTTTTATCCACATAAAGCCTAGCTGATTTTAAAATGTCACTGGATACAGGGTGAAGCTTTCATCCAAAACTCTAGTATTATAAGGGAATTATTCTGTTTTTGAAAGAGAATATATTGATTAGAAATTTTGAAATCCCTCTGAGGCCTTCGTGTCCTTATTGATTGATAGTGTTTGCAATTCTTGGATTGCAAGAAATAACCATTTACAGCTTCCCTAATCTGATGGAACCTCCCCAGACTGGGTTAAATGTTGCCAAAAGTTGCATTTGGCACTGCCTTTTGCGGTCTTTAACACAAGAATTAGGAAATAACTGGAGCGTTGTGTGCATCAGCAAACTGCCCAGGTAGTAGCTCTGAAGCTGGCTTGGGGCTCCGTATCCTGGGTCTGGACCAAGAAGAAAAGCTCTTCACTTGTCTTCATGTACTCAATGACTACTGTGAAATGGAAGTAGCAACAGTACGGCACATCCTACACCAAATCCCTTAAATACGTACCTTCTTTTGCCAAATGTGGACGGTGTTCCTACTGTGAGTGTCAGTGCCTAGTCTTCCTCTGGAAATAACTGTTCTCCTTGTCACTAGTCCATGTTCTGTGCTCCTTCCCACAGCTGCCGTGTGCTATTTAGCACGTGGATCCTGAGAAGTCTTAGCCCAGCTGTGAAGAGGAGTTAGTGGATAAGGAAGACGGAAACACAGCTGTCTTCACGGTTACCCAGGTCACAGTTAGAAATCTGTGCTGTGGACATTACTCCGCTTACCTGTAAGTGAAGTACTGCTGTAAGCTGTGGGGGGGAAAGAGGCAGGGCTCCTCAAAAATTTTTTTTAATTATCCTTACTTTCCTGTCCCTCCCATGCATAAGACATTTAGAGACACAATTAAAAAGAAGTAAATTGTAAATTATTACCTTTTGTGGAATAGACTCTCTGGTCTCTGATTTTTAACCTTTTTGGGGGGTGGTGGTGGAGGTTTGCACTGTGCTGCACTCTAGAGGCAGAATTGGAGCTCATACACAAGCCTGGTAGCTTTTACTACCATTTAAATTACATTTTGTGACCACTCGGTTTACCACACTGATGTGTAGCAGGTGTATTTTATTTTTAACTTCTCCAAATAGTTTTCCCAGAGAAAAGCATTCAGTAATAGAATTAGGAGAAGGGAATATATTTCACGGACAGAATTCCAACAGGTCTAATACCACTCTTTTCTACAGATGCCTACAGTAAAATGCTAATATTTTATACAAAGAATAACCAGTCCAGAGCGTTAAATTCATGGTAGAAGTAGAAACACATTTAAATATTACAGTTTTGGAGCTTCACGGAATTGTGTATGTGCTGCACACCCTGCATGAACTGGCATCCTCCATCCCTGATGCCACTGCATGAAGACCAGGTGGAGCAGTCTGCTTGGATGCTGTACGATGAGGCAGAGGCGGCCTCCAGTACTTTAGGATGGAAGAGTGGAGAGTTTGTTAGTAAGGCTGAAAGAGAAGAACAGGTTTAATAGTTCTGTCAAACTTCTGGTTCTTGCATTATTTTGGCTCTGCCACATGTAAATCACATGAAAGTACTACTTGATATGAAAAGAAAGCTCAGAATCTGACTTGAACAATAATTTAACTTTTATACAGGTCCTAGCTGTGTAAGGGATGATGTGGGCAGAAGGTCAGATTTATGCCTTGAGGTACGTACTCCCAGGAAACTTTAAGACTTGAGCTAGAGGCTTGATTTTGCCCTTAAAGTTAGAAAAACAAATTAGGACCATCCGTACAGCAGCAACAACTGGCTGCTGCATACTTACCTGCTCACTAGCCATTTTGCAAATTACTTGGCTGTGGCAGTTCAAGTCTCAGAAGGTGGGGGCTCTAAGTCTTAACAGCTTTCTTTGTCCGTTGTCTCTTTCCCCTAATTAAAATTTCATTATCAGGATTTCTGTAACAGCATGATAGTGCCTAATGCAGTCCTTCCACAGCCTGCCCAGCACAGATAGGGATCTAACTGGAAGCCTGTTGATGGCTGTAAAGAAAATCTTAATTTCCTGAGTACAGAAATTAATCAAAAGAAAATCACTGATATTTATTTACCATATGCCAACTTTTCATCACTTCTTTTCCTTTCTATCTATTTCTGTGCAATTTATATGTCTGATTTTTTTTATTATTATTATTATTTTTTGCAGATACAGAATAAGATCTAGGTAAACCTCCTTTTTCTTCACCTTTTATTAGGATGAAATAATCACATGGGTAACTTTTTTTTTTTAATTTTACCTTGAGTTTGGTAAAACTATGTATACTCTGTAACTTCTCTAATTTGGACTCAGGTAAAATCAGTGTAATTTTGAAATGTTAAGGAGGATTTGTGCACCTTGCAGAGTCAATAGGTGTGAAAAAGCAGACTGAGCAGATACTACTGTCTTTGAAAATCTGTGATTGCATTGGCAATTGCAAAGAATCTGCTGTAAGGGCAGATTTTTATTTTTTCTTGGATTGCCAAATAATTTGAATTGTACACATTTCTAACTTGTTTCCATGTTTCTCACTGAAGGAGGGATGTTCTCTGGCTGATGTGACGTTGGAGCGTATGTAGAGCTTCACTGCCCATGTATGTAGAAAGGCTGCTGCTTAGGATAGGCTAGTTCTGATCTGTACTTGGAGTTTATTTAGGAATGTCCTTACAAGGTGAAATTTTCTATGGCACTTCTAAGAAACATTCTGTAAAGGTATTTTAAAGAAACTGGATTTTTAAAGAACTGGAATTTTTCAAAAGTACCCAACAGCTGCAGATCTTTTACAGCTTCACTGCCTACACGTGGCATTGAACGTTTCATGGCGACTAGTGATTGCAGAGTGTTACTGAATTTATCATAGAATGGCTCAGGTTGGAAGGGACCTTAAAGATCATCTAGTTCCAGCCCCCCTGCCATGGGCAGGGACACTTCCTACGACATTAGAAAGACTAGCATTTAGTCTCACAGCTCTCTTAAGGTTCACACCATTTGGTTCAACTTCATGAGATGGTAATAGTAAAGGACCAAATAAAGGAAAAATTCACCTGGATTCTGTGCAAAGGAATAAAAACATTCTTGCTGATAATTCAGTGACCTGCAAAGTTTATATTAATGAACAATATTCTTCCCAGAATTAATATTTAGGCAGAGTAAATTTGTTAAATGTATTAGCATGTATGTGTGCATATCTGAAAAGTATAGAAGGTAGTTTAAAAACTAAAGGATAGGCTGTACTTCAAAGATAAAAAATAAAAAAGACAGAATCTTACATGTTCCCTTACTCCTACGTGATATTTTCTTCTGTATCATTGTCCAAAAATATATGCAAACCTGACATGTTGCCTAGTAGGGTATTATATATGCAGGTTTTATGTACTACCTTTTTGTTGACTTTTTCAGCACAAAAATCAGCCTCACATTATTTTCTTATTTTTTCTAAACAAGTTTTTTTTAAAAAAGTTCAAGGAGTAAAGGAAATATTGTCATATAGAGTATTAGGATAATTGGAGAGAAAACACAGATGTCATGTTTAAAATCTAGGAGGAGAAAGGCTTATTGTTTAAACACAAGATATTATATCTGCTTCAGAGATACTCGGAAAGCAATGATTTGTTTTTCAGAGCTGGTGATACAAAACCAGTGATAAAAATCAAATTGAAAAAACTACCACAATTTTCTCTTAAACTGGAAGTATCACTCAAATCTTGACACAAAAAGTCTAAGATGAAAATCCAAACCTGTTAACTTCATTGGAAAAAGGGGACCGTGACATTTCTGCATGATGCCCCCAGCCTTCATTTAGGGAGATGAACTTGTTAACGTATTTGAAGCGTGGTGAGTTCTGTTTAGGTTAAGACAGATGCCTGGTATGTCTTGGCATTTCTGATTAATACATCCCGAGGTCTGGTTTGCCTTAACCTCTTTGCAAGTAAGCAGACTGTCATAACTGCATTAACTCTTGCCACTTGGTGTTGTGGTACGTAAATTGTAAAGGTTGAAGCTGAAATGTCAGCTGTACCTTTTGATTTTGTTCAGTGTTCCTAAGAGTAAACTTCAAGCTAATTCATAGATAAAACATACAAATAAGCACTTTGTAAGCATAGTGTTAAGTGGTATTCTGCCTTTTTTTTTTTTTGGTAGGCTCTGTTCTGTATGCCAATACCCAGCATCCAATTGAAGACAATGAGCTTTTGGTTGGGTGGGAGTGCAGGGCTAGGGCTTTGTAGTCCAGAAGTAACCATCCAACTTATATTTATATTCATGCAGTAGTCTTTTTGAATAAATAACGCTGGATGAATACATAATGAAAGTATGGTGACCTATGGGACTATTTTAACAATCAATGCATGCCCTAAAATACTGCTTTGTAACACCTGTTTTATACTAAATGTTGGTGTTAAAGTGAGCCTTCTTAGCTATTTGATAGTGACATACAACAATATTTATAAATCTGTTATAATAAATGCTTTTTTTAGTCTAAGAAAATGTGTGGTATGGAATTTATAAAAGGGAAAAAAAATAGTTCTCTGTGAGGCTAAAGTCTCTGCTGCTGCTGTGTGTGTGTTAATAATTCCTTCCTCTGCCATGGGCTTGAATTTATTATCCTGAGTAACTCCATACAAATCAGTGAGACTGGTCACAATAGCAACTTAACAGACGTGGGAGGCTGCTTTTTTTTTTCTTTCTTTCCACCATCAGAAATGCCGTGAAGCTGTAAGTAAAAGCAAGCATCTGTATTTTAACAAATTAAGTAAAAAAAGGTAAAATAAAATCAGGGGTTCCTGTGGTGACCTCTGTTGTGTGTTTGTAACCTGTGTGATGCAGCTGTAACCAAGATAACTATTTCAAATCGGGGTGTTCTGCTGTCATCACTGCCCCGTTGCATGGCCAAACAAAGCAGCTCCTGCAGCAGTGAGAACAGGCAAAAAAAAGACGATGAAATTAAGTTGGAGATCATAAATGGAGAAGGGAGGAAATCTGAGCAGTCAGCAAGCAACAGTGGCTCTAAAAGTTTCTCAAAAAAGGATGCTTCAGTTTCCAAGATCTCTCAAGCTTGGGAATGTATTTTAGCTCTTTGCTGACAGAGTGAGAAGAGTTGGCTCAAGGCACCAAGAAATAAATTGCTTTTATGTTGTGTGCTCTGTTGTGTGTGCAGTATCGCTACCCTGAAGCTGCAGGCTGCAATGCACGAAAGGGTAGGTCTCGTGAGCGTATCCTACTTGTTCACAATCCAAGTGGTCATGATCAACAGTCTTAGATTTTACTCCATGTTGCACCATGTAATGTTTGGGGATTGGTAAGGCATTTTGTCACAAACC
>CM021766.1:89680183-89746043 GCA_011076525.1 Nettapus auritus | reverse complement strand
GCTCGGGGGTGTCGCTGCCGCGGCTGGAGAAGCCGATCAAGCAGGCCTTCTACAACACCGGGGCGCTGCTGTTCGCCGGGCTGTGCTGCGGCGCCGCCGTGCTGGTGTACTTCATCCTGGAGGCCTTCCTGCGGCCGCTGCTCTGGGCCGTGCTCTGCGGCACCTTCCTGCACCCCTTCAAGAGCTCGCTGACGGCGCTGGGCCGCCGCTGGCTCGGCCGCCTGCAGCGCTCCGGCACGCCGGTGCTGCTGGCCGCCCTGCTGCTGCCCGCCTGCTTCGCCAACTACGGCGTGGAGGCGCTGGGCCAGCAGGTGCTGCGGCGCCGGCGGCTGCTGCTGCTGCTGGGCGCCGGGGGGCCGCTGCTCTACGGGCTCTACTGCCTCGGCAGCTCGCTGGGCGTGCAGCTGCTGCTGGCCCAGGCCGCCCGCCTCATCTGCCAGGGGCTGGACTACTTCAGCAGCCAGTGGGTGAGGAGGGCTGGGGGACTTGGGGGGCTTCCGTGGGTTTTCTGGGGGTCCGGGGCGCGGCCCGGCGCCATCTCACTTGTTGCGCGCCGCCGGGCGGGCTGGCACCGCGGGGTGGGGGGCGTTGTGGCGAGCCCGTGGGGTTGTTTGGTGTTTTGTGAGTGTGTGGGGAGTGCTCAGAGCCCCTCGGATCCACGTGGGGTTTGTTTTGTGTGTGTGGCACCCAGGGAGGAGGGAGCCGTGCCCCGAGCCCCTGGCTGCGGGGAGGAGGGGGCTGTGTAGGGCGAGCCTCGATTTCCCTGCCAAAGCCGCATGCAAAAGGGTTTATAAAAGCCCCTGGCTGAGGTACAGCCTGGCCACAGAAGCAGGTGTCCACCGCCTGTATGTTGCACCCTTATCCTAGCCACGCCGCAGTTGTGAGGTGCCCCGAAATCGGTGAGGTTTTGGGCAAGCAGCCGGTGTGAGGGGCTGGGGAAAGGCAGCTGGGGCTTGTCTCTCTCTGTCCCGCTTTACTTATTTCCTTCAAGTACCAAGCACGGCAGACTCAGTAGGAGCGCCAAGTAAAGCTGTGTGTCTAACTTACAAATGTGTGTGGTGATAAAGGGGACGGGGAGGGATGGCTTTGCCTTCTGTTTCCCTCAGTACGTAGACTAAAACTCTGCTGGAACTCATCCTCGCTTTGTTAGTTAGAAATGTTGAATGGAAAATGCAAAAAAAAAAAAAAAAAAGCCCCAAACCCACATATCAGAATTAAGTGGCTGTGAGAGAGCAGAGTGGATCGATAAAGTTGTACTTTTTATGTACCGATGTGCTGTTGACAGGCTCAGCTTCCTTGGTGTCAAAGGCTTCTTAAAACAGGCTTTTACAGCTAGACTGTTCTACTTTAAAAAGCAAACAACACCCCAAAAAACTAACAGTAACAGAAACTTTGAGTGGAAAATGACACACATTTATCTCCACTTACACATGGAGGTAAAACTAAAGTATTGAAAACTGATTCATCTATGTGGCAAGAGGGAGAAACTGCTGGGAAATCAAATAACAAACTTAACCAGGCTGCTGACTTTGATTTGTGTGTGTTTGAATCCTAGTTTTATTCCTTTGGTGGGGCTAGTGTATGCTGGAGGCTCAAACACAACTTTGGAGGTGTATACCAGGAAAAAAAAAGTAGTTGTACTCTGAAGTGTTGTCATGTGCCGGGAGATGCCAGGGGGGATGTGTTTCTGGTCGGTTTTGTCCTCAGGAGTATAATTAAGACTGAGTAGACAAGACAGGCAGTCTCTCTCATTCTCATTTTGTTAAGAGACAAAGATACAAGCTTCTTACCTTTCCCTTCAGTTAAGTGGTGGGAGAACACGAGCATGACTTGAAAATTTAGTTAGCTGCTGTGCAATTTACTTGGTAAGTTCAAGGCTTTCCTGGGGATTGGCATTCCTGTTTAACAGAACCAGTATTACTAGACTATAGGACTTGCCTAAGTCCAGTCCTTTATTCAAACTCAGTTAATTAAGCTATGCTTACAGCCGGTAAATGGAAAACTACCAAAGGAAGTTGCACCGCAACCAGTCATGAGGCTAAATCAGCGCGCTGACGGCTGCGTGCTCGGTAAAGGTTTGTTTAGCAGCATCTGATACTTGGCTTCAAATTGGTGTTCCTGATGTGACACTTGTGTTCATTGAAGTGCTCCAAGATTTTAACAGGGAAAGAAAAAGTTCCTTGAACTCTACAGACTTAAGTTCCTTGTGAAAATTTGAGTCGATATCAAAATAACTAACCGTGGGCTTCCTTAAGCAAACCAGTAACCAGCGAAGCGAGCTGCCAAAATCTCATTCTGGGACACTATATGAGAAAGAGACTAAGAGACTTTGTAAATAACCTCAGCTCAGCCTGGCATCATCTATACCTTTTACAGTGTTTTCCTATTCCAGTTGGATGAATTTTGCCATTACTTGATTTGGATTATCTCAGAACTGCAGCAGGATAACTTCATTTTATCCCTGCTGCTGGGGAGCCTTGAGCTGGTTCGGTTCGTGGCTTCTGCTTTAACTGCAGTTCAGCATTGAAAAGCTGCTTAATTTCCGTGTTACTTTGCAGGACCAAGTTTGCATGTCGACATTCTGCTTGCTAGCCACACAGGAGTTTTGCATATGGCAAGGCAGTTTGCTCCATTGTTCTGCTCGTTTCTGGGACCTAAATCCTCCATGGCTCCTTGTCTGTGGTATCCTGCAGGAAAATTAGAACTGTTTTTGTTTGTAGATACTCTGTGGTAAGCAAAAGTAGTGGTAATCTCATTTTTTGTTTGTTTTGTTTTGGTTTTGCACTGTTTCTTTCAGCAGCCAACTGAGCCAATCCAGATCTCTGTGTTTTGAAATACTTGAATTCAGAACAACTTAATTTACATAAAATAAGTAATTTTTTTCCCTTATGCAGCAAGGACTACTTTCCTGCCAGGAATATTATAATTGAAGCATTTATTAAACCTGTGAAGGAGACAAGCAAACGCCTGTTGCTGCGTGGAGCGCTTTGACCATGAAAGCAGCATCTGAGTAGCAGCACACCGTAGTTTATGGCAATTTTTATCTTGTGAACTACAGATGTCTGTGCAGTTCTGTCTTGCAAAGGTGTAAAGTGCCGGTATTCTTACTGGGAGCTTTGCACCACCTGGAAGGCCCCGCTGCTTGTGGAAAGGAAGAAAGTGCACAGTCCTCTTTCTGATTCCCTCTGGTGTGCTCGGTAAGCGAGAGGGTGCCTGCTAGTAGAATTTGACTCAGAACAATTACATTTTTTGGATAGCAGTTTGGAGTTTCCTATCTGAAGGTATTTTTGTGGTATCTACTAAGCCGTGAGAGAGAGACAGAATTTCTCGTTAGTTCCAGAACAGAGCGTTCCCCAAATGCACGACTAACGTGGGGTAATGATGGAGACGATGGCACCCTGGCGTGCAGTCTACAGAGCTCTCTAGTGCTGTTGTCCACAAATCTGGGAAAGCATTCACGGCGTTGATAAGTGAAGATTTAGAAGTGCCTGTATTCCTGGCTGTGGTTTTTAAGTCACTTCTGCAATTTGAATTAGGAATCCTGGATAGCACCATGAATAGCCTGTTCAATAATTAATTGCAAAACATTACATTTGAAGAACAAGCCCAGGATCTTAGGCCAGTCTGCAAGCATTGTGCTCCTACCATCTCCTTTCCCTTCATGCTTTACAGTTCCTGCATCTTGTTTGAAGAAGCTTGCTCGAGAAATGTAGTAGACTGCTATCTTTAAGCTGGCAGTAAATTCCAGTTGAGCTCCTTACCCGGATTCCCGCCTTCTCTGCAGGTTGTTTTTGCTGTGTGCCAGCAGTTCAAACTATTTCAGCCTAACATTTTACAGTACTGTACAGGAAATGCCAGCTAGTGGTGGTATTGTTTTTCAGTAGGGGCCACGTGCTCACATTTGTATAGAAAATGGTTTGTAGATCCCAGCAGATAAAATGAATTACACAGCTGTTCTACACTGACTCCGGAGTTCATCTTCTCAGTAAATTAAATCTGATGCGATCATAATTGGCAGAGTTCTCCGGGGTGAAGTTGGTCACCGGGCTGTCAAAACCTTTCTCCCGTGGCCAGTCTTTCTTCTGTGCTTTGTCACAAGTAGTTGGTCAGGTTCGGAGCCGTGTCCTTGTGTGTGGGTCTGTAATATTATCATTTTTTTTGTTCAGCTGCGGAGCCGTAGGTCTCTGTTAGCAGAGCTGTACATCTCGCTGTAACAGGTACGACTCGTTTTGTGCTCGTGGTTTAGATGTGGTTATAGGACCCAGTCAGTCCTTCCCTCACTGCAGCGCTGAGCAAATTTGGAAATACCGTGTGCTGTGAGCAGCACGTTGGAGTTGCCTAGGATGGTGTTGTGTCTTAGCCTGTTGACTCTCTGCTCCTTTTTAGGGAAACTGTCAAAAACAACCATCAGGGAAAACTTCTCTTCTGTTGGCACTAGATGTCAGCAGTCCCCAGAGCATCCCTTGCAGATTGCAACTCTCAGACGTGCTTCTTGGCAAACGCTTTGGGACACAGGCATCCGAGGAGCTTGGCTTCCCTAGTGCCACCTGCAAAGGATAGCCGTGTCTACGTTTCGTGAAGTTCACCTCCTGGGCAGTGTCTCTTCTAGCACAGGAAAGGGTTAAGTTTGATTATCATGTTGTATAACTGAGGAAAATCTAGTTCTGATTTAGAGCTGTATGTAATTCCTCTTGCAGTGTTTCATAACCTGGGGGGAAAGGAAGAAATTTCTTCACAGAGCAGGCCTGGAGATTTCTAAAACTTTCCTAGCATATAAAAACCAAACCAAAACTGAAAAAAAAGCCCGCAAACCATTGCCACCCACAAAAAATACAACCGCTGAGAAAAACCTTGAGTATTCTTTGTGCTGTTTATAACAAACAGTCTTTTCAATACTTGGTTTCATGGTTTATAAACCAGCCGGGCACTGGCTGTAAACACACGTTACCACAACCACAGTTTTGGTTTTGTTTTCACAAAAGAGATCCATTTTGTAGAGACCACATATGTCCCATTGAAAACAGGATGGG
The DNA here is from genome assembly GCA_011076525.1 of Nettapus auritus. Classification (NCBI taxonomy): domain Eukaryota; kingdom Metazoa; phylum Chordata; class Aves; order Anseriformes; family Anatidae; genus Nettapus; species Nettapus auritus. The sequence continues at coordinate 89,741,013 of CM021766.1, read as the reverse complement.
GAGGGGCAGGAAAAAAAAAGGATGTTTGAAGTGTTTTTTTCCCCACCTTTGCTTTTTTCCCTTCCACGCTCCCCTCGGCTTTGGGAGAGCCTGCCTTGAGGTGCCTCTTGAAAAGGGCAATGAGTTTTTAAATTTATATGCCTGAGGTGCAGCCCTAGGCACCAAGCTGGGCTGTCTTTGATCCTAATGGTAAAAGCTACATAAAGTTATTCTTTGCTATGTTCATATATGCATATTCTTTACACACATTGATATTTATTTTTCTACCACCTCTGGAAGGAAGGATTGGTATGGAACTGTCCAGCAGGATTTTAGCCCTGTGCCGTGCAGTAAAACAAGGAGATGAAGAAGTCTCTTCGGTCGAGGAGACATCTCTTGTGGAAGTGGCAACATGAAGCATGTCGAAGGAGCAGTTCTCGTTCTGCACGGAGAGGATTTGATGCACTCTTCTCGCAAGTGAATCTTGAGAAGTTTGATTTCAGGGTAGCTTGTTACTAAGAGAGATTCCCCAAAGTAACCTTTGTATTAAGACAGGAAAAATGAACTATAGCGGGGGCGTTTTAGCATTCAGAGCTGCAGTTTTCTGGATATCCTCATGTAATAGATTTCCTTAAATTCACAGCCCGGGAAATGTTGCAGAGGGCATTGAAAATATTTTTAACCTGCGTGTGACAGTATTGATTGCGAAGGTCAGTTCTTACCAAGATTTCAATCATAAGTCCATGATTTTATCTCTTCCAAAAAGCTGGAATCTTGCAGACCACCAAGCTGCTGCTTAAGCTGGTTTAGTAGCAATTGGGTGCTAAATTATCAAAATGGATGTACTGCACAGTTATTGTTCTAGGAGAAATGGAACTGCTGTGTGTTTCTATTCCCAGGGGTTTAGGACAAGGAATAACACGCTCAGACAGGTGTACACTTGTCATTTACCTGTGTAGGTAAACGCAGGCTTCCCTAGTGAAGGGAAGTAGGGGTTGAGTTTGCTCCCAGGTGGGCAGCAGCATTATCTGTGTGCCTAGGTTTGGTTGGTTTTGTTTGACAAAAATCAGCTCCGTGTAAAATGAAAGGCAGTTACGCTTCCTGCACTCTGCTGAACTTTGCACGTTGTGGCATCTTTCCCCCCGTGTCCTGTGCAATATCCAGCATAACCACATGAAGTTCATTTTGCTTCTGAAAACTGGAATAAAAGTAACATTTCCATAATTCCTCGCTTGGCTTCTTAATACCTTTTTTTGCTTGTTTAGAAAGACATTTTCAGACGGACAGATAAAGAAGACGCTGTGATGTCTGTAGTGACAAACACAATTTGGCTTTTAGCTATACCTTCAACGCCTAGAGTGTCTTCAGTTTTCAAGTCCACGCTGTTTGGCTCAGCTTTTGCCATGGGTTCATTCCTTTGACAGCGAGGAGGAGGAGGTAGAAATAACGAGCTGCTGTCACGAGGTCTCTTCTTCAGCCAGCTTCACTCGGCGTAGCACCATTATAAAAGTTTGCAAAACACACATGGAGTGGCTGGGAAGACTCCTGGGTGTGCGTGTGACTGCTGCGGACTGCAGAACACTGAAATGAAGTCCCGTTTTTGTAGGGATTTATTTGTATGGTGCCTGGATAGGTGTGTGTGCTTGAGGCAGCTTGCTTGGAAACGTCCTCTTGTTCTGACGGTCCGTAATTTGATTTTCAGAGTAAATGATAATCGCATGCCAAAGTTTTGTTTTTGTTGTTTTTTCCTAATGGAAATATTATTGGAGGAAATCGGTTTCTGCAATAGAACGCTGAACAGGGCAGGATAAACGACCCTTTCCTCTGCTTATCCTTCTCTGTTGTTTAAAGCTGGTTGATGAAGGTACAGGGAGAGAACCAGAAGGTGCTAAGCGTAGTCGATGGATTTTGTATGGCAGCTGTCGGAGATTAAGGCTGCTACTGAACGTTTGAACTATTTACTATTTTAAGAAAAACTCACGAAAATCTTTACTTCTAAATGAAAATTTCATTTTAAAATGTTTCAGGGAGGGAAGTGGTGAGGATTTTTTGTTTTGCCATAGCCCTGAAGCAAACTGGAAATAGGAAAACGTTTCAATTGAATTGGATCCAGAGTTTCCTCAAGCTGCTTTAAATAACTCCATTCAGAAAAAAAGGGGGGGGAAACAAAAAGAAAAAAACGCACAACACTTAGAGATGCCAAAGGCAGAGGGGTAGAAAACTAGAAGAAGGAAGAGTTGAAACATGCCATTAAAACCTGGAAATGTCTGGGAGGTTGGCAGGGCATGTATCAGAAGTCTGTGCTTCATTCTCCTCAGTCTTCACTGTTGTGTTTATGATGGGACAGTTCCCATGAAGTAGGTAAGAATGTTATTAACCGAGGGGTGCTCAGCTGTAGCTGAATTAGATTATAAACTTTTTTCTTTTTTTTTTTTTCCTGAGTAGTTTTGTTTCAGCGGAGGGAGCGTGAGCTGCCTGGGTGGACGTGGAAGCTGGCATGCAGAGGGGGTGAGGCCGCATCCGTAGCGGTGGGAGAGAAAGGAGCTGCCTCCGTGTTCAGCAGCAGCGAGCTGCTAAATGAGATCAGCTCGAAAGCCTCTCCCAGAGAGAGTAACTTGCTGACAGGAAGAGGGAGCTGTGCAAATAAAAAGTTTGACTCATCAACATAACTGTTGTCAAGAGCAGAGGAGGGAGAGAAAAGAGAGCTCATGATGCCAAAGCTTTTCTCAGATTTTCACATTCTCCCAGCTTTAACTACAACTGAAAGCAGACTTCCAGTAATGTTGAAACATCCACGCTGATAAATCTTAGACGTTCCAGCAGTAAAATTTAAACGGGAGATCAAAACAGTGAAGCAGATGCTTGATCTTAACATAAAAGCTGCAGTGTTTTTTTTTTGTGGTGTGATTTTGCATGTTTTAAATTTGCGACCTACTCTTTTAAATTTACTGCTGTGACCCAAGAGTGGACGATGAACCCTGAGAACTTGCAGTGCAGTCTTACAGTTATTTACTCAGGGAAGTATGCAACTTGCTTATTTATTTATTTTTAATATGTCTAATGGCAAAAGCATGTCTTTTTAAATCTGCAAGAGGTGCTACAAAATGGCACAGAAATTAAACCTCTTGATTAGGTCAGTTGACTGCATAGTTTCTTTACAGGACTTGAGGGTTGTTATTGTTTGGTTTCTGAAATCAGATGACTGACTGTTTCTAAAACAAACTCTTTCACCCTCATCAATAGAAATAAGAAATCCTTTTGCTTGTATTATTTGCTAAGCTTTTAAAAATGAGAATTGATGAGTTAGTGTAACTTAGAACAGAAATAGTAATTATTGAATGCCTAAACCCTTGTGCTAGCTTTTTGTTCAGCTACATGCATGGGCAAAAGCAGTGGAACGTGTTTTGCTGGCTGTGAAACAGGCTTCTGCATTGTTACTCTCCTACTCTTGGTGTATTTTAATCAGAAGATCTAATTTATAGAGTTCACAGTGTCATTTTTTTGCAATTTATCATTAAAGCCAAAGAGAAAAATTGTCTTTATGCTGGAATATGCCCGATACACAGATGTTGTGTGGCTGATACCAGGGAGTAGGGCAGCACCTTCATGTGGAGCTCTCTCTAAAACTGCACTGAACTACACCTTGTGAGTGAACTTGCTACGAACCTGTGCTGTGAAAGGCGTGCTGTGATGCACTTGATGTCAAAATTTATTATTATTTTTGAATTTAATCTTAATATCGGAGTTTTATTAGTTTTAGGCTTTAGTCTGGAGTCTGTATATGGCCAGAAGTATTTCACCGTTTTGTAACTAGAGATAGGTGGCAGTGAAAAGTTGCACTGAGTGGCTTTCATGTAAAAGATGAGTGTGAAAAGGGTGAATGTTTGCTTATTACATTTCTTAAGTGATTTTTGAATTGCCTTAAGTGCCTGAGTGCTCCTGCTGAAGTTAACTGGCTCCATCAGTGCTTGGCCACTGAGCTCTGTGTAGTTCAGATTTCCTCCAGACCACTTAGAAATACCAGAAATACCATTATTTATATATCTGTATTTATATAGATAAGAATTTTATAATAATGAACCACTCTTAAAAAAATATTTTCATACCTTTTTTTATTTCACATCTTCTGCCAAGTAGCAGCTTTCTATCTCCTGCTGTCTCTTAGATTCTGCTTTCTTCTCACCATTTCCAAGCTTAAATCCTTCATCTCTAGTCTTAATTAGAATTCTCTGTTGTCATTTATCTGGTGAGCAGGCTTGTAGAAAGCAGTTACAAGCAGCAAAAGCAAATGACCACATCTCATTTGCTACCAGAGAAATGTTGTTTGACTTCAGTTAAGTGATCTTTGATAAAATCACGTGTCACGAGTCATTTTAAAGGCAGGACTGTTCTGTGAACCAGCGCTGCTGAGGAGCAGCAGTTTTTGCTGAGCTTTCTAAGGGCCATCTTTGGTATAAACTCGCTTACTTCTTAGAGTGGGGACCCTGGAGCTGGCAAGCTGTGCCCTGCTAGAAGGAGTGGTGCTCTGCTGGCTGTCTCCTAAGGCCCTGCTGATGCTTCTGGCCCGCTTTCATTTAGACTCTGACCTTCCAGTGGAAGTTCAGAGCAATGGCTTGGTCTCAGCTGCACAATCTTCCTTTGGGGTTTCTCTCACACAAAGCATGCATTCCTCCTCGTGCTTGAACCATATTGAAGGCAGACCAGACGCTCATCTGGCCTCGTCTCCTTGCGCTTTGTACAAACCACGTTTCTCTCACATGGAGCTAAAGCTCCTGTAGTCAACATTTCTTTAGGAAGCCTGCATTTGGGAACCAAAACCTGACATCAACCCCCTCACTATATCAGCTAGGGGTGTGTGTGCACGCATGCACACAAATACGTCTCTGTTGCAAATATGGATGTTTAATCTGTGTGTATCTTTCTCTTAAAGATATGGACCTTGGTGCTCGGTTACCTGTTGATGGTTTCATTCAAGTGGAATATAAGCACCGAGCGCTACTTAAAAGCAGTCTCCGTTCCTGTCTGGATCATGCTGCTCTTTCACCTAGGTGAGTAACAACAAGTTATTTTTCTAATGTGTCCATAGAGATTCTGTTGGCTTGAAATCAAAGCTTTTCTTGCTTTTTCTCTAAATCCCTCGATAGAGCTTCAGTCAAGATGCAGGTTTTATTCTTTGCTCAGTAATTCTGGCTGCAAGTGGCCAGCAGAGAGCCTTGGAGTAAGGAATGAGAAGAGCATCAAGGAGCTGAGCAACTTGTGTCTTCCGCTCCTGCTGCCCAGGTTGCACTTGCTGCAGTTTCCCTTTATTTGGCTCTTGCAGTAACAGAACTGTTACTGATCCCTGACAGAAGGGAAGGGTTGGGATTTTTTTTGTTGGTTTATTTTTTTAAACTTGTCATTAACCAAGACTGGAGCTGTAAAATGCACTTAATAGTAGAAATAGAAGCAAAAAACAAAACAAACAACAACAAAAAAGTGTCAGTAGTCAACAAGCATGTTGACAAGCAATGTGAAATAAATGTACTGTATAATCTGTATATGTTAATGCAAATACAAGGTTATAGTAATCTGTATTAAATATAAGATTATAGTAGTCACTATTAAATTTGCATATTTAATATAACAATGTCAGATTATATTATCATATGATAGTTTGTGTTGCCAGTGTTAGGCAAATAATAAAAGGGTGTCACGATGGAAGATGTCAGAGCGTACTTCATGATTAACTTTGCTTTAGCAGCAGGTTTCAAGGGTTGTCCTGAACACATGGGGACACTTTCCTGAGGTTTGAAGCTGCGCAGGGTGGCTTTGCCTTTGCTTACATTTTGACAGTCTGGGGTTTTCTGGAAGTACTAGCTGAAAAGTCAAAACCCAGGAAGGACACTGCTTCATGCCACCCTACAGATCTATCAATAAATACGGATTTGGGGGTTGGGATTTGTTTTGCCTCTGACTTCTGAAGTGTTTTTACTTTGTGTATATGCTAGTGTAATGCTGTATGTTGTTTTAAAATTATTTTCTAAGGTATATCAGCATAGTTTAAAGTCACTGATGTTAGAAGTGGTAACAACTTGATTTATTAATTCTGAAACCTGCTAACCTGTTTTTTTCTGTTCTTTCTTCCCATGAATGAAGAAAACCTGCTTGCCTTTTGACGCTTTTTAGTTTCTCCTTAGATTGTTCTTGTTGGTGGGGTACTTCTCTTAGTTTTGTGAAGTACAGAGTTTATTAATGGTGTATATAATCTTATTATTTTATCTCGTAAAAATTCTGTCTCTTTTAGCTTCTGTGGCAGGCTGCTGGAGAATTCCTGTGTTCCTGGTTATAGTTGTTCTGATGACTGTAGGCATGTTGCATGATCAGAAGAATGGAAAGGAGTCTTCTGGTAAGAAATGAGTCACTGTTTCTTCTGTTATTGGAGGCAAAAGATATGTGAAGTCAAGAGAGAGAATCTGGACTGTATTACTGTGAATTCAGTATCATATAGATTGCCAGAATTAACCGTAAGATTCTAGGACATTTGTTTCAAAGTGGATTATGCATGTTGAAATTAATCTTTGCAATTGACTGTTCTCCATAACAAAGTAGTTACTCACATTTTCAAGCCCAGTCCCCCATAACTATTAAGTTTAGAATATATTTCAATAATTTTAGAGAATCCTATATGTAGCTTCAAGCGTAAAGCCCAGGAAAATTGGAATTGAAGGCTAATTTTGAAATGAATTATCAGTATGGGTTTAGTAGTGAGACAATCCAGCAAGCTTCTTACAGTAACCACAAATTATTGGATATATCAGTTTCTTAAAAGCGCAGTTTGTGTTTAGACTTTGAGAAAGTCTAAACCTCTTGTTTCTTGTTCTCCTCTTGTTATTTCTGTTGCTTGGCAGCTTCGGTGGATATCAAGCGACAAAAAAAAAGCATTTAAGACCTGAGCCTTTTTTTTATTTACATACACATATATTTTACAGGGGCAGAGCTTCCTGGTCAGATGATTTCCATTGCTGCTTCAACAATTGCCATGGCAATTTCAATGACAGAAGACGAGTCCAGTAATGAACGTTCCTCACAACCCTCAGGTGACTGAATACTCTGTAAGAAAATATTTGAATTTTCTCTAAAGGCATGAAATTAGAGGGAATTAAGAACAAATTTCAAAATAGTCCCTCTCCTCTTCATCCCTTCCAAAATAGCACATTTATACTTCATGAAAGTTTTTAAAAATGTTAATACAATTATCTAAGAGCAGTCTTCTGAATTGTAGTATATGGCTGTCTGTACATTTAAAAGACCTGACTAGCAATTTTTTTTTTTTTTTTTCAGAAGGAGGGCATTTTTTCCCTAATCTGTATTATTTATTTTATTTATTTTCCTCCCTTTCTCTTTGACTTGTTGTGAGTTAAAAGATATAACTGGATTTCAGAAGGGTTACAGTCAGAATGACTTTTCAGTACAGCACAGTGACAAAAAGCTTTGCTCTCCTTTTAAACTAAAGCTCCAAGTCTTTCCTTAGTGAGTTTACTTGAGAATGTAGCTTTAAGTCATGGTATGTTCACCTGCAATAACAGAACAAGAAATCTGTAAGAAAAGGCTTGAAAGAACTACAAAGAGGGTGTTTACATGTCCGTCTCTCACTATCATTTTTCTGGGTAGGCCTTTGATTGAGTGGGATACTAAAAAATAAGCTATTATGGGGATGTCTGGCAATTGAAAGGTTTCATCAATTTCCTATAAATAGACAAACAAAACAGGTCATTCAACTTGACAGAATATGAACTTCCAAAACTTAAACTTGAAATCAACCATGTCTGAGCAGTCTTCTTGAAGACAGGATGTTATTTATATTGTTTGAAACGTGTGAACTATGAAGAGGAGGAAACATAGTGAGTGTGCAAAAGAGAATGCTCTGAGCATGTAGCGTTAAAAACCTCTGCCTAAAGGCTAGTTTGCATGAAACTGAAAAGTTACTTCAGTTATCAGGTGTAAAAGAGTTGATGTACAACGATCTCTTCAGAAATCTTTTGGTGAAACATAAACACACTTCCAAATTTTAAGTACGTCAGTGTAAACTGTATTTGAAAAGTGCTTCTTTTTAAAATATAAAGCAGGCAGCTTTAGACAGCTTACTCTTTTCTTATCTTTATCTCTATGTTTTACAAGACTATCGTGAAAATAAATACAGAATACATGTGTCCTGAAAGTTGAGAATGGAGCATCATGGTGACAGTTTTCTTACGTTGCTGTATCTTATCTTGGAAATTAGTTGTGTGCTTTTTTTTTTTTTGGCTGCATTTTGGACATCTGGTCAAGTGAAAGTCTACCACAAATGTGCTGTGTAAGTGGTTATGTTTTTTTTTTTTTTTTTTTTTTTTACTTACCAGTTGTTGTTTTTGTTCCTCTTAAAGACAATTTATTTTCTGATTTCAAGATGTAACCTTTCTTGGCTGAAAGAAAAGTGCAGCAGCTTTACAACGGTATCTTCTATAGTGAGTGGTTTTTGGACTTACTTTCTTGAGGCAGATTACTTTTTTTTTTTTTTTTAATCTTGCAAGTTCTGTTTTTGTTTTCCTTCACAACAGGACAAGAACTAATACAGAGTTTGCTGCCTACATTCAACAATAGTTAAAATACTTTTTCAACAGTCTCTTGGGAAGCTGCATTGTATTCTGTCATGAGTGTTTGCTTTGGTCATCTTTGGTTTGGACTTTCTATATGAATGGTGATAAATTGTTCTTGTACAGCAAAAAGTTTTTACCTGCAGGATTAAGAATCTCTAACTCTTCTGTTTGTCCTCTGTCATGATTTTTGGATGTTTTGTTGTCCTGCTTTGGAGCTTGTAGTGTAATACACAGCTATTTTATGAGAAGTGTAAGATATTGGAAGTTTTTGCACCATCACTCTATCAGACTTAATGGGATCTTCCTTATATCTACTTTAAATATATGTCAGTAATTGTCAAGGCTGGTTAACTGCAAGTAGGAGGAGATAGGCATATACTGTATTAATGCAGTTACAGAACAGTCAGTGCTTCATGTTTGTACCGTTCTTGTGCTTCAGTTTGTTCCTGAAGAAAACAGGAAGGAAAGTAAGCTGTATTGATTTCACTGTGCTTTTTTTTTCTGAACACTATTTGTTTTCCTAATTTTGTAGTTGAATACTGCTTTTTAGTGTTGGGAGTGGGAAGTTTAATGAATGATACCAGGAAGGTGATCTAACTAAATGAAGGTCCCAAAAATCTCCATAGTGTGCAGACTTCAGAAGCAGTCATTACTGCAGTGTTTTGTTAGCTGCCTTGTAGGCAAGATTCTGTTGTTTTGCTAGCTTCAAATATGATAGAAACCAAAATCCTTACATGTTTCCATACCTTCCCCCCCCGCACCTGTATTGTATTTTCTGATTTTGGTAGAAATCTTTACTGGCTGTTACATTAGCTATTTGGGAAAGATTGTCATTACTCAGTGGATAAAAAGATGCTTTTCAGGTTTTATCTCCAAAGCCACGATGGACCACAGTTAGAGTAACTTTAGATTACTTAGATAACTTCTATAAAATTAGATTACTTAGATAACTTCTATAAAATTTCACTAAGTTGAGATTCTGATAGTCCTTCTCCATTTGTGTTAATGAGGCACTCATACCTTGATTTGCAGAGCTCATCTTGTCAACAACATGTGGCTTTTTTTCATTTGTGGTGTTTGTTTTTTGGACTGGATCAGATCTGTGAACTGGATTACAATATAGACACCTGAGTGGCGTTTCTGATGCGAAGGAGTCTGTGTGTTTGGCATGGGAAGAAGACTGGGTCATTGGCGGTGCCAGTATAGTTTAGCTTAAAGTACTGTGGAACTAAATTCTGAAAAAAGATGTCACATGTTGGTATCCCCTAGGATTTTTATAGTCTTTTTTTTTTTTCCTTCTTTTTTTCCTGCGAGCTTATTCCCATCTGTGTTTTGCATTCTGTGTAGTCTGATTATGTTAATAGGGAAGCTGTAAGAGAGTGAGTCAGTTTAATTGGTACTACTCTTTAACGTTACTGTTGCTGTTATTTAGTTAAGGTTTTCTTCAGTGCAAAAATGCGTTGATAAAAGTTTTCATTACCAATGGAAGTAATATATATTTTTTTTCTTTCATAAAGATTGTCTTACTAACTGCTTTTGGGGCACAAAATGATAGATAATTTTAATCTTGAGGCTTCATAGTATTAAATTCATTTGTTTTGAATTTTGGCTTTTAGCATTTCCTTCCCTTTGATAATGATTTGAGTTTCTGCTTTTTGTCATATTACTTCTGACATATATTACATTTTGAGGAAAAATGTAATAAGAAAGGTGTTGAATAGATGGGGAGTATTCTCAGCTATGGACCTTCAACTTTCAAGCTTGTGTTTCTCTAGTGTTCTGTAAGCTGGGTCTGTTTTTTTTTTTCTTTGTGTGCTTTTTTGCTTCTTCAACGAGAGACTGTGAAGTACGGGGGAATGTTTGATCCCTTTATTTCTTATGACAAAAATACTTTTCCTGTCTTTTTAGGAAAGCTTCTATTTACAGGTAACTTCCTATCCCATTATGAAAAATTAACTTCTTTTTGTCCAAAATGTCATTCAAGTGTGACAGGGCTGGCCTTCATTCCATCAGCTGATTTGCCAAGAAGCACTCCACCTGAAGCATCTGCTGTATTTGGCTGCTTGCAGAGTTCTTCATTTCAGGTCGCCTCCTGTAATTCCTTTGGAAGTATTCAGAAGTTCCACCAGAAATGTTACCAGCATCCACCTGATGTTTCTGTCGTTGTCTCCGTGTCCAACTGGGCGGATCAGTAAATCTGCATTATTCTATTAGTGTGTTTGGGAAGTGCTTATAAGCTCTAAAAATAGTTCCCCTTACTTGTAGAACACCAGTGCAGCTTTCTACAAAAGAAGAGTGCTCATCCAGTGTGTGAGGCTGCAGAATTTGTCACTTGCCACTACTGTACACGTATGACAAACCTGTCTTTTGTACGCTCTAGCTGTCATGCTTTAGTCTAGGAGTAGCTTTAGTGACACACTGGAGCTAAAATTGCATGTGTGAATTATGAATTTTTTGATATGCATGTGGTGTATTTTAACACAGTTTTGACAACAGTTTTTCTTCATGAGAGTGTTTGGTGTTGATGTGACACAGGTCCGTGTTCATTGCTTACCTGCTGCAGTGTGTACCAGCACACAAATTACCTCCTATTCTTCAGCACACGGTAGCTTTTCAGGTGTTCTTGTGTTCCCATTCTTCCACAATGGCCGTAAAAGTTTTTCAGGTAGCGGTGCATGGAAAGTTTCAGCATTTCTCCTTGTGCAGCTGAGTGTGCAGCCTCAGTAAAACTTAATAATGGTGTTCTCGGGGAGAGGTGGTACATGCAGTGACTAAATATGGGTTTGGTATCGTTCATAATAGCCTGATGTTAGCCAGACTTACCAACCAAAATGTTAAGTAAATAAATAAAAATACAAAATTGGTATGTTATCTGTACAAGAACACTAACTTGGACATAATATTATTGCCTGAAATGACTATTGGCTATTTATTCTTAAGTGTCTTTGATTTTAACCCATCAGCATGCGTTTTTTTGGATTGAACTTTGTTTACTAATCTATGAATGAATGACAGCATTTGTTATCCACTAATCTGTGATTGTTTTTGTTACTAGAGTAGGTTACACAAATAATTCAGGATCACAGTGAGTGCTGTATTTGTAGTGTTCAGAAAATGAAATAAGTTTGTAAGATACAAGCATCTTCAGTCTGTACTATGTTTTGTTTAAATGAGCTTTGAGCAAATCTAAGGTTTCGTTTCAAGTACTTGAAGAGAAATTTAAATTAATTTCAAGACACAGATTTCTGCTTTCCTGCTGATAGTGAAATATATTTTGTGGTTTTCACGTTTTTGTGGTTATTTGCTAAAGTGCATTTAGTTTGTAATTTACGTGCAGCGACAGGAGGCCTGTTAGAGGCAATAGCATCTCTACTCTGCTCCCCATTCTGCCTGGCGTGATGTAGCATGTTGTGGGAGAGCTTATGTAGCCCTTTTCTAGCTCTCCAAAATTCAGATCAGTGTCAAGCTGTCCCTGTCTTCTCATGAAATTACAAAGGAAATAAAATAAAAAAAAAAGCAGAATAAGTTGGCTCTAGGAAGTATATATTGTGTTCTGTGGTAACCATTAATGTGATAACTTCCACTTCTTTGTTTGCTTTTGTTTGTTTTAGGTGCGACAGAAGGCGATCAGCCTCCACAAGCTTCTTCATCTTTCTCCTCTTCATCCTCTTCTGGGAGTAGACAAAGACCTGAGATTGGATCTTTTCTTAAAAAGAAGAAAACCAGTGATGTTTACTTCGTTACGCTTGTATGGGCCATTGTCATTGTCCAGATCTGGCTAAATTTCTGGATTGTGCAGCTATTGCCAGTGCCTTTTGCAGGTAGTAATTAATTACTAGAAATCTTTTTTAAAAGATGATTTTGGGTAGTCTTACGCTTTGGGTAAAGGAAAGGAAAAGCAAAGGCCTGTAGGCTTATATGATTTCTTTAAATTTAAAGATTTTTCAAGATTCTTTATGTTGAAGAGTTCAGAATTCAGGTGTGTGCCAATGTTCTTGCTGAATTGTAGCTTCAAGTAGGATTCATGTGTTTTGTTACCATGTAGTAGACAACTCTGTCGCTGTAGAATTGCTTTGTCTGTTGACTGTCGTTAGTATGTATGTTACCTGGAATAATTTAGTGACACATAACAATTGTAAAAATACTTTGGGTTTGGAGTACTTTGTTTTATTTCCTCCTGATGTCTTGTCTTTCGTGTTTTTGTACCTATAGATAACGGTCTAGCTGTTACTCAATATTGAAAAACAGCTCATGTATTTGTTTTAATTTCCATTGAAAAAGGGTTGCTAGGTTCTGTGGACAAGTCACAAGATAAATTTGATTCTGATTCTAGCTCTCAGGTTAATTAGCTGTGCCACTTCACATCTGCATGCATCTGTTCTCTTACATATCAAGAAAGGATGGAATACTTAAGATAGCTGTCTGAAGAAGTTATTTTAATGCTGAATGACACTTTTTTGCAATACCCTTTTTTGGAGGGTAGGTAGGGAAGAACTCTGGAAATAAGCATGAGCTACCATGAATGTGAAAGTCTTTTTTTCTCTATTCATCCTCCATAAACACAGTTACCCAATTTCTTTCATCTTTGTCTAAACTATTTTCTTCAAACTCTAGTTTTCAGCATTTTTTATATATCTCACATTTAAGTGTAGCTAATTATTCACTTCCTAAGTGCTGTGGGTTGTCCCCAGGAAGCAGCTAAAAGTACCCTTGGAACTGCTTACTCTTTCTCTGTGCTCTGGTGTGGGCTGTATATGCTTATAGATCACAGAGGCTCTGAGAAGCTTGGTGAAAGAAGCAGCTGCGCATTGACTGCGACACTGTAGCTGTGGAGCTAAAGGGTGATGTTGGGCATATAAATAGCTGAACGCAGGCTAAAAAGAGTTTTGATCGTTGTTTCATTCCATTGCAGTTGCTGCAGAAGAAACTCCCAAGTTTTGGTGTCTGGGCAACGTGGCAAATGGTGATGATAGAGTGGTCATATGTCATAAGAATGATAAAGGGGTTAGAAAATCAGTTGTAAACTAGCTAGGAGTGGCTTGAGTGGCCTAATTTATTGCAAACAATGTGTCTTGGAGTGACATAACCAACGTTTAGAAATACCTGCTTGGGTGGGAAAGAAAAATGGACACAACAGTTTTGCTGTTAGGCAAGTGTCAATGAATGGTTGGTTTTAAGTTTGAGACAGACAAATCTAGACCAGAGCATACATCTGTAACTGACATGGATGAATACTGCTGCTGCCAGTCCTGAAGTTTAAATCCTCTACCTGAACTCAAGCTAAAATATAAGTTAATTTTGAGAATATGTGTTACCTGTTGGCCTAGCAGTGACACCGCGTGTACTCCTAGTTGCTTTTTCTTGGCATATAACCGATGAATATAACTACATCATCAAAACTATTATGAAAAGGCAGTATAGTGATGAAATTTAGACTGGGGGATCACGTGTGAGAAGGCAAATGAGGATAACCTGGGCTGTTAAAAGAAAGCTGGTATTAAAAATACTTAGTAATGGAAAATAAGAAGGCAAGTTTTCTTGTGACTTTCCAAATGTAGGGAGACAATAAGAACTTCTGAGACCTTGAGGAGCACGCTTCTAGTATGTTTAAAAAACAACCACAACAACAACAAAACAGCTGTAAGTAGAAAGGGCTTAGTTGTGCCCAGGTTCCTCATGCTGGTAGACAGGATGTACATCTAATAGTATTTGGTTTATTAGTAGTATCTTGGTACCATTTTTCCTGGAAGTAATTTGTACTTCAATAGAATGAGATGCTCCTTTAAAATTGTTTAATTTAAGGTGTAGAAAATACTTACTACATAAAATAAAAAGGTGAAAAAAATGAATGTTGAATTCAAAAGCTAAACATTAAACCAGCCTGTGGAACATTTGTAGCATTGGTTCAGTGATGAGAGCCTGGGGATCCTGGTATTAGTCTTGTTTTAAGATCTGTCATTTACTTTCTTGCTTGTTCTGCCTCATGCCTTTTTTTTTTTTTTTAAATTCAGTTTTTGTCTTTGGGTCACTTTCTGCTCCCTGGAGGTGTTTGAAATGTCTTACTCTGCAGTATTTCTGTTCTTTTGCTCATACTTTTCTAATAACAAAACTCCTTTTGCTTTTTCTCTTGACTCATTTCATCCTCACACAGTTACAGCTGTGTGATTGACTCTAGGACCTTTTGACATCACATTTGCAATGAGCGTACTGTCAGTTATTCTAGAAGATATTTAAGCATTTATATTTAATAGCAGAAGGTCAGAATGTCATTTCAAATATGCTGATGGCTTGTAAAACGCCAGCTTGCTCTGTTTCTCTGAGGAGCGGTTTGTGTATTTACCATCAGTTGCTTTCTGTCGCACAAAGCTTCAGCTTAAAAGTTAGGTGCTGGCACTCGCACTGTTTTCTCCGTTTTGTTTACCAGGTGATATTTATTAGAAAGCTTATTAGATAGAGAGCTTATTTCTTTAAGAGAATAAATCCTACTTTTTGCCACATGGTGGTGCCAGAGGTAAGTAAACCAAACCTCTGAATTGTTCAGTGAGCTCTTAGTATAAACTATTACACAAATGGCTTACAGATAATAGGCTTTTGTGACACCTTGATAAATGCACTCTGGAAATTAAAAGTTAACCTTTGGGGCTATGTATGACATTCTGGATATCTCCAAATAGAACTGTAATGAGAATTTTGTAATTAGAATTTTGGAGGGCAGAAGATTATTGCGGTGGTGAAATGTGGCAGTAACTCATACGTTTAGTTTGGAGGAAAAAAATCCTATTAAAAAGTACGTTTGAGTCTAGTGGTGGGCTGTTCAATATCAAATGTTGCAGTAAGTGTGATGTAATCAAAGGAGTGCTGCTGGTTAAAAAAAGAAATCACAGAAGGTTATTTTACTTTTAAAGGACAATTTTTAATGTTGAGTGTAACTTTTGATCTATGTGTGACATTCACTGTTAGTTAATTTCTGGTAAAAAATAAATAAATGAAGGAGAAGTGACCTGAATGTGATTCTCTTGCTAATGGCTTTGTTTTCCTTTAGAATCGGTTTTCAGTGTTTGGGGATTCAGCATATTTTTGTCCAGAGGTGTCTGCATCCATAGTTCATGGCAGGATAGGGTTGTGAGACCTCCAGATCTGTCACTGCCAAATATATTAATTAAGTTGTATCTGCATAAAGGATCGAGTAATGATGTTTTTGTGACTGGTATGTTTTCATCGATACAGTAAAATCAGTTGTAGTACAAATGCTTGTTTATGATATGAATTAATGAACTTCTCTGTTGTGATGTTACACTTGCTAGTGTATTTGGAACGTTGCCTGCTTTTTTCAGTGATGAAAAGATAGGTATTTTGAGTGGTGTAGCATTCTGTTGAATAGTAAGAATTATGGCAGATATATCATGACTATTACAGGCCCATTAGGTTCCAAGGAGGGTTTCCTGTGTAGCATGCTTTCTCTGCTTTCACGTTCCTTAATGTGACGCTTCACAATTTTTGTATATATACTCAGTTAAGTGAAGGAGAGCAGTGACATAGAATTAGACTGATAAGCCTTATGCGGAAATCTCTGGGCTGTCCCACATTGGAGGTAAATCGATGTTATCTTTTGTTTCTGTCATTAATGCTAAGGCTTCACTAATGTTGTCAAGAAGACAGGTTAGGAATGTTGGAGAAAAGCTATTTGCTGTAGCAAATAATAATGATAAAAAAGTTCTTTTTTTTTTTTTTGTCTGGTTTTGAGGAACAGTATGGATTTTTGGTGGTCATTTTGAAGCCAAGATGTAAAGCTGATCTTGGGACAATGCTTTAGATGTTAAAAAGCGAAAATGAATCAGTAATTGTATTTCAGTTGAAGGTTTACATGTTTGCTTCATGACCTGCTGTCAGTCCTTAAATGGAAGATGCAGATTTAACAGAATAGAAGGCCTCAAACTTAAGAAATGAGGCTGAACAATTTCTGTTACATATACCGTACTATATTAAGTTCTCAAGGTGGTATCTGTGGTATATGTATGAACACGTGCTAAATGCATTGTACTGGACTTGTGGAATGGTACCTGCTTATCCCAGGCCTTGCTGAAGTCTTGTATGCCTAAGTGTGCAGTGCACGGTCACTTTTGTGCTTGTGTAATTTGAATTCCCTGTTGATAGGTATGTGTGTAAAATGGATGAGGAGATTAGTAGTAAAACCACTTGGAAATTCTGAAAGTGTTTTCTAATGCAAATTAAAACTTAATCTTTTTCTTCTTCATAGGTCTTTCAGACTGGAATAGATGAGTAGTCTTGTGGTGCTCCTCTAGAATCACTAACACTTGATTTCCATCTTGTTGCAGTTTGGGCACTGAAAAAACTCGTGGTTCATTTTGGAGTTTTGAATTTCATGGCAAACCGCTGCAAAAGTTGGTGGCAACTTGTTGAAAACTTCGTGAAGGAACGTCAGGAAGCTCTTGCTCCACGACCCATCAGAGGGCTTGGAAGGGTCATGCTGAAGCTTGACAGTAAGGTATTTCTACATATTTTCCTAAGCAACCTGAAAATTCATTTTATTGTGTTAACTGTGTGCTGAGATGCTTTAACTCTAAAATAAATGTCTGTCACTAATGGGCATGTCTGTCATGTTTAAAATATATCTGTCTTACCGCGTAATTTGGGTCATGCCTCTTCTGTCACTGTTCACACTGAAGTACATGTTTAAACTGTGTTAGATAATCACATGCAAAGCTTGACACAAGTCACTTTTAAAAAGTTGAGTTAGCTTTAGAGGATTCCTTACTTGAGTGATGCAAACTTCCTACAGTTCAGGCACCTTACCTGATTACAAAGATTTTGAAATTAACCTCTCTGAGCTTGAATGTGAAGAATGAAATGTTACTACTTTATTGTGCAAACTTAATCTTAAAAAGCAACCCACTTCTGGAAGGTAGGACCTGAGCTAGTTCAGACACGTTTGTTTATGGATTTGTTTATGCGATGTGGATGAATAAGTGTTGAACACAGTGGCATGGTACAGAAGGGAGGCTTTGCTCTGGAAGAGAAGAAATATGTGGAATAAGCTATTTGGGAAGATCCATAGAAAATGGCTTCTGTGATACTCTCCCTTCTCCCCTTCCTTTCAAAATGTACCTGCATCTGCATTACAAATTGCAGAGCTGGAAAGTTCCATAAGATTTAAGATGACTCCTCCATTCAGAATTTTAAGTTTTGACTTTACCTGATAAAATATTTTGTTTATAATATTTTTGTTAGTGTGTGAGAATGTACGTTCTGTAACTGTTTTGTTGAATTATTCTCTGCTTTAGAAAAAAAAGCTGTTACCTCAAACTTTTCAGTAAGTTAAGGGCTGTATCCTGTAAGTCCATTTGTCTGAGCATCAGCACCTGGGCAGATGCGTGCAGTTCATACCTCTGAATTCCAACAGGAAAATCAAGTGCTTGAGCCCAGATCTAATGGGTAAATGGATGCCAAAAGGTCAACAAAAGCATTAACTGGCTGTAGGAAATAAGTAAGTTCTACAAGGTTCACTGAGGAAGAATTTGAAAAAGAAAAATCTTTCCAGAATACAGCTATGAACAAGTTAAATGGGGTTCTGAAAGACAATGGGAAAGATTAATGTGTTAGAGAGAGGGGAAAGCTTACGGTATACAAAGGTTTTTACTAAAAGCTTTTGTTTTGGAAGTAAGAAAAATCTCTAGGCACAATAGCGCATATATTTTCTGTGTCATCAAGTCTAGTGTCCTGTATCATACAGTTCTGTGATACATGGATCCTTCCTAATTCCATTAAGTCTTTTTTCCTCGAAGAAGGTAGGGGTTTTTGTCCTAATGTGCACCAGAACTTCCCACTCTCCAGCTTAAATGTATACAAGGTCAGTTTATATTTATGTTATTGTTGTCTAAGCAAAAGATGAGTGTTGACACAATACATGTCTCTATCTTCCCTTCCCCCCCATTTTTTTAGATGACAGTCATATTCCTTCTGTGTCTGTGCTGTATGTATTAAAGCAACCCAAGCTCTTCAGGTCTTTATAAGAAAGACGTTTGATATTCTGCATGATGCTGTTGTCCTTGTTAGTGACAATTCTAACTGAAATTCACCTGGCTTTGTCATGGGTGGCTGGAATTGTGGGCTTCCAATGCTTGTCACACTAACGCTTTCATATTTTTAAGTTCTGTTGGATATGCTTATTCTGTGCGTTGTAGAATCGTGGATGAATTGTATTTCTGAGAATTTGGGAAGCAATGCCAATAGGATTAGGTCAATTTCTTAGCTAAAAGTAGTTTAAAAAAACAAAAACAAAAACAAAAAAAACCCTGCTGTATTACTTTTCCCATTGCTCACCAACCTCTGGTTATCATCTTGGAAATGCAGACAAATTTGAACTGATCAAGCAGAAAGAAAGGGCATTGCTTTTCATTATAAACAGTAGGTCAAGCTGTGTCTATACGTGCAGGTCTGGTTTAAATGTGGATTCTAGAAATACAGTGTCAGTACTATATTCTTTAGTACATGATCGTGGATTTGACCCCTGGAGCTGACAAACAGCAGTTCAGACAAGGGAGGCTGCCTGGAGAAAGGAGGAGGGAAGAGGTTTCTGTTGTCATCCACCTGATCACCTTAAAACTTAGTAGTTACAGTATGCTTAACAACGGTCAAGAACTAACAATTTGCTTCAGTCTGATACAATAATAAAAATCTTAATATTTTGACTGTAGTTTTGTTTGGATTAGAGTTTGCTAGAGAGTTTAGCATAATCAGTGGATCAGCTGCATGCACTAGACCTTCTGTTAATTAGGATGTGCTATTATTTTGCATGCATGCTTTCTGGTAGACTTCTGCAAATCATATAGTTAATATAAGGTGCTTCTAGATATAATGTGCTAGAATATTGTATGTGGAGGACTGTGGTAGATAGTTTGTACTTAGGGTAAAGTCAAAGTTTGGTTCTTCGGGTACAAAACTTAGCATTAGTAACTAGGCAGAATTTCTACCAGTGCATGTGCTATTCTAGGAAATACTTGCATAGACATATAAGATGCTGTATAAACTTTAATAACCAGTAATAAACTGAAAAAGTCACTGTGGCCTTACTCATTCTGAATGACCTGAACATTAGACTTAAGCTATAACCTATTTTTAAATGTAGATTGATCACATTTATAGAACTACTTAAATATAGGGATTGGTAAGATAATAGGCAGGTAGAGTCCCCCATATTTTCTCTGATAAACCTTAAAAGTAAAATGAGTATTATTTTTGACATATGATGTTTTTTCCTAGTTACTGTATTTATCATCCAATGCCAGGAGGCTGAAATTACATAAAAATACCAAAATGACTTCATTTCACATTCTGCTAAAGCTCAGGGTAAGACTGGAGCTCTAGCTTTTGTTGCATTGTAGTTGTTAAGCAGAGTAATACGGCCATGAGATGTACTTCTTTTGCCCCTGAAATAAGCCTAATGTATAGCAGATTTTACTATTAGTATATGCAAAAGGAACATTAGAGGCAAAAGTATGATGTTGAATCTGTAAGCATTTACATTTCTACATTTTTTTTTTCAGTAAGAGGTAGAATAGAAACAAACTGTACAGTGGCAATTTGAGGCTTTTGAAGCATTGTCATTGTTTTCCACTACTGTGCTTCTTTCTATGAGTACACTGAAGCCATACAAGTAGGTAGGAAAACTGGGTGCTTTGTAACATCCATTATTTTCAGATTCCTTGGTGTTCATGTTTCTTTGTATATCCACTTCTTGCTTCTGATAAAACTTAATTAACGTTCTGAGTGGTGTGTTTTTTTTTTTTTTTCTTTTAAATTAGATAATGTCCTTAGGTTTTATTTTTATTCAGAGCTAATATGATTTCAGGCAATTGGTGAAAACCCTAGATTAATTAAGAGTTTAATGATCCTTCTTATTTTCAGGGAGGAACAAACTTCATATACGTGATCTTAACCTCTAACACAGATGAAAAATAATATTAAAGCTTTTCATTGTTGTAGTTATGCTTCTAGCTGAATAGTAATGGCTGGAGTTAACAGTATAGTCCTACATAAGCTAGGCCTTAAAATGAGTGTACTCGTGTGCTTTGGTGAGAACTAGTTTTAAAAAAAAATAATGTCCATACATTTGTTTGATCTATATTTTGCTTTGTGTGTATATCAGAATGAATTATGTATTTGATATTTCTTTCCATGTTGTGACGTTGAATATGAATATTATAATATGAATGTGGTACTAGATTTTTTTTTTAAAAAATAGTAATTGACATAACAAGGGTGTTTTGAAGTACAAATGAAACCATCTGGATTGGCGTATTAATGCAGTCAATAAGTATCTCATGTTAAGTTTCATTATTTTAGTAATGTGCGCTTCTCAAAGTAGAAATCCTACTTGGAAATGTGAGCTGTCAGTATAATGAAACTGGAATTGCCCAGGTTACGCTGATTGCTATGTTAATATCATTAAAGTTGTTCTTATTTGATATATCCCCTCTTTATTTCAAAAAGTACATGTTAATAGTAAAATCTATATTCTTGCATTGAAAGTTTTTATGCTCTTTTCCTATTGCAGTTTACCTTTGTGTCTGGAACGATTTCATTTTCATTCTGTGGATGACTGCCTGCCTCTCATTGCTTTCCCCTCCCTCTATTACTGCGTTTTTCAATAATTTTCCACTGTGTTCTTGTCTTTTTTTTCCCTTTTCTTCCATCTCCCTCTGCCACTGACAAGCTGTGGCACTGGCTTAATAAGAAGGTAAATAAACCGAACAATTGTGATTCCAACTAATGGATTCTGCGGTTTTGGGGCGGGTTGTTCTTTTTTTTTTTTTTTTTTTTTTTTTTTTCCCCAGCATGAACTCCTTAACATGCCTTGCTTCTTAGTTTTCTCTCCCAAGTGTCTCTTTTCCAGCTCTTGATATAAGCTACTGAAGGTCATATAATTCTACCTGATCTCTTGTCTTCTAAAATAAATGCACATAGGTACATGGTTTGTACAGCAGAATATTGCTTTTCAAGTGGTAGTTTGATTTAGTTGCACTTCATCTTCAACGTATATATGCATAACAAAACCAGTGAATTCCCTGGCTAGAGAGCTGTCCTCTGCCCAGGAATGCATCGGTTACCTGAATTCACTTGGGGGGTCAGGGCTTGAAGCACAGTTGTAAAGCTAGGAACACAGGTGCTTGCATACAGAGCATTGGCTGGTTTCTCTCATTGCTTTTAAAGCATTTTGAAGTGTCAAGTTGGCCTGTACGTTCAGTCATACTGAGTGTAGCGTGAGTGAAATGAGGGTACCTGTGGTCTGAGAACTGAGGAATCTAATGACACTATCAGGGAATGATGGCTAGTTTAAAAAAAAAAAAAAAAAAAAAAAAGTAATAAAGCAGTTGGTATAGCTAACTTTATTTTTATTTTTTGCATGTATTTTAAAAATACTTGATATGTTATGTATGAATTGTACTCCTCAGTTGACATCGCTCTTGTTAGTCCCCTAGGACTAACTATTGGTCTTGGAGAACCCGCATCCCAAGAGAAGTTAAAGCTGAATCAGTCCGTGTTTGGCCTCAGGTGTGACTGAGATCTGGAAAACTCCTCAGTGCAGCGATGTCTGTGTGAGGCTTGGGCAGTGCAATTGCTTGAGAAAAGCAGGGAGCTGGAGAAGGATGCCTGTAGGATGTGTACATCTGAAGAACCTCAGTTTTGGCAATAAAGATTGAGTGTGTAATAAAATAAGGAAATTGAGAGAGAGAGGAAAAAACTAAATACTGTATCTGGAAATGCAACTTCTATTCTCGCTTGTCACTTCAGTACTAGTGGGTGAATCAGAGTGGTTCCTTAGTTAATAAACAGCATTAATCTTTGATCAGCCACCTATCAATTCTATTCAGTAGCAATTAAAACAGGAACCATAGATCTGCCTTGGCGTTGTGAAAGATACCTGAAATACTGTTGTTCTCAATGACACTGAAAACTAATGTGAGTGAGTAGCGTATGCAGGCCCTGAAGGGCACACGCAAAACCCTCCAAAAAGTTCTCTTAACAAGTGGCCAGCTGGTGTTTGCTGTGGGAGGCAGGTGAGGAGTGATGCTACAACACCATCCTGGCTTGTATCAGGAATAGTGCAACCAGCAGGAAGGACCAGGGAGGTGATCTGTACTCTGCTCTGTACCCTGTACTCTGCTCTGGTGAGGCCGCACCTCAAGTACTGTGTTCAGTTTTGGGCCCCTCAGTACAAGAAGGACATGGAGGGCCTGAAGCTTGTCCAGAGAAGGGCTATGGAGCTGGTGAAGGGCCTAGAGCACAAGTCCTGTGAGGAGCAGCTGAGGGAGTTGGGATTGTTTAGTCTGGAGAAGAGAAGGCTCAGGTGAGACCTTATTGCTCTCTACAGCTACCTGAAAGGAAGCTGTGGGAAGCTGGGGGTCAGCCTCTTCTCACAGGTAACTAGTGATAGGACTAGAGGGAATGGCCTCAAGTTGCACCAGAGGAGGTTCAGGTTGGAAATGAGGAGACATTTCTTCTCAGGAAGAGCAGTCAGGTGTTGGAACGAGTTGCCCAGGGAAGTGGTGGCATCACCATCCCTGGGGGTGTTCAAGGAAAGGTTGGACGTGGTGCTTAGGGACATGGTTTAAGTGGGTGACATTGGTGGTAGGGGGATGGTTGGACCAGATGGTCTCCGAGATCTTTTCCCACCTTGATGATTCTATGATTCTGATTGAAGTAGCACATCGTCTGAGTATCCATAATGAATTGAGCAAGTTAGAATTTTTTTCCCATAGTTAATCAGTCAGCTCAGGGTTGTATAACTGGGAGTGTTTCTGTGTCTGTGAATGAGAAGGTAGCTTGCTTTATCATTCAGTTGTAATTGTCCACTGAAAGGGCAAACTTTGAATTTTCTTTTGCCCTTGAATATAGTTTGGTTGTTTTAAGGTTGCATTTTTTACTTCCCACCTTAGAAATGTTTCTGCTATGTGAGTGGTTTATGATCAATAAATATGTACACCTGTAATCCTTCATAAATTTTTTGATTAGTTACTGGTTTGTTTGGTAAACACGATTTGACTGTAATTACTTTGAACTCTAAAATACTTGTGTTTGTTCAGAGGTTCACATTACTGGGCAAAAATCTGTGGATATAGCTTCTTAAAAGAGAGTGGCTTTTTTTTTTTTTTTTTAGTTTCTTGGGGTTACTTTGGAAACTACTACTTTGCTTTGCAGGAGGAGATGCTGAAGCTTCTTTAGTGTTATACACAGTGCTGACTTCTGTGCACAATGAGCAACTAGCAATAACATAAGATTAAAAAACAAAAACAAAAACAAACAAACAATGAAATACTCTATTGATTCTTGAGTTTGTTTTTTGTGTTAGTTTTTAATTATATTTTTAAAATCATACTCTACCAGAGGCAAAGAAAAAGAAGACTTTTAAGACAGAACAGTGGATTCAGTTAAAGGGTTGTTTCCTTTGTGCCTTTCTCCTGTTTGCTTCTCTGAAGGGAAGTACTTTTGTGAACACCAGCTTATGTTTCTGATAATTCACTGAGAAACTAAAAATATGCCACACAGAGACATTTGAAGTGATGGTTGATTGGGTCTGCTAGTTAATAAACCTTAGCTTTTTTTTCATTGCTGTTCTAAGAGCTTGTGTCAAAGAACCGCTTGAAACTTTTTTTTTAGCAAACGGGTGTAACACATAATTATGTTTAACATGGCATTTATGCCCCAAAGTAGAGAATAGGTTCTGGTGTGATTTGTTCTTTAGGACATTGCACATGTAAGGAGTCTTTATAAAGAATTACTAAATGCTGTTGCTCTTGGAGGGACACTTGTGTGAGTAGACTTGAGACCTCACATAGCTTGTTCTCCAGCTTTTCTAACTTAAGTACTCACCTGGTTCATTTCAGCATAGTCCCGAGATGTGTTATGATTACAGGCTTCCCCTTGTTGTCATCAGGTGATATTAATAAGGTGATATCAAATATTAAGTGAACTAGAGGGGAATGTAAACAAGTCTAATGGCTAAAAAAAAGTATGGAAAGAATGTTGATAGATGGTGAAACTGTATTAAAAAGTAGTTCTTGTAATTTTGTGTAGATTTAACTGAAAGCAGAATAGATATCCAGGTATGTTTCACAGTATGTATAATGCAGTAGGTGAAACTATTAAAAAAAGAAGTTCTGATGGTTATGCAGTGTGAGGACATCAAAATAGGAATCCATAGATGATGTATCATGCTGCATAACATAGGGAACCTGTTCAGCTAGCGTGATTCCTGGATGCTAAGCATGAGCAGAACTTTTATTACAGCTAAGTGTAATAGGGTTAGCATCATCATCTGAAAGTTCAAAGCAAGGAGCACTTACAGATTATTGAGAAATATTTTAACAGAATGCAACTTGGCTTAAAAGCTTTTTTCTACCTTGAGCTAAATTTTAAAAATTAAAAAAAATACATAAAAACTGATACCTTTCCCTTCAAAACCTTGGCAATTAAAGATAGCTCTTTGTGGTCAGTTCATCACAACTCAGTAATGTTTCAGTTTGGTTTTACAAGTGTGACCTTCTGTAGCTTAGGAGCCTGGCTTTCCTTGCCTTTGCGTAATTTTGGATGTTGTGGCAGCATCAGCTTTCTGCTGTTGACTAACCTTTAGATGAAGAAGCTTCAAACTGAATTTAAAACTTGATCCCTGGCTGATGATTAGCATTTAGTCAGTACGTGTTTGTATTTGTGTGTGTGTCCACGATCTACAGAAAAGATGTAAAGGGAGGACCTGATTTGGTGGTAAGTACAAGCACGCAGGGATTTAACTTTCTAGTTTACATGCAGTACTAAGTTAGCAGCGATGAATTATTTAGCACAAGTGTGCCAGGGTGAGTGCTTCCTACGGAAGTATTGTGGGTAAACGCAGAGGAAGGAAGGGAGGTTTGATAGCAAGTAAGTTAAAGGAGAGGGAGAAAACGTAGCCGTAAATTAATGTTGTGCATACGCTTTTACTTCTACCGTACTCAGTCTAGTTCAGATTCTCTCCTCTGATTTCTGTATACCAGTTTTTTAGCTTAGTGGGCCTGTGTGGCTGACGTTTCTGCCTGTGCTAGTACAGCATCACCGCTGCCATTACTTTGCTAACTAGATTGAAGGTGTAATTCAGGCTTCACATGTGCTGCAGCTCCACCTCAGTGGCAGTATAGGCAACCTACAGTCAGGATCATCAAGAAGAGATCCCTGCTGGTGGTGTTCCAGTTGAGAGAGTCCTCATCCTCGTCTTTGGGAACTTTGTCTTTTAGTAGTTGCTACCATGCTGAAACACCTAAAGCATCCGCCCTCAGCTGTACCGAGTTTCCATCTCTTGGATGCTCCTCAGTGAGGCTGATTCAAGTGCTGTATGTAAGACTAAGTAGTGGGTTTCTTTTGTCTCTAATTTAGTAAGTAATTAGCAATTAGTTTTTACTTCAAGTAAGAAATAACAAGGGCAGCTTTAATTTCTTGTAAGTTCAGTTTGAAGCCCATGTCTAAAAGTTTCCTGTCCCTGGCTGTCCAGTGTTCTTCAGGGATAGTTTTTATTTCTGACCTTTAAAGCAGGGGCTTTTATTTTTGCTTCTTTTGCTTAATCCTTAGCTGTATTTGAAGTTTGGAAGGGCACAGCAAATCCTGTTTTCAGTCTCGCTTCCAAAGAGGTAACAGCACAGATACAGGCTAGTCAGAAAGCTGTGGTACCGCTGCGGGCAGGTAGCCTCCCCCCCAGCTCTGACAAGGCATTTCTGATGGCAGAAATATTTCAGCAATGGGGAGAAATGTTAAAAATATCCAAGGCACAATATTTTGCAGATTCCTTTCTGCAGGTCTTGTAGATTTTGTTACAGGAACTTGCTGACTCAGCACTAGTTTATTTTAATAGGATTTTGATTTCTTCTTGCTTTTTTTTCGGTATTTTGAAAAACAGCTCTAAAATGCTGAATATAATTGTTGTGATAATTCAGATCAAGCCAGGAGTTGGTTGTGAAAACTTGAAGTTAAAAAAACCAACCAACCAAACAAAAAAAACTTACTGTACATTAACTGCGTAGATGTTTCAGGATTGGCTCAGGGGAAAAAAAAAAAATCCTTATTTTTTTCAAATAGGAGATACAACTTCTTTTCTGGGGGCAATTTTACATGTAGGGATATGGCAAGCAAGGAGGAAAAAAAATAAGCAAGCAAGCAAGCTTGGTAGTTTTGGAAGAGCTCTAACCGATAAGTTATCGTCCTAATCACTGAATATTTAACTTGTGCTCACTTGGAAGTATTTTTTTCTCTTGCACATTGTTGATGACCTTAGTTCTCTTGAAGCTCAAATTTTACAGCTGTATTTTTTCTGCAGTAATGCCAGATGGGATAAAAATAGCCTTGGTGTTTGAACCACAGAAGCTAGAAAAATGTGCTTGGACATACTTGCATACTTTCACAACTTTTTATATAAACAGCCAATTGGTGTATGAGATAAAGCTCAGTTTGCACGGTGTAGTCACGTAGTTGAGCAGTTTTCTTGTTCTGAATGACATCAGCAGAATAGCTCTTATCTCAAGTGGTATCGCTGTTACTTCTGCACGTGCAGAATGTGCCTTTCCATGAAGCAACCGAACAACAAATGTGTCTGTTCCCTCTATCAGTAGATTTAGCTGATTCATGTTTGTAGCGCTGAGAATCCTTTCAAGATTGAAAGTAGATGGAATCTCTAGTGCGCAATAATTGCCCTGATGTTTAATAATTTAGAAAACCTTCATTCACTTCATCCCTTTTCAGTTCAGAAGGTGATAAGCAGCTTTAAAAATCTCATCATTTGCGGAAATATGTCTGTAGTCATTTAGAGGGCTACCAGCTTATTCAGATTCAGAAGTCATGGTTGTAATTTATGGTATTCGTTGGGTTAGCTTCCATGTAAACTTTTAACTCCTATGCAAATAGTGTCTGTAAGTTTCCAAGTGGTAAAGGACAAGAAACGAAGACAAAATCTAGGGTCGTAGTTGAGACGAGTGACAGTCTTGTTAGGTCTATTAAGTAAATGTTGAATTACTGCTTGCTTTGCAAAGAGCTTGCTGTGTCTTGTGGTAATGTGTAAATGTTGTTTGCAAAATCACATGTCATACCATGACCTTAATCATGCTAACATTGCTTGTTAATTGTTCATCTCAGAGCTTTGGCATTAATGCTGTTTTATTAGAGCCTGATTTTTGCACCCTGGTTGTAAATAAAAATAACAATACCGTCAAATAGCATCTAACATTGCTTTCATTACAGATCAATTTATATGCCATGATTTGTTTTTTCTTTTTTTTTTTTTCTGCACAGATGATCGTGTGGTTGGAGAAAATGCTAGATAAAATAATCAGCATTTTCATAATATTTTTGCTAGTAATAGGAACCCTTCTGCTAGCCCTGCTCCTTACTGCAAAGGTACAGTGCGCTAAGGAATGTAATCATAGAGCTCATTGTAAAAACAGAATGACTTACTGATACTTATGCAAAATTGTGTAGCTTAAAGAACTTTTTGAAATATTTAGCAATTAAATGTTCTGTAGTTGAACTCATTATATTAAAAAAATGTTGGAATGGTAAAAATATATACTTGTATTCATATAGAGGCAGAACCAATACAGAGAGATTTTGAGATCTGAAATTTATTCTGATAATAGAATTGCTAGCTTACATATTACAGTAAGTTTTGTTTTGCATCTGGTTGGTTTTCTTGTCAATGGCAGAACTACTTAGAATTTTGTTCTTTTTAATTTACCTTGCATCAAAAACTTATTTGCAAAATGCTTAAGGTGTATTTGTCCATTTGTTTGTATAATTGCCTGTAATGACCTCATGCTACCCCATTTCGATTTCAAATGTGCTGAGATTCATGAGAGATGTTCATTGCAATTGATTTTTGGTTTGTGGCTGTTTCTTTTCTCACCAGAAGAGGTCACTCATGTCTCTCTTTCCCCCATCTCCCCCCCTTTTTTTTTCCCTTTTCCTTTTTTTTTTTTTTTTTTTTTTTTTTTTTTTGAGCTGTAATTCATACTGGAAATAGTCAGTGGAGACTGAATGTTTCACTTGCATACAGTTATGGAACAAAAATCAGATGGGTTCTGATGTTAGTCTCCTTTTTCCAAAATGCAGGCTTACATAATGTCAAGTACTTAAACTCGAAAGCTTTAAAAGCTGTGCAAACATTTCGGCCCAAAGCTTCCTTACATTCATAAAAGAAGCGTTAAGATACTTATATGTGGAGTCTTTTATCTTTCTTACTGAAGAAAGAATTTGCTGAGGCACTGCACTGTGTGGTTGGTCATATTAGAGCCGAGCATTCATTAATTTTTATACTTCTTTGATCCATGCCTTTAGAAGATGGATCTGAAACTATGCTTTGTATTTTAGTACTTCCTTTGACAGCACAGCTGTTAGTTGTTTTTTTTTTTCACTGATAAGGTTCAAATTTCCATTTGCCATTGCTAGTTACACAGTGCATGACCAAAGTTGTCAGAACAGAGTGCTGTTTATTGTATCGATTGTTTTTCTGGGTTAATGGCACTCCGTTCTTCATAACGGGTTGTCTGTGTTGTAAGAATTATTCTTTAAACGTATCACAAACTCTCTGACTGTAGGTAGAGTTCTTGTTTGCATTACATAACATTTCTTCTCTCTCTGTTTAATTCAGGTACATCAAGAGAGCGTTCACATGATTCAAGTCACAAGCAGCTTGATCAATGAGACAGTAGCCAGTCACCCAGAATGGGCAAAGTAAGAATGCTGAAGTTAAACAAATACTATAGGGTGGATAAACAAGTTTCCAGGTGCTGTTAACATTTTTCTTTAACTTAAAAAGTCCCCAAGGTGAACAGAAATGGGAGTAACTCTTGCAGATGTAAAAACTGAACTCTCAGGCCGCAGCAGTGCTAATGCCTCATTCTGGAAGAGTGTCTTGTGGTATCTGATCTGAGAACTCTTTGGAATTTGGTGGAGAAGGACAGCTGTATAAACTTCTCTAGTTACAGTTTTGGAGAAAAGCTTGCGTGGTGCTGAGAATAAAGAGGCCAATATGCCTTTTGCTTTTACCTGGAAAAGAAAAGTAATAGGAAAGATTGCTCTAAAAGATTGTGAGCTGAGAGCTGAAATATTTTTTCAATGTAGAGAGCTGGCTGCACAATGCCTTTGACAGAAGAGAAGTTGAAAGAAATGTTTCTGGAATGAACTGAAAAAGAGTTCAGGGGTGGAAGGAATGGTGGATGGGAAAAGTTTGGTATGAATTGGTTAGGAAAGGCTGTTTCTATTGAGAGTAGATGTGTATTACATATAGCGGGAGGCCTGTAGATGTGATATATGTAATGATTAAAGAAAAAAAGCAAGGTAAATGTTAAGGGAGGGAGAAGATTATGAAAGAAATGAACATAGAGGAAAAAAAGGGTGGCCTGCTGAGCAAACTGATTGCATGAACAGCAGAGTGGAAATAGGTAAGATGGAAGGAGTGTGGTCGTGAAGGAGGGTTGTTCAGGTTTACTTTTGTTCTGGTTCAGCTAAACAGACCTTGAGTGAAGGTGAGTCCAGGCATTACACGGGATAAAAATAGTTGACTTTTTTTCATGAGCACCTTCTAGACAAAAGCAACAACAGTTTAATAGGATCAAAAGAAACTGCATGCTGTGTTCTAACAGCAAGGGAAGTTTTCAAAAACAGAACTAAAATGATATAATTGATAAATACTATAATACAGTATTTTAACAATACTTAATCATAAACATTTTAAGTGTTCTCTCTTGATTATTCTTCATGGTATCTCTTCTGTTGTTTGCCTTCCCATTTTGCTGTAGGATGGGAATAAGTAGGACTAAGGAAAATGAAGTTTGATTGTTGGAAGCATATTCACATAATGAAAACACCAGAGTACTAGCTGAGTAATTAGCAGAGTTTTAGTTAAAATGTTTATTTACAATATCTTTTAATAGGAATAAATACACATCCTATCAAGTCTGTCAAGCTTCAGTCAGCTTTTGGAGCTTGATATTTAGATTGTATTTAGAGACAAGTGACTGAAATGTCTTTGAAATCCTGTGGAGAACATTCCTTAAGAGGTACATGGGCAGAAAGGTTTCCATGTTGAGTTAGGTGAACAAACGCAGCAGTTTGCTTTTTCTTGAAGGGCTGCAGTACAGTCATTAAATCAAGATGTAGATAGTCAGAGCAGGGAATGTTTGCCCTCTATTCAAAAGTGATGAAATACTGGCAATGCAGTGGGTCTGTTGCTTGAAAGTGGCAGGAATCCCCGAAGATAGGTAAGAGTGGATAGCTTTGTAGATACTTGGAAATAACTGGCCCTCCAACCTGTTGCTTCATCCTGTTCCTTATGCAGGGAAACAACATCAACAATTAGCATTCAGCTCATAATTCAAACGGTTGTCTTTGCAGCTAGAAAAGATTGGCTTACATAGTATTGTCAGAAAGCTAGAAAGGTAGAAATTTATAAGAACATCATATGGATAAGGATCTCTTTTTGAAAAAGTTGAGATACGAATTGAACTAAGGTTTCAGGAACCTTAGTGAATTACAAATGTAATGACATGCCCTAGACTGAGTTTTACTTTGCTTATTAAAACGTCTGCTCTTTGACATGTTCAACAAAATAGTCTAGTTGCAGCATAAGTATTTAACCTTAGCAGTTTATTGTTGTTTCAATATGTTAGTTTGTATTGTGTTTCAGGTATAATTAAATGAATAAAATATGTAACAATTAACTTTGTTTTCCTTCTTTAAAACAAAACAAAACAGCTGGCTCCCAGAAGCCCAGGTTATTCAGAAGGCGCTCAACTCAGCAGCTAATAATGTCTATCAGTATGGCCGAGAGTGGATTACACATAAGGTAAGAGTAAGGTCCCCCTGCCTTTTTTAATGGGTTGGTTTTGTGTGTTTCATAAAAGGAAAAAAGAAATAAAAAGGTTTTGTCCGTGTTCCTTTTCTATGTGGTTAGCTGTTTTGTTAACCGATCTACTCTTTCTAATCTTGAGTCTGTAAGGGAAGGAAGGGTGGGAGTGGTTTCAATAGTCTTTGTGCTCGGACTAATATTTTTTATAAGAGCTGAAAAAAATCTATCATTTTAATAAGACTGCCAGTGAAAATACATCAAACAAAGATGAGTAATTTTTTTTCATCTGGTTATAGCTGTCCAATTTTAGAAAATGTACTTTTTTTTTCCCCTACCACCAGTATTCTAATTTCTTTGGGCTCTGTGTGGTAGATTGACATGTTATTTATTTATTTTTAAGTTAACATTTTTCAGGAGGATTTGTCATACGCATTTTGATATCTAGCACACATCTCAAATAATTTGAATGTTTACTCTGAGTAAGATTTTAGATTAAGCGTTTTAGACGCCGTGTTAGTTTTTTGGTATAGATAGAAGCCTGAACTTAGTGTGGCAGAATGTTTTTTACTGATAAAATCTTTGTTACGACCCATGTTGGTCTGAAGTGTGTATTCCATAGTAATACTTGTTTTTTCCAATTATCTGGGTTTGCGCCATGCCTTTACTGACAGTTCTGTGTGATTCATCTAGCTTTGAGTTTGTCAGTAGATGGTAGCTTCGTTCTGTCCCTTGTAATAACGGATTTCTGTGTGTTTCAGCTCCATAAGATTTTAGGAGAAAAAGTGAACAACACCGCTGTGATTGAAAAGCAAGTGCTAGAGCTCTGGGACAGGCTTTATCACTCTTGGTTTGTGAAGGTGGGTAACTTACTTAAATGATGTTTATAGAAATGATCACTTAGAGAGATTAGTAAAAAGCTTGGAGTGCTGAGTAAAGATCATAATAACAGAAAATTAGTTCTTTAAAAAAGCTTATTCTACAGCTACAGTTTGAGTACATTCAGAACTAAGTCCTTATGTGTATACAATTATGCATTATAAATTTCAATATTAGCAATTTACTGTGTTCACTTTATATATTTAGTATTTTGTAGTTTAGAGCATTCTACTGAATTTCTGTGATCCTGAGGGGTTAGGAAAAAGCTGGTATTCTGCCTGATTTCTGTAACTTTTATTGATTTGAAATTTATAGAAAGAAGTTGTCCTTTTGCATTACTTTAAATGCATTTTGTGAATGCCAAAAATGGGTTCTGCACACTGAATCCTGAAAAGTTCATAAGAGCTAAATCATTTTCATGCTGTCAGTGCTGTTTGCCTGTAAAGGAAAAAGTAAGCAATTCATTAGCCATGGTGCAATGGAAATATCAAAATCCAAAAGTCATACCCCTGAAATACTTCCCTATATTTAAATAATTGCAGTTACAGTTTAACTTTTCTTCACGCGTTCACTTTTAAAGTACTTCTGAAGTTTGAAGAAGATCTCAGTGTTAAAAGAAGTAAGAGTTTGAGTATTGTGATCAAAATAGTAGGGGAAGGAATCGGTTATTTCTTTTGACAAAATAATGCTGTCAGAAGCATGAAGATCATGTGGTAGGCTACATGATGCTGTTGGGGAATATGAGACTGCTGAGGAGAAATAAAAGTTATATCTACAGGACATTTTGTTGGCCTTAAGCACTTAGGAATAGTCAGTGTTGAATGCTTAACCCCCAAATTGTGTACTTTTGATATGGCTAATACTGATAAACTTAGGCTTTTACTCTTGTAAGCCATGTGTCAGATGCACCCTGGCACTGCACTATTCAGCAGAACATGTGCTGGAGGGGAGCACCTTGTTGCTGCAGTATGCAGCACAGGTCATGTATCTCTGACTTGCATTATGTGATTCCTTCCCTGTGGTTTGTTATTTAAGAGAAAACTATGAGGCTGTGGTCTTGCAGATACTCTTGTAGAGCAGAATAGCAAGCAGCTTTTCCAGGAATTAGAAGGGCAGAAGGAGCTGCAGGAGCACATGGATGCTCCCTGCATATGATTTTGAAGACTGTTCACCTTGTTGAATGCACAAAACCCTGTGCTTCCCCTAGCACACTGGGCTGCAGCCGCTTATCTGCTGCTCCAGGTTCAGTTTCTGATCATGCTCTTTCCATCACACCCCATGTCCACTTGTATGTCTTTCCTGGCTAATTTCCACCTGGCTATTTCTCTCTTAATATTGCAATAGCCTTGTGGGGTCCTTCAGAGTATCTGAAAATGAGCGAACTGGATGTAAGCTAAATTCCAGTATGCAAAACATCTGTACAATATCTAACAGTCTCAGTAAAGCTTTCAAGCTCCCCATCAGTGCAGTTGTATGAGCATAATAATCACGCTTTGTTCTGAGGCCTGCGTAGCGTTGCTGTAGCCTATAGGTGACTGAGGAACCCACGCTTAGGTGATGCTCTTCCTTGAGAGCTGTAGAGTTGAGGAGGAATTGCCAACAAAATGTTAATTCAACCAGTAACTTCAGCTTTCTGAAAAGACCAGTAGGTAGCAAATGGTGTATATTTTAAAAGGTTCCAAAGCCGTTGTGAGAGATTAATTACCATTGAGTCTCTGTACTCACTGAAGTAAAATAATGACAGATTCATAAATCACTTGGAAGATGAGGGCATAAATGCAATTGAATTGTTGTCTTCGGGGAGAGCTAGTCTTCCTAGTCTATTCAGGTATGAAGTGTTTTGTTGTGTTTGTGTTTTAATTTGTTAGAGGAATCAGCTGACAATTTCCTTGAATCCTCTGTTTAAAAGGCCGTAGGTGCTACTGCAGCATAATTGCTGAGTAACAGTGAACTTGGAGTGGGCATTAACAATGTGAAAAAAATGTGCAAGTGATACACAATTCTGCTGGTTAATGGCTAGAATAGTCTTTGAGAATAGAACTAGATAAACGGAAAATAGATTTCTCATAGTTTATGAATACAAAAGGCTTATTGTAGGTAGATTTTTGACCATTTGCATGTTTCTGCATGTCTTTAAATAAACTGTCTGCCTAGAAGAGAGACCTCTGCTTTGCTGTGGATTGTTAAACAACTTTGCTAATTGTGCATCGTAAAATGTAACTGTGTCTAGGGAGAAGTGGTTGTAAACAGAAAATATAATCATAGAATCATTCAGGTTGGAAAAGACCTCTAAGATCATCTAGT
Organism: Nettapus auritus; assembly: GCA_011076525.1. Classification (NCBI taxonomy): domain Eukaryota; kingdom Metazoa; phylum Chordata; class Aves; order Anseriformes; family Anatidae; genus Nettapus; species Nettapus auritus. The sequence continues at coordinate 89,706,360 of CM021766.1, read as the reverse complement.
CCCACCTTTAACCTAGCACTGACAAGTCTGCCACTAAACCATGCTACTAAGCTCTACATCTATATGTCTCTTGAAGACCTCCAGGGATGGTGACTCAGCCACTTCCCTGGGCAACATGTTCCAATCTGCACAACCCTTTCAGTGAAGAAATTTCTCCTAACATCCAACCCAAACCTTCCCTGATGCAACTTGAGGCCATTTCCTCTTGTCCTATCACTTGTTGCTTGAGGGAAGAGATTGATCCATGTAAATCAGTGCAAGGACTTCATTCAGAGTAACGCTTCCTATATATGTCAGAAAACAATAATGTCATTCTGAATGCAGAATGGTAAGTTCAAACTTTTGGAAAATTATAACAGAAATAGAGGGATGCTTGTATAAACATCAGATTTAAGAGCTTGAGAGGGTCTCTTAAAATTGAAGGTTGGGATGAGATTTGTTTTAACCAACAGATAGGCTTGTATTTTCTAACTATAACTGTGACATCCTTCTTTGAAACTCAAGTCCCAGGCTGAGTCAGATAGTCTCAGATTGTGGTCACGTGTGGTTCAGTTGCAGAATAGACAACTTTGTAATTAGGGTAAAGCCACCTAAGTAACTAGCTGTTGTGTTTATAACTATTTTCTGTGCTCTTGCTGTGTCGCAGTTACAGACCTGTGTAGTCATAAGAAATCCTCCATGCTTCCAGTTGAGTTTTTAGCTTCTGCATGACTGAATGTTGCCAGTGGAGAAGCAGACGCTAATTATGAGGAAACGAGTTGTTTTGGCAGCTTCTCGTATTGTTCTTTGTGGGCTGTACTGGAAGAAGTTATATGTTACAAACAGTAAATTATGTAGGCAGTAACTGAAATGGCTACCTCTTGTGTGCTTTCATAAAGAGCAAGATAGATACTGTTGTCTCAGTCAGGCTGTGAAGCTGATGTTTAACTGAGATGAATCAGTACAATGTGCAGAACTGTACTCGCACGGGATAATTAACTACAGCTTTCTGTCCTCTTACAGTTTTTCAGTTGTACAGAGAAATGCTTTCTTACTTCCAGGTATTTTTGAGGATGCCAATTAAAGTGTGTCTGACTATTTAGAGGCATGTTGGACATGTTCCTCATTAAGAAAATCTTTGGCTTTCACATTTATTAAGTTATTCGCCTGTCTGGTATCCTTACATCTTTGTCTTTTTCTTTAAGAATGTAACGCATTCTGGAAGACACAAAGGACACAAATGGCACATAAACCGTCAGAACAGTTGGCTTGGTGATATTCTGGACTGGCAAGATGTTGCTTCATTTGTTCATGATAACATTGAAACATTTCTTTCGGTATGTGTTGTTTGCTCGTATTACCACATTGGTCTCATTTTAACTGATATTAATTCCTTCTTGGTCTCCTGCTAAGGACATGGCATGCAAGTACATGGAAACACTGGTAGTGTTATTTACAATTACCTGTGTAAGTCTCTTTAGGATATATTCTTACTACAAACAGAACCAATTGTGATGAGGAAGCCCTCCTGATTGCAGCATCTTAAATGATACTTGCTTGCCAGAACTCTTCCGGAGTGGGATTGTTACTCTGGATCACCTATGTCACCTTCAAGCTGGTTTAAATTCATCTTAGTCTGTAGTCTACTTCTCTGTTTCTTGGAGGTCATTTGTTTGGAATTGTTCTTACTTAAACTGTCTCCTCAAGAAATTGTGTTATTTGCCAAATATCAGTTTGTTTCAGCCTTGTTTTTATGTAAAAATGTGTGGCAAGTGCAGGGTTGGAGGCTTTTATTCTGAAAAAAAGAATACCATTTTTCTAGGTTATAAATGAGAAATATATTGACCAAGAGGTTGTGAGATACATGTATATGCACACATGCACATATATATACATAATATATATTACTTATATGTAATCTATAAATGTATGTGTGTGTGTTTTGTAGTCGTATTTTTTCCTCAAATTGTTATTCATTGGGTTGAAAGCAGCTTATTTCTCTTTTATGAAAGTTCTGTGGAGAATGAAATTAATATTTTACACTGTGTGAGTCTCTGAATTAATGCACTGGACCTTTCACCTCATTAGGAGAAAAAGAAAAAGCATTGAAAGCAATCGGAACTGAAGCAACTACATTCGTCTAAAAAATGATGTTGAATCTGAAGCACTTAACATACAGTCAGTCCCCGATACAGTTCATCTTTGACTTGAGCTGTTGAAATCTAGAAGTATATTCAGATTAATGTTTATCCCTGTTGAAGGAATATTATTTATATCTAACTTGCAGCGTAAGATTTCTGTGGATGCAATTTAATCAGTTATTTGCCTTGAGGCAGTTCTCGATCTTGACTGACGGGCACGTGTCCTTTGTCTTTTCTCAACTGCTGCTTACATCTTTATAGTTTCTAACGTTAAAAAACAAGAGAGTCAAGTAGAAGTTGAGACAAACTTCTTACTGTAGTGAACTTTTTCAGTTAATAGTGAAAATTGGTTTAATTCTTTCTTTGCGTGCCTGGGGCTCAGCTATAAACATCCATAGCATATCATTTAAAATAAATACAGAAAATACTTCTAAGTGAGAGCGAGAGGAGGAGGAGGAGAAATTAAACTACTTGATTAGTGATAGCTGTCTCCTTTACTCCATTGCTAAACAGTGTTCAGAAACCCTATTAAGTGTGCTTCAGTAATCAAAATAGGCTAAAATAATGGAGGAAATAGTGAAAAGAGAATAAATATTTAAGACTGCAATACATTAATATTAATTTTGTTTTTATCTAGCTAGCGTGCTTAACATTCTCTAAAATCCCGTTTAGAAATACAGGAAAAAAATTGCAGCAGTTGGCTTGCTGTCCTGTTTATATCCATGAACCCATTACTTATCAGCTGTGGGGAAACACCTGTCCTTTTTCTCCCTACAGTCACGTCCATCATGACAGATTGTAAACTGGTTGGCATAGTGTATAACTCTAAATCCTGATTTCACATCCTTATGGGTAGCATTTTATTTGCTATCTGTCTCGTAAACGATCTATTGCATAAATATTGTGCTGTTTTAAATTAGAATTGATGAAAATCTGATTTGTGTTCATGACTAGGTCATTAAAGCTTACAGATGATTAAAATGAGTGTACTTCTACCATAAGTCTGATGTTTCTAAGAAAGTTGCTTCACCTATCCTAGGTTACAGTGGAACTTTACTGTATTCTGGATTTATGTTTTTATCAGAGAGCGAACATATTTTCTTAGTGTTTTGAAGAACAATTAGTTACTATAGAATTGCCATTCTATACTACTGAACTGGGGAAGGATCAATATTTTAAATCATTTGGGTGGTTTTGGGGAAGATGGGGTTTGTTTATTTATTTATTTATTTATTTATTTATTTTCCATGGGCTGCATTTTTGTGGTTTTTATTGTGTTCTGTGGTTTTCTGTTCTGTTTCTTTTTTGGATGGTTGGTTGTGTTGTACAAACTGCAGGTGGAGGCTTGAGTGGCTTAGTTCTAATTGAAACTGTAGGATGTTTCTGCTTTAGGACACTTGAAATCAATGCTAACCTGCAATTCATAAGCATACAGCAAGACAAGGTAGATTCCAAAAACAGCTTTGACACTGTTTTTAAACGCAGAGAGAGAGAGAACTGTAAAGAAGTGGTGTGTGAATATGTAGGTATAGTGAGACTTCCTCCACCTCTGGAAAAGAATAAACAGTGGTTGTAATAGTTGCATATAATACCTATGCATAGATTATGGCTAGAGTTTGCCACAGAATAAGCTGTGCTAGCCCCTTGGCTTTCAGAAGTATTTCAGAATAGTTCAGATCACTGTGTGTTCTCTGAAAATACAACTGTTTGACAGTGTTATATATATATTGCAATAAGAAGCAGATAAGCTCTTTCCCATTCATGGAAATCGTAGCAAGTGTTCATCCTCTTCAGTAAGAGAAGGAGCATCTGTTAAAAGAAATGTTAAAAAAGACAAATGGAAATGTCTCTCTTCGGGCTTTTCCCATAATGGAAGAAACTCCCATATTAGTGTTGAAAGCATATAATTAAATAGCCGGTATAGCTATGCTGGGGAATTGCTGGCATTTATTTCACTTGTAACAGTATGCATCAATCCAGGAGTTTAACTGTGAGTATCAAGTAAAGCGCTGTACCCCCCTCAAAACATGCTGTTCATTATAGTAGTCATCTTTAGCTCTACTTTGATGTAGTTAGACCTTGATTATTTTAAAGGAACTCACTATATAAACATGTAGATTGCTTGAAGATTTAATATAAAGATAAGCTTTTCAAAATCATCAGTTACATTTTTTTATAAGCTATGGTGTTAGCAGCTCTGATATATTTCATCTTTGAATTCTTCTAGATTCGGTAGAAGCGGTAGTGTTATTAACCTGTTTTTTTTTTTTTAGTAATATATTTCCAAAGTGGGGTTTGTTTCTTCCTGTTTTTAGTTTGGGGAGAGGACTGGAGTGGGTCCTCACACCTGCCTCAAATTTTCCACCCCATGCTGAATCCTAAGGCATTTTTTTTAGGTGAATGAAACATGCAGTATGTTGATGGGCTGTTAAGATTTAATTTCTGAGAAATAAAAAAGCCTCATTCCTTCTCCACTCGCCTGCTTTTCCATTCGTACCCTTTCCTCCATTTCTTGAAGGTTTGAAACATTGAAAAATCAAATTGCTGCTGGCTAAATCTGTGAATGATCACTCGAAACTCTCTTGATGGTATAGGAGACATTGCTCATGTCTCCTAAATTGATCTTGCTTTTTCCATAAGAGTATTCATCATTCTACCAGCAGCCAGTATCTCATTCGGAGATTTCCCAGGCAGAAAGACAGAAGACCTTCCATTAAAACATACGCAGTAAGCTTCAGCTTGGTTGGGTTTCTCGATCTGTTCCTTTAGCATGACTGATACACGTATGTTCCAAATCAGGTTGGGCTGACATCCAATTTCAGTTGCTCAAATATTTCAATGAATTACCACATATCCCAATGTTTTCTCTGTCCCTGAGGATTTCTTCATGTAATTACCTGACTATATCCAATACTGTCCATTCTTCAGTAATAATTCAACTACTGTGCACTCTTCCTACTAAGCTTTCCGAGATCCGGTGTTTCCTGTGGGACTCAAACACCACTGTGAACTCTTTGGTGCTGGGACTTAATATTTTGTTTTTGTGACTGTTAATGGAATATTTGAGCACTTTCTGATATTGTATTCAGTGATGACTAATGTCGGCTATTTCTGTCTTCTCATCCTTGTGATGAGAAATGTGTGTTGAAATTTTAATTGTAGATGTGCATAAGGGGGAGCTTCCTCCAGAGCTGGAGACCGGTCCCAAAAGATGCCCTTGGCTTCATGGGATATACCAAAAGTCGCCAAAATGCACAGTCCATGCGTACCCCAAAGTAAATGCTAGGATGTTCTTCTAGGACAGCTGTTCCCATTGTTGATTGAACCCTGTGATAACTGCATCCAAGCTAGCTGCGGATGTATACTCAGGTTATTAGCTCCTTAGCCTAAAACTTGTAGGGATACCGTTAAACAACTATAGCCTGTACCGGAGGAACATAACATCCCAAAAGAAATTTTTCACAGCCCCCACCAGATGTAAGCTCTCTTGAGCAGATGGAACAGGTCCCTGTCCATGTGAACTGCTCATCAACAGCAGCGAGGGGTGAAAAGGGCTGTGTGTGTGGAGGAATTACAGGTGGTTGTGATTAGTATTTAGAAGACTGAGAAATTAGGCCAGTTTTAATCTTTAAAACAAAACTTCAGTGGACTTTCATTAACAGCACACTTAATTCTAATGACTTGTTTTACAATCTGCTAATTGTTATTGCTATGTATTCGAAGTAGTCAGTCAGTCTTTAACAATCATATCCAACGGTAGCTGTGAAGGTAGAACAGCATCGTGCTGATGCCCTGTAGTTAGCATTGCTGTCCGCCGTCAGTAACAGAAGTCAAGGGGATCAAGCTCAAGAGCTTTTCAGTAAGGAAACTGGAACTGGAGCATCATCTTCCCTCAAATTAAGGAGCTTGTCCTCTTTATAAAATGGCTTGTGTCGTGTCTGGACAACTCCCACCCCTTGACCTCTGCCGTGGACCATATTTTGTGTGATGCTTGGAGAGTTGTTATTTTCCCTGATCATGGCAGGTGCCTTATCCTGTGACTTTACCTCCACCCCATTTCTTAGTTGCTGCTGCTTTTTCTTAGAGCAAAAGCAGTCTTCCTAGCTCTCTGATGTCATTTTCATCCACGAACTGTTTGTGGTTGAGGCCTCTGTTTTCAAACTGTGTCCTTATTTTCAGTGCCTTTGCTATTTTCTACAAACTCCACATCATTATGAGATACCTGTGACACCAAGGTCCTTTTCACACAGCAAGTCCCAGTAACGCTCTGGGACTGCAGTTTTGCACAGTTAGCATAAAAATCACAGCCTATTTGAAATGTTGGAGGGAAGGGATGTCTCTTGGCAGGCTCAAGAGATGGGCACGTGCAAACCTCATGAAGTTCAACAAGGCCAAGTGCAAGGTCCTGCATCTGAGCTGGAGGAGTCCCAAGCACAAATACAGGCTGAGTAGAGAATGGATTGAGAGCAGCTCTGAGGAAAAGGACTTGGGTATGCTGGTGGATGGAAAAACTCAACATGAGCTGGCAATTTCTGCTTGCACCCCAGAAAACCAACTGGGCTGCATCAGAAGAAGTGTGGCCAGCATGGCAAGGGAGGTGATTCTCCCCCCTTCACTCCACCTGTGTGAGGCCCCACCTGGACTACTGTGTTCAGCTCTGGGGCCCCCAACAGAAGAAGGACGTGGACCTGTTAGAGTAAGTCCAGAAGAGAGCCATGAATACAATCAAGGGCTGGAGCACCTCTCCTAAGAAGAAAGGCTGAGTGTGTTGAGGTTGTTCAGCCTAGAGACAAGATGGCTCCCGGCAGACCTTAAAGAGGCCTTCCAGTACCTAAAGGAGGCCTACAGAAAAGCTGGAGAGGGACTTTTTACAATGTAGTGATAGGACAAGGGATAAGGGCTTTAAATTGAAAGAAGGTAGGTTTAGGTTAGATACAAGGAAGACGTTCTTTACTCTGGAGGTGGTGAGGCACTGGCACAGGCTGCCCAGAGAAGCTGTGGATGCCCCATCCTTGGGAGTGCCCAGGGCCAGGCTGGATGGGGCTTTGGGCAACCTGGGCTGGTGGGAGGTGTCCTTGCCCATGGTTGGGTTGGAATTAGGCGATCTTTGAGGTCCCTTCCAGCCCAAACCATTCTGTGATTCTGTTGTTAGCAATGGCAGTACTATTACTGATTATTTACTGATTGGCCTCTGCTTTGAGCTACACAATGCTCCTGCAAAAAATCCCTGTCCTCTCTGTTTTCAGTCCACATGGTGTCATGCACATTATTAAAGTTACCCGGTGACTGAGCAAAGTTGGACCAACTGCTGTGTACCTCGAATAAATTCTCAGTGCACAGAGTAAGGAGGTGTACATGTGTTGTGGGAGAACACTTTTTTTTCAGCCGAATGTCATCATCACTTCTAACCTCGCTTGAGGCATTCTCAAGGGAGGCTAATAAAATCTCTTCAAAAGATGAGCCTTTAAATATCCAACTCCATTACATAGTAGGAACAGACATTGTGTTTTTACTGTGGATGGTAAATCCTCATCACCTCCCCCAGCAGTTACTCCCTCACAAAATTATGCTTCATAAGTTATCTTCTGTATGTCTCATTTGATTCCAAAATAGAGATGGTCATATGGCTCTCTTAGTCTGAAAAAAAGCTGCGGCTTTTCACCGTCAACCTTGCTACTTGTGTCTGTGAATCAATTTGGCTAATACATTCTCACTGCGTTCCTTCTGAGTGAAATAATTGTTGAAACCGTTGTGCACCGCATTTAGGATGCCTCCCTGTGCCTTATCATGCCATTCCTTTTTGCCCTTAGTATTTCTGAAGTTGCTGCCTTATGCAGATTGCTGTGTCTGTCTCCAGACATAAACTAATTTGGCTGTACTGGTATTTCGTATGTAAAGGCATGTCTCAAAACTATCTGTAAGTAATAAGCAATCCGTTCCTCAAGCCACTACAGAATTTAATAGGTTGTATAGAGTTTGGATTAATTTTCCCTAACTGCTTGACTAACTATTGCATCCCTATGCAAAGCCACAGCTTGCGTAGTTGTCTGCAGACATTATAAAAATTATGCATCTTATTTACATAAGATATGTTTAAAACAAATTTATTAAAGCTGTAATTGTGTTGGTAGATTCGAAGCTAGCTTCAGATTTATTTCTGCTTTATGATGTTACTCCTTGTTCTTTGTGCTTCAGCATTTCTGCTTTTGAAAATATGAGCTTTCCCTCCCAGGACAAGATCTGTTTTCAGTTGATGGTGATACTGATCACAATAAACAAGGGTAGATTTTCTGCAATTTTACATGATGAAATACTTCTGAGTATTGGGAGAAAAGTTCTTAAAACCTTGTAGCCGCCTACCTAGAAACTTGTCTTTGGCAAAGTAGACGTTTTCACTTAATAATACCCGTTGCAATTTAGGGGTAAGGGAAGATGATGTATTATTTTTTTTAATGTAATCTTTGTTTGACTTGATGGAGAAGAATCACTCTGCAAGCAGTTGTGTTCTAGCTCATTCAGTCTATTCCTGACTTTGTCTTTGTTCCTTCCCCTCCTTTGCAGATCCTGGAGTCTCTATGGATAGTGATGAGTCGCAACGTGAGCCTTTTGTTTACTACAGTTACAACATTAGTGACAATCCTTTTCCACAGTGGGACAGCTCTTCTCAATTTTGTGCTTTCAGTGGTAAGTAGCATGTTACACGTTTATGTGATCGATTTCACTGAAGGAACCTAATTGCACATGTTGTAATGTTGAAAATCATACCTAAAGAATTGAAAACATCCTCTAAACGTACCTAATTCAGATGTTGCAACTTTCACATCAGTTGTTTGGGACACATCTGATGCAAAGGAGCCTAATTTGCGCATTATAATTTCCACATTGAGCAGCTGAAAGTCCTCCTATCAGTCTGTTCATGGAAAACTCGTTGTTTCTGGCCTTGAAGATACTGAGCTGTACCTTGTGGTACCCTACAGAACTGCTGAATCTTAGGGCGTGTCCTCGTAAGCATATCCTGAAACAAACCAACACTCTCAGAAGATGGAAAAAATGTAATAGCTGCAAGATTATTGAAAGCTTCTGAACATCTTCATCTTGGACAGTGAGCAGTATTACAGACACTGACCTGGGGCGTTTTCCTGTTTTAACTAGACAAATATTGATCTTGGAAGCTTGACTGAAATCTATGTCTTGGTTGCTAGTTCAGTGTTCAAAAGCATTTGTTAGAAAAGTAGGTGTTTTGCCAGTTTAACCGTACTGCCGTCATTGCTTGCTCAGGAGAGAGGTTTTTTATAGACAAAGCTGCAAAATTGAAATAACGTTTAACAACATTTCAAGGCAGTTGTGTGGGCTCTCTTCAATATTTAAGAACAAATAACAACAAGATTTAATTAAATCACTGCCTTGAACTGAAGGAAATCACTGCCACTGAATTTTGTTGTTCTCTAGTTACCTTTCTTTCAGTTAGGAAAAGAGATTGCATGGGAGTATTTCATTTAATTTCTTCCTCAATAAACTACTTCACCCATGATGACACATTGGTTACGGTATCTGAGAAGTTAGTGTACTTCCAAACGGCAAGTTCAGATGATAATTGCAGATCATCTTAATGCACACATTGCTCTGACACAAAATTTAAATTTAGCTGTCTAATGGCTTATTCCAGATTTGTTCAATGCTGCTGTTGTGATGCACGGTCCTGCCTTTGTCATCAGGGTCCTGCTGCTCGCTGCGACACCGTGCAGTCAGCTGGCTGAACAGAGCTAGTTGGGATGCTGGTGCCTTGGAATTCTTTTAAAGATTGGATGCCCTAAAGGCTACTGTTCTTCCTCCACTTCTGTTGTAGGCTGAGCATTTGTCACAGTTTCTTTGGATCTCTCAAATTTACGTGACAAGCATACTCTGTAGATTAAACTTCATTAGAAAGCTCATTAGAAGAAAAAATAAACGCGCACAACAAGCCAGGGCTCAATCCTCTTAATTATAAACATGTCTAATGTGAACTCACTAGTTCATCGCTTAATTCATGAGGTTTCTAACTCACACGTTTTCTACTTCCTAACTTGCAGTTTATAACTCCTAACTCAAATCTTGTGCAAGAAGTAACCTGTGCGCCTTTGAACAGTGCAGTTCCCTAGCCAGCAGTGAGAGTGCTCATCATCCTGCTGCCTCTGTCACGGTGCAGGTGACCCTTCTGTTACACCAGGAAGGAGGAAAGCCTTAACAGTCCACCTGCTGTTGGACCCACTTTAGAAACTTTCCGGATAAGCTGATGTATTTATACCTTCCAATTTGGAAGTTTGGTCTGTGGCAGTTCCGTGGGTTAGCAGATTGAGAGGAGATTGCCAGTCAGTATTCAAGGATTGTGGCTGCAGGTGATACTTAAATGCAGTAGTGACTTTTAGCCCTTCCTGGCCATCATTCCCAGCAGCATGTCTTTTGTTTTGACTTAACTGTGCCTACCTGAAGAGTAGTTAATGTTGTTAAACACTGTGGGTGGGTGCTGTAATGTAGTCTTTCTTTGCACTGTACATTTCGTAGGCCTTTCTGTCCAGTCAGAACCAGGGTTTATCAAGTTTGTGAAAGTCTTTCACAAAGATTCTTCTTAAAAAAGTAAAGAGATTTTCTTAAAACACAAGAAGGTAACTTGATGAAACTTGTAGTAATACTGTTCAGTGTGGATTTATTATTAGGACTGACTGAAAGAGAAAGGTCTCAAATTTAGAATTTTCCAAAAACAGATTGCACAAAATAGAGATGAGTACAATTGGGGCAATAAGTAAATGAAAATGTTAGCTGTTGTGAGAATTTAGCTGCTACTGTTTTTCTGGCTTTAAAGTACTTCTTAGCATAACTTAATTGAGCTATTCTGTAGTCCTTGAAGAAGTAATGTAATTGCTTCTTAAATTTTCCATGTGTGGTTTTTTTTTTCCCTTCTGCAACAATGTAATAAAATAAGCAGAGAAAATCGAAATTTGACTCTAAGATAAAGCACTGTGGCTTTCTTTACTCTTGCAGCTTGCATCATCACTGAATTCTATTTGGGATTATATCATTCTTAGATTTACCTTTTATTCACTTTGCTTTCTTAAAAGCTAAAGAAGAAAAAAATTGCAAGTGAGGAGAAGATAAGTAACCTTAGCAGTTACTATTCTTCAAGGGTCTTAAGGCTTACTCTTTTTATTTTTTATTTTTCCATAGAGTCATGGAATGTATGGGATTGGAAAGGACCATAAAGATCACCCAATTTCACCCCCCCACACCCCCTGCCACGGGCAGGGACACCTCCCACCAGACCAGGTTGCCCAAAGCCCCATCCACCTGCAGGGATGGGGCATCCACAGCTTCTCTGGGCAGCCTGTGCCAGTGCCTCACCACCCTCACCATGAAGAATTTCCTCCTAACATCTAACATAAATTACCCCTTTTTAGTTGAAAACCATTACTCCTTGTCCTGTCACTACACTCTCTGACAGAGTCCCTTTCCTGCTTTGTATATGCCCCCTTTAGGCACTGTAAGGCTGCAGCGAGGTCTCCTTGGAGCCTTTTCTTCTCCAGACTGAACAACCCCAACTCCCCAGCCTGCTCTCATAGGAGAGGTGCTCCAGCCCTCTGTGATAATGTTCATGACCCTCCCTTCAACCTACTCTAGCAAGTTCATGTGTTTCTTGTGTTGGGGGCCCCAGAGCTGAATGCAGTTCTTCAGGCGAGGCTTCATGAGAGTGGAGTAGAGGAGAATCACCTCCCTTGCCCTGCTGGCCATGCTTCTTTTGAGGTAGCCCCAGACGTCGTTGGCTTTCTGGCCTGCAACTGATTTTATACTTTAGTTTTAGTCATCTGAAAAAATAAAATAGTAGATAGTATTTTGATAAACAGCTTAAAAAATACGCTTTAGTATATGGAAATAATGGACATGTTATTCAGAGCCTCCATTTTGAAAAATGCATCTTGTGTCACAGCATTCACTAGAAAGCAATCTGTGTGTAGCATACCCCTCCACAATCCAGTAAGGCTATATTCAGATGTTCAACAGATGCTTGAAAATTGATCATTCATTGCAAGAGTGCTGCTTCTATTCTACTTCTGTTTCGAGTGCGAGTTCCCATCCGCACACGAGCACATGGGCATATACGTAAGCGGGTGTGTGTCTGCTCACTGTTAAAAGCTGGAAGAGAAAATCTCCATTTGGCAGATGGGTGTCTACAGTCTGCAGGAAATACACAGGTTTCTGACGATTTTTCTTTCATTGGAAAACTGAGCATGAAAGCATTATAGAAATATTTTCAAAGTCTGTGGACCTGACATACAAGAGATTAAACTATGTGCTTCTTGATTCATGTGGAAATGCTGAATTACCATTTTAGCCTAGTGTTTACTCACAGTTTTTGCCTTGAATTCAGTCTATTCACCCTCAAATTAGAGTATTTAAAGTTTCAGAGCTTGGGTCTATCGTATAAATTCTAGAGCAAGAAAGTGTAATCTGTCAAGTGTTTAACACTGGAAAGAGCTTATTTTATTTTCTGTGACTTCCTCCTCAGAGTGCTCAGCAGGGTCTTGAATTTTGCTGGTTAGGAAAACAATTTAGGTCATGTCTGAAATCTTAGGTATCCTGTCAAAGAGACGTGAAAATTTTCAAATGCCAGTAGAGAGAGGGAGGGACATCTTTTTGCTGCTGAATGTACCATTGAAGCTATTCTGTTCCTTAGAAAAGTTAGCAAGCTGCTTGATGTCAAATTGCTAGATTCTGTGATTGCTGCTTCTTTGCGTTTCTGTACCTACTGTGCTAAAGAAAACACAGTAATTTCCCCAAATGCAGCTGATCTAAAATTCAGTTGATTTTATGCAGCGCTGTGGTTACTTGCACGTTGTCTTAAGAAGAACTAACTTAGGTTTGTTGATCTCTTCATAGTTTTAGTCCATTTTAACACTATTTTGTTCTATTCCTGTTCATTCCCGTTTCCACCTTGGCTTCTGCAGTTCAGGTGGGTATGTCTAAGTAGGCGTATCCATCACTCCCTAAGGAGACAGTTTCTTTAGTGGCCACTGGGGAAGAAAAGCTTTTCCAGTAAGTACAGGTGCTGTGTGTGTTGCCACTTGAACTAATCCCCAGCTCTTGTTCATAGTTGCCTTAAATCGGCACTGTATGTTTCTCATGCCACAGGGAATCAAGCTTTGCCTGATTGCCGCGATTTCATTTCCTCATTCCTTGGCTGCCATACACTTTTCAAAGGGTAACATCCTAAGGAGTTAACTGAAGCTGTCCTAATAAAACAAAAAAAGTTGTAAGTTGAGTTACAGTAAGTTTGAGTTACAGTTTAGCTGATACTGCTGCTGGATTACTCCTCATTAAACCTATTTTACTTTTTTATGATCTTGAAATGAACAGCACGCTGAGCAAATGTGCTGATGTAATGACTTGCTTTAGTTGATAGATAGGTTGATCACCCAAGGTCAGAGTTGCACACCTGGGAAGACAGAGTACAGCCCATATCTATACGTGATGTTTTGGAAAGGGGTCACTGTGGGTGAACAGTTGAATGTGACTTCCAAGTTGAAGGCTGATGGGGGGGGGAGGAAATGTAACATTTTACTGAGTAGAAAGGAATTACAGAAAGAGCAATGACAAATAGATGGCTTTGTTGAGACTGGTAACTTAATACTGCATGTTATGCTGTCTGCATTTTTTTGTGAACATCCTCGGAAAGAATGCAGAAAAAGGGCATGAGGTGTCTGCAGACTGGATAAGTTGCTTGAAAGCCAGAGTTACGTAGGTCAAACAGACTGGTTTATCAAAAGATTAGGATATGATTTATTCCAGCATACCAGTAGGTTGGAAATAAGGAAGGTCAAAGAATTCTTTTTAATCTTGAGAAGACAGATAAGAGAACTAAGGCTTGCAGATGAAGAAAATATAAGCTGTAGTTTACCATTGTAATATACAGAATGAGTTTTCCTTGTCTGAGGTATTCAATTTCAAGCTGGAGACATTTGTATGTTTAGCCAAAGAAATAGCTGAACCCACTATCTGGAGAGTAAGTAAAACACAGTAGACTGCAACATGCCCAAAGGGAATACAATCTGATTGTGTGTTTTGGTCTTTAAACTGAAGCAAGGCAACTACCGTCACTTCTGCTGAGACTAATCTGCAAACTCCTAGTAGGGAATGAAAGCCTTATAAACACTGCAGATGTTCTGTTTAATTCATCCAGTATCCAGTTACACAGTGATTCTCCAGACAAGTCAGTTATTTGGTTTTGTTTGTTTTTAGTAAAGGATGTTAATATTTAGTAATATTCTGGTCCACTAAACATGCTGGAAAAAGAAAAACAATCTTGATTGTTGATCTAGATCAATATCTGGTTGCTTTAATGCAACTTTGTGAAGAGGCTAAAAGGAGCTAAGAGGTTGTGCTGTCTAGATACAACTGTTAAGTCCTTTGTGAAGCCAGGCTGGAAGTTACTCTCCTAGCTCTGTGTGTTCCAAGCTTGTGGAATACTACTTTGACTTTCCTTTTTGTACTACTTTGACTTTCCAGTCAAGTTCAATGATCTGAGGCATATCTGCATACTGTAGTTCTTGAAACTGTTTATTGCCTTCTGGTTTAAAACTCCAATTTACTTTGCAGGTGATTTTCCTGACCACACTGTTCTACCTATTAAGTTCCAGTGATGAATACTACAAGCCAGTGAAGTGGGTGATAAGCCTGACGCCTCTGTCTCAGCCAGGTGCCTCCTCAAATATAGTTGGCCAATCTGTGGAGGAAGCAATAAGGTATGTTGCTGATTTCTTGACCTTTTTGGATTTTTTTTTTTTTAATTGGGTGTTCAGTTACAAATACTAAGCACTTACAACAGCTCATCTTTCAAAGACATGACTTGAAAATCGCAAGATTTTCAAGAGCCTAGCGTTGATGATTTCCCCCCCCCACACACACACACTCGATTGTTAAGATTAATTTGATTGGACTTGCCTAAAAAAAAAAGTA
This sequence comes from Nettapus auritus, assembly GCA_011076525.1. Classification (NCBI taxonomy): domain Eukaryota; kingdom Metazoa; phylum Chordata; class Aves; order Anseriformes; family Anatidae; genus Nettapus; species Nettapus auritus. Next base: position 89,691,256 of record CM021766.1, on the reverse strand, counting down.
AAAGCCTATGCTGTAGTGAATGCTAGTATTTTACAAAGCAAACTGATCACCCATCGCATTCCAAACCCATCAGCGAGCACTGTGACTGCAGCTATAATGGCATTAACAGCTAGTGCAGCTCGGTAGGAGCAGATTCAGTTGAACAAACAGTTGAAATGGAGTACCTGACATCTGTGCTCTACACATCTTGGAGTTAGTTATTTTGAGCTATTTTTAGTCTAATCTTGGGGACTGAGTACCCATTTGCCACTGGAATATATTAAGTATGCTCCTGGAGTGCATTTTCTGGTTCAGTCTCATCGGAGAGAAATCTAGTTCATGGTTTCCCAAGACTTCTTCACTGTATGGACCAGATTACACCAAAGGGAAAAACTGGGGAGCATTCTCCTTATCCTGGTTGAGATGCTATGTACCACACCTCTGGCGTGTGTCCACAGTGTTTCATTCTTAGTTACCCTTCTTCTGTTTCATCTCTAAATTGCTGCATGTTACTGAAGGAGGATTTTTTGTTTGTGTTTTTAAGTATGCTTCACTGAGATTTGACAAGAAAGCAATTTTGGGGTTGGTACAGTAATATATTTTACTGATCAGAGATGAATGAAGCTGTCAGTTTTCACTTATTAGCACTGTGAAACACTAACATGATGGCAACATAATAAATTGATTTAAATAATGTATTTAAGTCATAGCTCCATTTTTCAAAAAGCTGATGGGTTACGCAAAGCCGGCAGTCTCCATTTTGAGATCTGTGTAGCTGCTGTCTCTTACAGTGCCACACACATACATAAAACATGAATAGAGCTTAAGTAGGTAATATTTTAAGCTACTTTTTCCAAATTTGTTGCCAGATGTTAGCCATTGTTCTTATGTGTACCTTACAAGTGAGTGTTGTTTTTTTTTACTGGAATTAATCTGTATCTGGGTACATCGTGGCATTGAGAAGGTGAGATCATGCTGTGTGAGATCTTGAACAGCTACCATACTGCTACAGCTGTTTGAAATGAAGGGGCAATCCAGGTAGAAGGAAACAAGTTCAGAATTCTGCCAAAAAGTTAATAGCTCTTCTCTTGAGAGACTGCTGTTAAGTTCTTACTGATTATGTGGTTAATATATCAGTTCCGTCTCTTCTGAAAGGTGTTGGCAGATCTATAAACTGAAACTTAGTCATCTCACAAATTGTTCTTTTTGCTTTAGCCCTTGGTAGATGGGAACAGTATCAAAAAATAGAAAATGGCTTCTCTGGGCATGGGTACTCTACAAAGGGGATTGTATTTGAGGGAATTAAATCTATGGGTTTGTGACACAGGTGACCCGAGATATTCATCAGAGTTTAAAATCGTGGAAAGAAAATAATATTAGAGAAGCAGCAGGACGAAGAGCAGGAAGGAGCTAGTGTACACCAGTAATTGATCATATGATGGGAAAAAGATAGTGTCTAGAGAACGTGGGATGTGGAGCTCCTGGTCATATATTTTAATAAGAATAAACTGAGGAGGAGCTTAGCCTATGTGTTCACTAAGGTAGACTGAATCAGTCTTTCATATTTCTTTGTTCGGAGTAGTCTGTGTTTGGTACCTTATTTGAATCCTGTAATGCTGAGATTTTCAACAGTTTGTCTCTTGCTTAGTTGTACCAAAGGATTTTTCATAATTCTTCTCGATGAGCTTGTATCTCACTCCACACCTAATGTGATCTTCAGTATGTAGATGAAGAGTATAATTAACAATTTTCCCTGTGTTTATGCATGCAGAATTAGAATCGTGGAATGGTTTGGGTTGGAAGATCAGATGATAAATCTTGAAAGTCACCAGCTGTGTTCCAGCTCCCATCACTCTCCAGCAGGACGCAGCACCCTCCCAGAGCACAGAGTGCATTTTAGTAGTCCAGGCTTGAGAGCAGGGATACTTGTGGCAAGGCATGTAGTTACGTCTCTGCTTGTGTGTCAAATGACATTAAAATACTCTTACTCGGCATTTTAAGTCGCTTTCACTGCTCCTTTAGTTGAAACGTGTTAGTGAGAAACACCAGGAAACGTGGATGCAGTCAGGAAAGTGTGTTGCTTTGTGTCCCTTGCTGTATGTCTGCAAGGAGATCAAAGGGTAAAGAAGAGGAGGGCAGTCTGCAGATGGTTTCTGTAGCTTGAGGCGTCACTGAACTTGGATGTGCTACCTGGCAAGCACCTGATCAAAGGCCCTTTTCCATTGCAATTTCTCTATTCGGAGCTGTATTGTGATTTTTTTTTTTTTTTTTTTTAATCTTTCTAAGTACCTGTAGATTCTATATTTTTGTAACTCTCCTGGGATCACACTGATTAGACAGGATAGTGTTTGGATAAGAAAAGCTTTGCTGCCTATTTTGAGCCAAGTAATGGATCTGCCTGTTTATGTCACAGTGCCTCAGATGAGTAGTGGGAGAAAAAAAGATGCAGTTTTTTCAAGAGGTTTTTTCTTCTGAAGAGTTTTTCAAGAGTTTTGAAGCTGAAGGGAATCCATGAGGTGAAATGCTTTCCCTTCCTCTGATAGGAAATCTGTTTGTCCAAGACAGAGGGGAGGCAAAATGCCAGCAACATACATCAGGTGGGGGGGGACCAGCAGGGATTTGCCGAAGTGGGGTCATGCCAAGGCCTAATATGAGAGGTTTCTTGGCCGTCTGCGTGGCAGGGGGGGGAGAGCGGTGAATATAATCTATGCTGTCTGTAGCAAGGCATCCATTTGGGTGAGGTATGGACAGAAGGGTTCTGCAAGGTGGGACAATCACCTGATGATCAGCAGGACAAAGCTTCACCTGCTCCACCATGGGGCCAGTGGTAGGGCCGATGCAAATGGTTGCCTGAAGCAAAGGACTGAATGGTGGCGGCCACGTTGTGCAGGGCTGTGAGGCTGCCCTCCAGTGTGGGGGGGGCTGGGCAGCTGCAGTTCCAAGAACCATGGAAGCACGGTGTTTCGGAGAGGCTCTTGCAGGTATCTGGTCCCGGCTCTTGCTGAAAGCAGGTTGCTCAGGGCCTCGTTCAGTTTGATTACCCTCAAGGATGGAGACTCCACAGCCTATCTGGGCACCTGTTCTGTGCAGAGCACCCTCATGGTGATAGTTTTTTCCTTTTATTTAGCTGGATCTCTCCGTCTGCCATGCAAGCATGATCCTGGTGTCGCTCATCCTTCCACCACAGAGCACCTTTGAGAAGACTCAGGCTTCATTTCCAGTAGGCAGCAGTCAGGTCCACCCCTGAGCCTCACTTTCTTCATGCTGACCAAAGGAGTTCCCTCAGCCCACCCGTCTGCCATGTGCCCCAGCCCCTCACCATCTGGACAGCCCCGTGCCAGGCTCACACCACACTGACCGGTATCTTTCCTGTACTGGAGGGACCAGAAGACAAAAGTGCCAAATAAGAGAGGACAGCATTTTTACTGTTGTATTTCTGTACTATTTGTTACCCAGTCTTTGGAAGAACTACTGAAGTACTGCAAGTGGACCTTAACAGTGCACTCCAGCACTTCTTGGCAGACCTGAAACCCAGAATGTTAGGGATTGGAAGGGACATTGGAAGATCATCTAGTCCAATCCCCCTGCTGGAGCAGGAACACCTAAATCATGTCACACAGCAACGTGTCTGGGCGGGTTTTGAATGTCTCCGGAGAAGAGATTCCACAACTCCCTTGAGCAGCCTGTCCCAGTGCTCTGTCACTCTCACCATACAAAAGTTTTGTCTCATATTTAAGCAGAACCTCCTGTGTTCCAGCTTGCACCCGTTGCCTTGTCCTGTCATTGGAAGTCACCAAGAAGAGTCTGGCTTTGTCCTCCTGACACTCACCCTTTACATATTTATAAACATTAATAAGGTCACCCCTCAGTCTCCTCTTCTCCAAGCTAAAGAGACCACCAGCTCCCTCAGCCTTTCCTTGTAAGGGAGGTGCTCCACTCCCTTAATCATCCTCGTGGCTCTGCGCTGGACTCTCAAGCAGTTAGTTCCCTGTCTTTCTTGAACTGAGGGGCCGAGAAATGGACGCAGTATTCCAGATGTGGTCTCACCAGGGCAGACTAGAGAGGGAGGAGAACCTCTCTTGACCTACCAACCACACCCCTCTGATATAGCCCAGGGTGCCATGGGGCTTCTCAGCTACAAGGGCACAGTGCTGGCTCATGGTCATCCCACTGTCCACCAGGACCCCCAGACACCTTTCCCCTACGCTGCTCTCCAGCAGGGCAGTCCCCAACTTATACTGGTGTCTGGGGTTGTTCTTGCCCAGATGATGAAGTCTTCTGCTTCTCCAAAGGAACAGCTAACTGCTTTGATTGATCTGCTGCTGTTCTTTCTGCACCACCGCAGAAGGTCTGGCTTTCATCTTTAAGCACCCGTTGGGTAGCCTTCTTGTCCTCAGGCTGAGAGACCCCCCATGCAAGCCCCACAGTGACCCTCTAAGGGATGACTGCCTCTGTTGCCACTGTGCTGCAGCCTAGGGAAGCCAGCTCCTCCCTGCCATCAGTCACAGTGCTGGACGTTGCTCTTACGCCACAGGTGCTGTTTCTCCTCCACTTCCTCTTCATGGGATATGTATTCCTCCTTTGGCTGCGGGAAGCAGTTCTCTTCTGTGCCATGCAGAGGTGGGCAGCTGCTGCCCCAGGTGCTCAGCCTTCCAACCAAGCTGTTGCCAGAGGGCCTGGAAACTCAGTGAGTGGTGGGCCCAGGTGCATTTGTAGGGCCCAGAACAAAAGGTGGGGCAGATGCCACCATGACATCGGGAAGCCCCTGTGATGCTGGGACACATGCATAGCCACGTGTGGCTGTGTTGGGAGTTAGGTTCTGTGGCCTGGAAGATGCCTTTGTGTGGAAAGAGGAGGGCGAAGCACCCAGAGTTCTGCAGGTGGAAGGGGAGAGGCACAGACGGCCTGCACAAGGTCTCCCAGAGGTCGATCAAAGCATTGCTGATGGTCAAGTGCTGTGAGAGCCCTTTGGTGCTGTCCCCTACCCCAGCCCCCAGAGCGGGAAGAGGTGCCCAGAGTCCTGAGGGAGATGTGGGAGAGGGCCTGGCCTCCTGTGCTGGGGAGTCGCTGGAGGGCCACTGCGTCCTCAGGGCCTGGAGGGGGAGTGGGGGAAAGGGGTGTTCTGAGGTGCGCCCTTGCTCTTTTCTCAAGTGGTTTTTGTGGCTCCTTGCTTCCTCATTCAGAGGAAGGGCTCTTCTGTCCAGAAGAACCACAAATAGCCCATGAATGGGAGCCTTCAGGCAGATGCCCGGGGAGAAGCTTTTGCTTAGGTCTTGGGGCATGAGAGGAGAGGAAGGGATGCAAGAACTGCTTTTATTTTCCTCTCAGTATCCACTCAGGGTGGAGCTTCCCAACCTGGGAGTGTAATTCAGTCTTTCCACTTTTCTGCTGGGACAAAGAGGCAAAGACAAACATGAGGAATGGCCTCCTTCTGTTTCTGTCTTTCCCTGTAATGCATATGTGGTCTGGTTTTGTGATCTGGACATTGCCTTTGCCCCAGATGTTTGCCTTTGAGGGAGTTGTTGTAGTGCTTACAGACAAGTCCTGTCAGACGCCAGGGCGTCCTTTGTAAGGGATTGACAGTTTGCAAAACCGTGTTTGTCCTACAGTTCAAACTGTTCATAAATCTGTCTTCCCCATTAGAATAACTTAGATTATTAAAATGTTCTTACATGTTTTCAGAATAAGCATCTCTGTATCCTTTGTTGTCATATACTGCCTTTGTTCCTCTTGACGGGTTGCTTCTTGGGGATGGCAAATTGTAACCTGCACGGAAAGGGAGGGTCAGTATTTGTGTGATGATTCCATAAAAAGCATGGCAAAAAGCCTGGGATGAGGAATGCTACAAAAACTCACATGACTGTAGGGTTTTTTGACTGATGTGTGAAGTACTCACGCTATTCCAAGTAAAGCAAGTCATTCAAAATACCAAATTCAGTGCTGCAATTTCATGTGCAATCACCTACAAATCAAGAGGGAAATCGAAATTTAAGAAAATGGTAATACTTCTGAACACTATTAGTCCCTCAATAGCCAAATACTTCTGTCCTCTGAGTGGCTTGGTCTTTCATGCCCAGATACTCGATCTGTTTCTTTTTTTTTAACTCGGAAATAATCTCAGGCCTTTCTCACTTTAGTTTTCTTGGTGTGACCACACTTTGTTACTACTGCTACTTCTTGACACATGCTCCCTTTGCCCTTCCTGCTATTCTTTCTGCTTTTTTTTTCTGCCCTGTATATATTTCCCTTATTACTTGACCTAGCAGGTATGAGCACAAAAATGTAATGAATTATGAAAGTAGTATTGTACCTTCATCGTGCAGAAGAGTCTCCCTTGACTGTTGTTTAGTTGTCCGTGAACGTATGTGTGATTTTCATTGGAATTAATACTGAAACAAACGTGGGAAGCAGTGGAATAGGGAGGGGACTGGCAAGTATGACAGACGTGTCATGCCAGAATAAGCTGAGCTGTACAACTCCATTTGGCAGCACTTGCAGTCAGGTTTTTTTTTCCCTGAATGGGTGAAGCAGTAATTCTCCACAGGTCTCCTAAGTAGTAGCATGCACACCTTTGCCTGAACCATTTTCCTTTCCCTGAGCAGCATGTCGTTCTCCTCCTGAATGCACCATACCCTTCTTCCCTGAAGCTCCCATTCTGCTTGCTCTGGTGGAGATATTGCACATTACTAAGTTGCATGTTGTCACGGCCTCAGTGCAATTTAGTGTGTGCGATACTTTCACATGAGTGCATGCACACGGGTATGGCTGTGGCTTAAAGTTACTGCAGCTTTCAATTTTGGTGGGGCCTGATCATGTTGTGAAATGGTCTTACACCCAGATCAGTATTTTGAGTGATGTCTTGAAACGTTTGTTGGTAGAAGTTTGGTTTGTAATGCCAGGAAGATGAGTACTGTTTGTTTTCAATTTGAGAAGGGTTATCATTATTGGCTTCATTTTCTTCATCTGTCACGTACGCTTCAAATTTGATCCGATTTTTCATTGGCTATATAAACGTTCCCTAAAATATTGGGAAATATTTTAGTCCCAAAGTAATCACGTCCCTAATTGAAATTGGGCAGAAAGAGAGATTTGATGTGAAGAGAACCTGTAGTACCTGGATGGCTGAAACAGGTTCTTACTGTTTTTTAAGTTTCTATTTATTAGCATTTAAAAAGATCTGAAATGAGCTATAACGAGGAAAAAAAAATAATCTTAGTTCTTTTAAGTATCTCGTTTGTTTGCTGTGTCTTCCAGGCAGTAATGATGGAGAAAATGAAATGGTGATACAATTCCCACAGAAAACAATAATCTTCCAGCATGTTAAGCTAATGCTTAGAAAAGCCAAAATGTGTGATCTCATTTATTTTACTGCAACATTAATAATGTCTTTCAGAGTAATTTTTCAAAGCCACTGTTAACTGATTATGTTTTGACTGAATTTTTGCATGGTTGTGTGTGTTCTTCAGTAAGAGGAGTATCTCTTGCGGAAATACGTTTTGTCACAAGAATGCATTTAACAGGAACTTACTAAAATGTTAAAACTCTACTTACGGTGTATGTTAAGAGATGGGAATAGAACTAAAAATGATTCTGTCTTAAATAAAACAGGGAATCATATATTTTTAAAATTTATTTAATGGAGGAAAGGAAGGCTTCGATCGAGTTACTAAACAACAACAAAAAGGTCTAGACTATACTATAGTCTGTAAATCCAGAAGAGCTGCTCTACTGTGCCAGTATGTTTGCAGAACCAGACTGACAGTAATTGTAACCTGATTATCCCAGGGGGATAAATAACGAACGGTATACGTCTGATGAGAGTTTTAGAAGTAGTAAGTGCGATTCACTCATATCACAATTGTAGATAATTCTAAACACTGTCCTGTATGAAAAAAATGCAAACATTTGTATTTACCTCTATTTCCTTTTATATCCAAAATACTTATTCTTACTAAATGCAGTTGTCTGTATGCTGTTCTCCATACACGTGATTTTAAAAAGTTATTCAACAAATTACACGAAGGAAAAAAGACATTCAAGGAAAAAAAAAAATAGTTTGTTCATGCTTAATTGTTACTCTTTTTTTTTCCCAAATATGTCTGAAACTATGAAAAATTATTGTACACACATACTTTGGGTCAAGCATATCACAAAGTCTGTAGGAATTTTGCAGTTTACTATGCCTAATACACAAGATTATTTAAGTGCATAATCTGATGCTTGGAAAAAAACAGTTCTCAAAACTGAGCAGACTGGTGTCGTGTCTTCTCCAACACGTTCACCGGCCATTGCAGGACGTCCTTGTTTTGTATCAGGCAGCATCACCTTTCTGACATTTGCTTCTTTAATTTTCCAGATGGCATATTCTCTATGTCCGAGATGTATTTAATTTAGTGTATTTGGTAGTTTCTGATCCTGTGACTGTCCAGTTTAAGTCTGAAGGTGTCTGGAAACACGTGGGAGTGGGTTAGGGTGGGTGTGTGCATTTCAACACACGTACACTTGCTTGCAATCTTTAGGAACCATGTAACTGCACAGCATCTTAGATACTAATCCTTGAATTATGTATTGCACCAAGTAATCATATTTTAATTCTTCATTTTTGCGTATATGCTGCTTTTTTTACAACATTAAAAACAAACAAACAAACAAACACAAAAACCACTATTTGCATGTTGGCATTTCTTTCTAGGAATAAAGTGATACTATGAGAATTCTGTTTTTTTTTTTTTTTTTTTTTTTTTTTTTTTTTTAGCATAACCTTGCAAGTTTCCATACTTGCATATCTCATAATTCTTTATCTTCATATGATCTTCATATGTTATTAAGGCTGTGGTATATGTTATTATAACCTTAAATAGTTTTTTGCTGTTTAAAATAACAGATTTATTATAATGTGAGCGGACAACATGAGGACTGGTGTAAAACTCCAGTGTTTCCTGACGTGAAAGATTTAACATTATAGCTCTAGCTTTTTGCTTTATTGTCATTTTAGATTGAACTATTAAGTCAATCCACTACTTATTCTCTGCATTACCAATCGAATTGGTGCTTGTGATTCATAAATTTATAATAGTAATAATCTGAACAGACTGGAAGCATCTTAATATAAAAAGGGAACGGATCTTGACTTTATTGAGTCCAGCTAGCTGTTGCTCTCATTCATGAAATTTTTGAAGCAAAAAGGGGTTTCTAAAACATAAGTCCTTTCAAGCTGTGTGGTTTTCGATGCACAGTGCCAGTGAATACTGACTGTTAAGGAAGGCTTGGATAAACCTAAAGGAAGCCTGCACGGGTAAACGTCAAAGTAACAAATGTCAGAGGAAATGAGAAAGTACATGAAAAAAGATGAAGTTTTAGCTAAATCAAGAAAACAGAAGGATCATAAGGTCTTGCAGATAGAAATAAGCTGAAAATAAAGGGGGAGAAGAAAGTTTAATTGATTTGCTCCAAGCTCCCCCAAATGCCACTAAACCAAAATTCCTGTGCACCCAGGACCAGAAAGCGCTCAGAGAGGCTGAGGGATGGTGAGGGGTATCAGAGGAGTACACAGCGATAACAAGGTTGCTGCGGGCTGTTGGGGTGGTGGGAGGTGGGGAGTAAGGTCAAATGCTGCTTTCTCCTTTGCTGTGAAGACAAGTGGAGGGAGTCACGCTGTAAAGCCATGCTTGGGTAAGAGCTGCAGCAGAATCTTTCAGAAACTAAAGTGACTGTAGGAGAAGTTGTAACAGAAATGTACAAAATTGAGCGATAGCAAATTGCTGAGATTGGATGATACTCACCAAATAAAAGTCAAAGATGGAATTAAAAAGAAAAAACGAACAATGATCCAGGGAACCCAGGATGTACAGATGTGGAAGTGAGACACCAGAACCAGTAGGGCTGTTGTGGTTTAACTGCGACAGGCATTTCAGCAACAACTGGCGCTGTCCCCAACATCAGGACAGGAGAGAGAAGTGGAAAGGTAAAAGTGTGAGAACTCATGGGTTGAGATAAAGGCAGGACACGAGGTAAGGCAAAAGACGCATACAAAAGCAAAGGAATTCAAAAAGTACATTCACTACTTCCCAGTGGCAGGCAGGGGTTCAGCCACTTCCAGGAAAGCAGGGCTCATCATGGGCGACTCTGAACATCCACATCTTCCTCCTTCTTTCCCCTATATTTATTGCCCAGCACGATACCGTATGGTCTGGAATTTCGCTTTGGCCAGGCTGGGTCAACAGTCCAGGGTCTGTTCCCTTCCAGCTCGTGCTGCACCCCCAGCCTCCTCGCTGGCAGGGCAGCACAAGAAGCTGAAAAGCCCTTGGCTCTGGGTATGCACTGCTCTGCCACAACTAAATCACTGGGGTTTGATCAGCAATATTGCCACCCCAAATCCAAAACACAGCTCCACACTAGCCACTGAGAAGAAAATTACCTCTATCCCAGCCAAAACCAGGACCAGCTGCCGCTTCTTCACGGGGGTTGGGGGATGGCACAGCAGGGCTCGAACAACCAGAAAGGGAGACAAGCCCCTATGCAGTCCCCAAAGTGCCGCATAGGAGAGGAGAGCATTTTATCAGAGGGTGGTGGTGGTTTTCTTGTTTCCTTGTTTATTGCCCTGTCTTGGGAAGAGCTCCTCGTGAAGCATCTCAAAGGAACCGCAGCACTGAATTCCAGGACTCCTTCCTGGCAGACCTGAAGCCTTTTGCTTCTCCAGAGGAACTGCTGCACCTCTCACTTCTTTGCTCAGTCTGCTGCTATGCTTTGGGCACTGCCACAAAGGCTCTGGCTGCATCTTCAAGCACCCTCTCCTTAGCCTTCTTGTCCCCAGACTGAGACGCCTCTCAGCATCCCCCCTTCCCAGGCCCATGGTGGTCCTCTGAGGGACTCCTCCCGTTGACACCAGTACAGCAGCCAGTTCCCCTCCTCCCCTCTCCCTTAGGGCTCCATGAAGAAGAGATGCCACTTCTTCAAGTGGCACGGGGGATGGGAAAGAAGAGCTCACACAACCCTCAACAATTATCAAAACAACAATTTATTTACACAATGTCTTACAGGCAGGCCTGCAAGACATCCAGCCTGGTGGTTCTGCCCAAGTTAGTGGTGGTGGGC
>CM021766.1:89518530-89680173 GCA_011076525.1 Nettapus auritus | reverse complement strand
GTGGGACAGGGGAGAGAATTGGGAAAAAAAGAAGATAGAAACTCAAGAGTTGAGAAAAAAGAAGATAGAAACTCAAGAATTGAGATAGAGACAGTTTAATAGGACAGAAAGGAAAGGGAGAATAATAAAATTTATACTTAAACAAATAATAATAAAAAAAAAGAAAATACAAAACAAGTGATTCCCACTGCAATGGTTCACCTCCTGCTGACTGACAGCCAACCAGACCCGAAGCAGTGGCCCCACCTCCCAGGCCAACTCCCCCCATACTTATTGCCCAGCACGATGCTGTATGGTCTGGAATTTCCCTTTGGCCAGGCTGGGTCAACAGTCCAGGGTCTGTTCCCTTCCAGCTCGTGCTGCACCCCCAGCCTCCTCGCTGGCAGGGCAGCACAAGAAGCTGAAAAGCCCTTCGCTCTGGGTATGCACTGCTCTGCCACAACTAAACCATCGGGATGTGATCAGCATTGTTCTTACCCAAAATGCAAAACAGGCTCATACTGTGAAGAAAATACTGTCGCAGCCGAAACCAGGACAGGAACTATAGCTAGAGAAGTACGTACCATCACACGGTGAATATGATTTAGTTTCACAGAGAGAAGTTCTGTCTTACTCTTTTTTGAAGTGCTCAGCACACAAATCCATAATGTCAATTGGGCTTTTATTTTCTACTGAAGTTTCATAAAGGTATTTGCAGCATCTCTTTTCCAGGACTTGTGGTGATGAAGTAGTGATAATAGAGAAGGTTTCTGCACAGGTAAATAATTGATTTATAAAATAAGAAACAGAAGGCAGGAGTGAATGACAGTATTAAGGTAAGGACCTCTACTGTTCCACCTGTTCATAAACATACTATGAAAGAAGCAGAGAGGGACATCTTACTGATGTTGCAAAACTATTAAGGATGAAGGCTGAGGGTAGAACTGCAGCAGGATTGCACACAATCTCAGAAATACCGCAGTGTCTGGGGGATAAAATGATGAAATGCAGCATAGATGAGAGTGATGTATGTGGGTGCAAACCAGTTTTAACTTCACACACAGACTGGTGGCCTCTGTGCTGACTGTTACTGCTTGGGAACTCTATTTTCAAGTACACTTGCTAGCCCTGTGTTTGGTAATATCTAAAGATATCTGCAAGATATATTAAATGTTTTGTTATAAAAGACTAGAGTATGTTATTCCATTGTATGAATCTGTGATTGGCTTATGCGCTGAATTATTGTGTGCCATTCTGGTTCCTGCATCTCAGAAAGCTGGAAGGGCAACAGGGCTGATCAGAGGAATGAAGATTTGCACCAGTTTCTGTGTGGGGAATAACTAAATATGTTAGGATTCTTTGGCCTGGGAAAAGGATGTTACACATTTGAGGTCTCCAAAATCAGACCTGGCATGCAAAGGGTGACTGGGGTTGGACTTTTCATGGTCTCTTCCAGTATAAAACCTCAGGACCATCAAAAAAGCAAGCAGGAGACATTTTAAAAAAATAACAAAGGTGTGTTTATTACACAACAGGCATGGTGAATATCTTGCCAAAGAAAGTTTGAGTTGAAGCAACTCTGCATAATTTTTTTTTGGGGGGGAAGGGGCTGGACAGAGTTAAAAACGCATATTAATTTAGCATTCCTAGGTAGACAGCCTGTATGAGGTTCATGATATCTCTGGAGGTAAAAGGAGATGTTGAAAAAATGTTCAGTGGGGCTATCAAATGTGTTTACCTATTTCTGTTGTTCTCTTAGTGTAGTGTCTGCTGCTAGTTCCTGCTGTAGATAAGACATGGGCTAGACAGTCCTTTGATCCAAACTAGTGTGGGTTTTTATATGTTCTGTTCCCAAAGCCATTTTAAGAGTAGGTAGGTCTTGCACTTAGTAACCATCGTGATCTGCTTGTGGTAAAAAATGTTAGAAATAGTTAATTCAGAAATAGCTGCTGCTCTTAGATGTGCTGTTCAGAAGATTTTTTTTTTAAGTTTATGTTGTATATATGGCTAAAACAGGCCCAAATAGGCATTCAAAAATATTCCAAAAATCTTTTGAATTGTGAAAGAAGAAATAATTAGATGTAGCATGCCTTACAAGTTGGACTACATGTTAAATGTTCTTCGGAGAATGTAGACCTGTTTCTCTGTTAGACAGCCTGTTTGCTGATGTATCTCTCAGACTAGTTCCCACTGTTTAAAAGTCTGAAATGTACGTACAGCCACTGCAGTGTCCTGCCTTGAGATGTGTAAAGTTTGTGCTGATTATTCTATCTCAAGGACCTATGCTTTGTTCAAGACTATATCACTTTGTCTGATTAGTGGGATTGCTAGTCTCCGTATGTTGGAGCGATTACCTTTCTTTGATCAGTTGCATCTTTCCTAAGGAGAAGCTTACTTCAACAGCAAATTTATGGAAATTATTTAATGGAGTCATCTCTGAAAATTATTTCCATGTTTATATGGCTCTGGAGATGAACTCTCAAAAAATACTTACTGCCACTTCTCCTTTGTTCGCAGCTAGAGTGTATCTTGCCACTCTTTGCTTGTTCTTATGTGTAATTTGAAACTGAAAAATAATGAGGGTCTTTTTTTATCCCTAAAAGAACAAGACCCTTAAAGAAAGCAAAATAGATGCTTATGAGCTTTTTGGAAAAGGTCTTCTTTAAGTCCTGGAACTTGGAATTAATTCTTCAGTGTACAGGATCTTGTTCTCTGAATGATCTCCTGAAATTTTGGAGATCACTGTGAAAGAAAAAATACTTAAGTCGTTTTTTAAGAAAATAGCTGTCGTTTGATTGTCACTGGTAGCTTGTCTTTTGCCATCAGTCTTGGTGGTATTTGAGAGAAGAAAGAGTTATTTGATTTTCAAGCTATAGGACAGCTGTTGTTGGTTTTGTAGAATCACAGAATATCCTGGTTAATAAGGCGGCCACAAGGATCATCAAGTCCAACTCCTGGCTCTAGACAGGATCATCTACAAACCAAACCATATGTCTGAGAGCATTGTCCAAACACTTCTTGAACTCAGTCAGGCTCGGTGCCGTGACCGCTGCCCGGGGGAGCCTGTCCCAGTGCCCGACCACCCTCTGGGTGCAGAACCTTTCCCTAATGCCCAGCCTGACCCTCCCCTGTCCCAGCTCCATGCCGTTCCCTCGGGTCCTGTCGCTGTCCCCAGAGAGCAGAGCTCAGCGCCTGCCCCTCCGCTCCCCTCGTGAGGGAGCTGCAGGCCGCCATGAGGCCTCCCCTCAGCCTGCTCTGCTCTGGGCTGAGCAAACCAAGGGACCTCAGCTGCTCCTCAAACATCTTGCCATCCAGACCCTTCACCCTCTTCGTAGCCATCTTTTGGACACTCTTTAGTTTTACGTCCTTCTTATATGCCCCCAGCTGCACACAGCACTTGAGGTGAGGCGGCACCAGCACAGAGCAGGACGAGCCCTTCACTTGACTGGCTAGCAATGCCATGCCTGATGCACCCCAGGACATGGCTGGCCCCTGCTGGCCCCTTCAGGGCACACTGCTGGCTCACGTTCAACTCGCTGTCAACCGAAAATCCCAAATCGCATCCATGGGATTGCTTTTCAGCCTCTCCTCCACCAGTCTGTACATATATATAGCTGAGGTTGCCCTGTCCCAAGCGCAGAATCCAGCACTTGCTCTTGTTAAACTTCATACAGTTGGTGATTGCCCAGCCCTCTCATTTGTCAGGATCTCTCTGCAAGGCCACTTCACCCTCAAGGGAGTCAACAGCTCCTCTATTTAATTTGGGAAAAGTAAGTTCTCTGTTGTACAGAGATCTCCTGCCCCGCCAGCTACGAGTGTGCTGGCTCTATGAGTTGATGGAGTCTTGAGAGCTGAGCTGCTTAGTTAAAAGTTCCCCAGCAAAAAGCAGTTATTAACTGAATTCATTGGCAAGCAGATCTGTTCCCTGGTCTTGTTTGCACTATTGAGGGACTTATCTTCTGTGCTGGCAAATACCCAGAGGAAGGGTGGTCTGGGGCAGAAATGAATGAGAACAGGGAAACAGGAGGGATCTCTTCTTATAGTAGGAAGAAATGAATTGTGAAACTGTGCTGTGAAGTTTGGAATGCTTGCATTTGCATTTCTACCTTGAACCCTCTACTTGCAAGTTGTGAAAGGTGTATTCTCAGCAGAAATTGAATACCTGGAATTTCCCAAAGTACCATTTGAATTAGTCAGATTTGTATAGAGGAAGATGTTGCCACAAAGACACAGCGCAACTCTTGTAATGTGTACTTAGAGGATATGAGAAAATACCAAAAGTGGTGTTAAAGGTGATAATTATGGAGTGAAATTGTCTTTTTCTAATAGTATTCTTGGCTTAGGGTGTTCTTGTTGTAAAAGTTGCATTGTAATCACATTGTAAACCAATTTATGTCTTGTCAGGTGTTTTGTAAGGTATTTAGGGAAACGCTAATTCTTGCAAACAGTTTCCAAGACAAATGTGACTTTTATCCATTTTTTAGTTTTATGCCTCTTAAAATAGTAACCACTAAATCTTTCTTCTGAGTTTACTATATTCTTTATCTAATCTTCCTGGAAACTAATTCTCATCATTTGAGCCCATATGTTCTTTCCCTCAGCACTCTGGGAAGAGGGAGAAAATCAAAGGAACTCTGAGGTCAAAAAAAATAACACTCTTGAGCTGAAGCTCGAGGTATGTTCTGCATCCTAGGAGCCTTTGTTCTTCTGCCTCTTTCCTTTAAACTGGGATTCGTACAGGAGTAGGTTGAAGTTTTTGAAGGTCTTCATATATATGGAAGCCAGTTCATCATGTTACTAATGATGAACAAACCTTACCTGTAGGCTCTGGGAAGTGCACCTGAATCCATCTCTTTATAAATTCCAGTAGAAGCAAAGGGGAAGCTGTAGACTTTTTACAGTAAATCAGTAAAAGTGAACAAACAAAATGCTCTAAAAAAAATGACCCATCTCCCTACCCATAAAGTTAAAAGGTGTCTCTTTTACTTGTGATATTTAAAAGCAAATTTCTTATTTTTTCAGTGAAGTAGAAATAACTGAAAAACAAATTTAGGCCAGTTGTGTAGAAGCATTTGACAATTTGACAGAAGTTTCTTCTTTTATAATCTGAATAATATGAACTCTGACCCACATTCCTATTATTTTTTTTGGTCAATGTTACATGATTTGCAAAACTCAGTAAAATACATATGTCTAAATGAGCCCTACACCAAATTGCTTGAAATGCTTATAAATTACACGTTTGCAGATGACAACTCTTGCTCATCCAAATACAATGCCAGAGTGAGATATGAAAAGCAATTGGATTTTCTGATTTCTAAAACACAGAATTGCTCTTATGCCTAAAAGGAAGCTGTGCGTAAACCAATAACGTAGTAAGAAAAGAAATTTATTTACTGTCATAGTTTAACCAGGAAGGTATGCTTTGTACTGATGGTGATTCATTCAGCATTTTGCGCTAGCATACATGTCCCTTAAGATCGGATATCACAGATGCAGAATAGCTGAAGCATGCTGTTTATGAAGTTTCTGGTTGGTGTTTTGAGCTGCCATAACCATGAGCTACAATGAATATGAATTTCTAGAGTCTTTAAAATAGGATTATTAATTTTCCTGATAGAAGGAGAATACAATTAGGTTGTCTCCTCACACTTATTGCTTCACTACTGACACCTCACAGGTCCTCAGCACTGTGTGATGCCTTCTCCTTTCAGCTTATTAGTCCTGTGTGCTAGATGCAAGGAGCTAGAGAGATGTTGCACTACTGTGCAGCCATTTAGAGGTATATGCTTCTTGCCTGCCATAGCACTGCATTGCAGACCTGCTGTGACACATATGGGACACATGGATTTGTGCCTCAGTCCCAGCAGCTTGCACCCCACATCTGTACACTGCTTGTGGAAGCTTGGTGGTGGACTGCCCTGACCTATATAGGAAGAACTTTTAAACTAACATCTAACTTAAACCCTTCTTTTTTTAGTTCAGGTGCTCCTTCTTGTCCAAGCCATGGTGGGGAAGAAAAAACACTGAATTTGACTTTGCAGCTGTCTTTGGTATCTTTCATCTTTTCCTCAAATTTTCTTCTCTGGTGGTGTCTTTTCTAGTGGTATCTTTGATCAGAGATCACCTGTTCTGCACTGCTCAACATTCTTACTGCTTTGCACTATGGATCACATCCATACGTTTTTCTTGAAACATCAGTAAATCAGTCTGTACAACAGTCTTGCATCTGATGCCTAGGCATTACTAAGTAAAGTTGTTACTAGAGGTGTATCTCACAGACATCACTAATGTATGTGCAGATCATATGAAATTCTCTTTTTATGCGTTAACATAATACTGACTTTCTGATAATCCCTTGTAACCACTGTCTGTTTACTCAGAGCTACTGGCAATTCCACATATTCTAGTGACACCTGATTTTTTATGTATTTATTTATTTTTCTATCAAAATACACTACTTTTTTTCCTGGTTGAATGCCATTTTTTTCAGGTGGCTTTTTAATTTGTCAGGGCCACTCTGATTTGTGATCTGTGCCCTTAAATTACCGCAGGTCTTCCCAACTTCGTGACATCTGCAAACTTCAGTAACCGCAATGCGTTTCATCAGGTTGCAGAATGACATCAGACTAGGACATACGTGTTGGTTCATGATTAACTTTTCTGTTACTCTGTTACTGCATCTGTAATGAGAAATGGATTTTCAATATAAGATTTTCTTACAAGTTGCACAATTACATCAGCAAAAGACATGTCTGAACTTGGAACTTAGATTTGAATAAAATTCATCTGAGGAGAAGAACAATCCTTGTCTGAAGTGAAATGTTAGGAAAGCTGCCTAAATAGAAGGGTAGAATTAGTTTTAGGTTTGGATTCATTTTGGATGCTTTCTTATGAATGAGAAGTAGATTTGCGGCTGTTCCCTGAGATGGTTAAGTTCACAGCAATTATTTTTGGCCATTCAGATCATTCTTTCTCTGTTGGTTTCTTTTTGTAGCTACCATAATAAGACTTTTGCCCGTCTTTGTAGTCTCTGGGGGGAAATCTAAAATGGCTGCTTGTTCCAACACTAAGTCTGTCCTGTAGTTGTAGATGGGTATTTTAATTTCAGATGAAGTTGATACTTCAGGTGCCTGCATCAAGCCAGGATTCTGCCTTGTCTCCTGTATACTCAAAGGTAGTTTGGGGGCATGCTCATAGAAGTTAAGACCTAGTTTCTTCTTCTACAGCACAGAAAAAAAAAAAAAAAATACAGGTAAAATAAGGAGATATTTCAAGGGCAATTTTAAAACATTTTTGACAACTGAAATACATTTGTGCCATGGTTCCTGTTTGATTGAAAGGAAACGGATTTACTCGAAAATTTAATTATAGCATGTTGAAACCTGAGTTCTCATACATGCTGTTAAATATTTAGATGTATTTTCTTCTAACAATCCAAACTGTTAAATTGTTCTGGATTTTGGTTGTTGTTTTGATTGTGTTTTGTTGGGTTGGGTTGGGTTGATTTTGGAAGGATGTGGTGAACCGCATTAAAAAAATTGAAAACTGTATCACCCATGAGGGTTTCAGTAATTGTGAGGTTTCTATGGGATAGGCCTGAGGTTTAAGAGACCAACAAGGCTAAGGAGGTTGGCTTGACAAAAGCATAGGGCTTTAGTGGGAACAAGCATATCCTTACTGCAACCAGGAGAAGTGTTTTTTTGCTGCACTATCATGATCGTTGCTGCACAGCTAGCACTTCATCCCACCAGATGCATTGAGGCTCTCGTTGCAGAAGACCCCGTTGGAACTGTTAATGTACTAAATTCTTAAAATACAAGCACGGATAACTTGCAGGTAGTATTTAGCCCCCTTTTTTTGTGAAGTGTCCTTAAATAAAATGTTGACAGGTTATTTTTTTCCACTTCTGTGTGATGGTTGACAGAATCAGTTTCAAAAAACAGGTCCTTGTTACAAAAACATTACACTGCTTTGATATCCTCTGAAGGAGCTGACATGAATTAAATGTCACAGAAAATACAGAAAAATCAGGCTTTTCAGCAGCTGAAGTATGAAACCATCCAGAGTTTTTAGTGCAAACTCATATTTAGTGTTCTTACTGTGGCTTTGGTTTTGGGAACTTCCCTCCTCTCCCCTCAAATTTTATTACACCAGACACTTACTTCTCATATAACTAAAATACTAAAAAGTATAACACTCCTCAAAATCTGCAGATTATATAGATTTTGGTCTATAACTTCCCATTTCAACATTATAGAAGCTTTTTTAAACTGTGAGGTATTCGGGCTCTCTTCACTGAGGCCCCACGTATTCCTAAACACTCCTTCCCCTTCTTCAAGTACCTCATAATATTTGTATGTCAAAGGCTGGATTTGTTGTTTCAAGTCAAGCTTTATTTATATATATATATATACTTTTCTCTCAATTTTCCGGGAAAATATCTGTCAGCAGCTGTTTCTGGTTAGTCTGTTAAGAGAATCTCGCGTTTATTTTAATAATCGTGTGGATGTACAAGGTTTATTGTGCACTCCTCACTTCCAGTGGATGAGTTTTGAATAAGGTAATTTGGTTCAGCAGTCATTCAGGAATTACACATGACTTCAGGTGGGAAAGGAGGGCAAAAATAAGCAAACTTTTCCTGGGAATAATAATTAGAAGGGAGCCCAAAAAAGCAGAATCTGGGAGTCTTGGAGTTCTTGCCAGTACATGGAAGATTCTACCTGGTGGTTGAGAGTGCTGAGAGTGTTCCTCTTCTAGAACGTTTTATCAGCTCAACAGAGGAACGAAATTGTGTTCTTGGAGCAGTTAGTTCCAGAAAGGGATGTTTTCTGTGCAGACTGTGTTCCTCCTCAAGGTGCAGAGACAGCCTTCCAGCTAATCTTCTGGCTCCAGGATCTCTGTTATGTGTCTTGCCGTCTTCTCTGCCCTCCTGCCAGTGCTCCCAAAATTGCAAAGATACAAGCAGTGTACAAAAGCATAAAATGTAAAACGGGAAGTTAACATCAACACGCTGCATTTATCTTTGCTATGAGGGTGTGTGTGACACCAGTTCTGCAATGATGTAACTGTTAGGGCATTTTTGAGAGGAGGAACTTAGAGTTGATAGGGATATTTTGGTTGCTCAGATCCAAGACAAGAACCTCAGTGTCCTTCTCAAATAAGAGTGAACAACTAGCATAATGCAATGGTGAGATAAATTTTGGAGTGTGGCTTTTGTGACTGTAGTCTGAAGGCACAAGTTTTCATTTTAGTTGTGTGACATTTCACTGGCATGAGTGTGATAGTGCTGTGAAAAGGATACAGCATTTAGCTGCCTGTTTGCTGTCTCATGAAGCTGTGGTGACACTTAACAGAAGAGTACCTTGTTTTGTGGCCAGCGACCTGGATATATATTCACCAGGATTTAATTAGATTACAAAACTTTGTAGTTGCTTTTTATCATTGTAACCTAGTAAGCAACCTAAAAGCCATGAGAATAAAGATACTGAGACTAAATACGAGGTGCTGAGTTATTTTCATCTGGAAAGTCTTGTAGGTGTGTAGGAAAGTAAGAGCTTAACCAGCCTATGTCAGTTCTTGGACCAGTGGTTTTAATCCATTGAGAATAAGCAGGTAGAGAAATATGAAGAGATAAAGAAAATGTATGAAGAAGTTGAAATGGAAAAGGACAAAAAAAAAAGTAGCTCGTGCATAGAATGGTACCGCTTCTCATAGATAAAAGATTCTTTTTAGATGCCTGGGCAGTTTCTTTCCAGAAGTTTATCCCAGGAACCCACTGTGTGTAAAAAGCAGTCTATTTTTTGTTTATTTTTTCTCCTATAGATGGCTTAAATGATAAATACAATGGATGATTGTCCTCTTCATAGGGAACAAATGCAAAAGGGTTACATTTTCAATTGCGTGATTTGTGGCACTAATGGCTTAGCAATTTATCAAACTACCTTGTATTTTAACATATACGTAAAGATATCTTTATAGTTCCCAGAATCCTACTGCCAGTAACGTTTAACAGAGTTTCTTTGATCGTTTTAGAGGTGTATTTGATGCTTCTCTCAAAATGGCTGGGTTCTATGGACTCTACACATGGCTGACTCACACTATATTTGGGATTAATATAGTCTTCATACCATCTGGTAAGAATTTGAATAATTATAATCTATTCATAGGTAATATTGCATAATTACACAAGGGCAGTAGGATTAAATGTTGCTGATGAGATTAGTCCCGAAGTTATTTTTAGAGAACATGATATCAGAATCTGGCAACTATCAGAATTGAAGTTGTGTATGCAGCCTTAATGTGGTTGATTTGTGTAAATGTCTTAAGACAGTTTCTAATTACAAAATTGGGTACTTTTTTTTTTTTAAATCATGACACCTGAGGCTGTTCGTGGACTCAGTATATGGTATGAACTCAGAGAGTAGCTATTCATATTTTTTTTTCTTTATTCCCCATTCAATATATAACCTCATTTTCATTTCCCGTTTATTGTTCAAACCAGATTTGGAAATATACTTTGACAAGTTTAATACTTTTGTATGATGCATTGGAGTTCAAAGAGCTTCTCAGCATTAACTGATTCCTCCAAGTTTAAATTAAACTACCATGGATCTAATTATTCCATGAAGACTGTACAGCTTGTCATATCTCTTATTTCAAAATCTTTAGATCCAGCTGTGAATTTATATAGTGCTGCTGAAAATTTACTCCAGGCATGTTTCAAGATGACCATGGGTAGGGTGAAGAGAAGTCCCTGATTTCTGTCTTATTTCCATAGCATTACCTTTTTCTGTTTTTCACAACACATCCCCAGCCAGCTATTTTACTTCTGTTTGTTTTGCTGGCTGTAATTCTTTACCCTTCTGTTCAGTCCAAGTCTTTCCAGGTTTTAACTTCATTCTGCATGCCTTGGCTTTTGTTTCCTCTGTAATTGACAGGCGCTGTTTTTTCAGGATGCCTAAATGCAGGAAGATACGGTATCATGGAAATGCACAATAGAGGCATGCTTCCTATTCTCAGTGCTGTTGCCTGACTGCATTACCAGTCTCTGGTTTCTGTTACTCGCTAAGTTTTAGCTTTTGGAATGGCTGAACAGTGTTCACTGAAAAATCTCCCTGTTCCCCTTTTCCCCCTATTCCTGTGTAAAAAAAACAACAACAAACAAACAAAAAAACCCCACCACAACAAAAACAACAGTTGTACCTTCATGTACTAAGGAACAGTAAGGGAAGCCATAAAGCAACAGAAAAAATATCATACGATATCTTGTAATAGAAAACATCTGTATCATAAAGTACAGCTATCTTAAAGGCACTGGTTGTCATTAGACCTACTTAGAAATACAATTGTTCTTGTTTCAGCTACCTTCAAAATCTTAGTTTTTACCTTTTGGTTAATGAGAACACAAAAAGGAGCAAAAAAAAATTATTATTATTATTATTTTTTTTCTATTGTGCTCATTCATTTTGCATTAAATTAGAATGACAGCAGGACTACATCACTTGAGATTACTAGGGGTGTTTGAATAAGCAGAAGGCTGTATGCCTGTGTGGACACATGCATGTGTCTGCACAGATACGTATTTATTTATATGCATAAACACATGAAGTCAAGGGTTTTCTATTCACCTGGTTTCTCACAGTACTACTTACATTATACCGGTTGTTTCAACATCTCACTGAGACTTCCTTTTGTATACTGTGTTGTGCACAGGTGCTAATTTTGTGGTTACATGAAATTTGAATGATTGGTATAACTTCATCTTTTTCTTAATTGGTGTCTCTATTGGAAGTAACTCTTTGTAAGTAATAGCTGGTGGAGCTTTTCTGTATGGGGAACAGTTCCGTTTTCATAAATACAGTTCTTTTTTTCCTCGATCACAGTTATAATACAGTAAGAGCCTTATGTGCTATCTCTTCAGTGTCTTGTTTGCAACAGTTGATAGAAGTGAGACTACTGGTGTGGCTCAAATGTCAGAGTTGAACTGTAAATGTGTTTGTACTTATGTTTCTCTGGTCTTGTTCTCACCCCTGCTTTTGTGTGCTCTAGCATTAGCAGCAATCCTTGGAGCAGTTCCATTTCTGGGGACATACTGGGCAGCAATCCCTGCTGTCCTAGACTTGTGGCTTGTGCAAGGACAGGGATGCAAAGCCATTTTGCTCTTGGTTTTTCACCTGTTGCCAACCTATTTTGTAGATACAGCAATATATTCAGATATATCGGGGTAAGTATATTGAAAATGTTTTAAATTTACGTATTGTAAAAATGCTTAATGAACAACGATGCACTTACATTTACTTCTATGAAGCATGTATAAAAGTATTTAAGCACAAGAGTAGGTGTAGTGATACCTCAGTAAAACTGACTTAAGTGCCATTACTTCCCAGGCCTCTTTTCTGTGAAATTTGTCATTTCAGAGGTCTAGAACTCAGTTTTTTGAGTTCAGTCGAAAAACTGAGTTTTTGACTGAACTCAGTCAAAAATTAAACTGCTCTGGCTGGTGAAGTAAACTTGTAAACTAATGACATCTTGCATTCTCCTACATATCACCTAATGCCAAATGATGCTGCAGAACAAACAGAAAATCCGTGAGAGTTATGGACCTGAAAAAAATCCTGTAATTTTTCAAAATAAGCTATGAAAATTTTGAGGATTGTTTTGAAGCCAGCCTTTATGTTGTGCCACTGTGCCCCAGTGTAGAAAATCTATTGATTTTCGATTCATGTTTAAATGTGTTGAGACAGCTGAAAGTGTGGAATTGGAGAGAGGCTTCTACTGAGACAGGAGCCAGAGCTGTTTTCCTGTTGTTGGAGCTGAACACAGGTTTCTGGAAAAATCTTGCTAGGTTCCTGGCTACCTGTATTGAGTTGAAGTGTCTCCTGGTTTTAGCTTTGAGTTTGTACGCAAAGATTTTACCTTGTAAATCCCATTGTGGAACTCAAACTAGAAAAATGTAGAAGTGAAGTTTTACAGAGCTATCAAAATATGAACAGTCAAGGTTCGTATGTGCAAGACATGTTCACAACCATGTACAATATAGATTAAAAGTTATACTGTTCTAGTCACTGCTTCAGTCTTAGTCATCAGAAGCAAACCTAGTAAATTATTTTGAGAACTTTTAATGACAAGGTGTAAATGCTCAATCAGTCTTTGTTTTAATTCATGCTCCAGACGTAGTTGTGTGCTGAAACTAGTCTTTCATTTGTATTAATTTGTATTGTAGTGAATTAATGTAGAATAAAGACATTAAGTGTTCCAGCTGTGTTGTTAGAAATTCATTTTTTTGTCCACCAAATAGTTGCACTGAACAGAGAGAACCTTATGATAATATGAGCAATATTAATAATCTTTTTCATAGACTGTGACACTAGTTATTTTCCATGAATTAAAGCTAACAGGTGAAGTATAATCAAATTACATTATTTTTTTCAACAATAAATTGTGGATAAATTTAAGGCCAGTAGCTATTTAAGTAGCCAATAATTCTTCTGCTTATTGAAATATATTTTTTGACTTTGTGGGCTGTGGGCTCTGTTCACTGTCCAGAAAATATACGTGGCAAGAATGGATTTTCTAATGATGGAGCAAAATCGTATTCTTCCCATTACATAAAACAGTAAGCATCATGCTGCCTTGCAGATTAGGTTAATTCTATTTGAAATAGCTATAATTAGGTTATGCAAGGTTTTCTAAATATATTAAGTTTATACTGTAGCTCTCTTTTATCAGGTGATCTGTTGATTTAGCAAACCAGCCAGAAAAAACTTGAAAAAACGATACAAGTATTAGAGAAAAATATTCGAAATTTATAAAGGTTTAGAAATGAATCAAGTGTCTACTGTTGGAGCGACATAAAACTTTAAGGTTGAGTCTGTCCTCTCAAAAAAAACAATCTGTTTGGCCCTAACAGTATGTTAAATTTGATCTTGTTAAGACATGATTATGAGTATGATGTAATAGATCACATTTCATGATCTTATCATTACATGCAGAATTTAGAGCAACTTCCTAAAAACTGGATACTAAGTTTCAACTGTAGGCTTTCTAGTATAATTCCTAAAAGATATATGGTAACTGTTCTTTGAAAGATGAAATGTAAATTGCTATCATTGTGTAAATTAATGTCTCTTCTCAGGGCTTCAACATAGTAAATGTTGCTATCTGTCTTAAAATTTAACGATTCTTGACCATAAAGCTTGAACAGTCTTTGTAATCTTTCCATTTTCAAAATGGAAATGTTTTTACCATTAACTCCTTCAGACCCCTTGAAGTGTTCAGGTTCAGGTTGGATGGGGCTTTGGGCAACCTGGAAGGTGTCCTGACTTTGGTAGGGGTGTTGGAAATGGGTGATCTTTAAAGGTCCCTTTCAACCCAAACCATTCAATGGTTCTGTGATTCTTCCAGCAGTTCTCTAGAAAATAGCTACTGTAGATATTGCTACCATTATGTGTTATAAATTTTGTGTGATATATTGTACAAATATAGTACAGAATGCAGCTTAGGGTACTTGTGCAGTCATTCAGACAGCAGTTTATTCTAAATACTGGCATCTGTAAATATATGTCACTTTTTAAGCTTAATGATACTGCGTGATTAATCCGCATTTAATAATCAATAGTATTGTTGCTTGTTGTTCTTACTTTAATTTTATCCTTCTCGTGTGTAATTCCAGAGGTGGTCACCCTTACCTGACAGGTCTTGCAGTAGCTGGTGGGGCATATTACCTGGGACTGGAAGGAGCCATCATAGGACCAATTCTACTTTGTATACTTGTGGTTGCCTCCAACATATACAGTGCCATGTTGGTTAGTCCAACAAATTCAGTGCCCACTCCATCACAAGGAGCGTGTCCATTACAGATTTACCGGTAAGCTTTCAGTGCCTTACATGTACGCACGATAAGTATTTACATGGACTACTGTAGACACACATAGGTGTAGAGAATGTGTGCATAAGTTTGTGTACGTGTATGCCTGCACACATAGGTGTGTGCAGTATTCAGAAAGGATTCAGCTATCCTGTATTCTAGAAATAAAAAGTACTGTAAAATTCTCACTGGAATTTGTAAACTTGAAATGTTTGTCTAATGTCTCTCAGCTTCTTATGGAAGGCTCTTTTAGAATATTCATTGACAATACCTTTGTATCTTATAATACACATGCTGCCTTTGTGCTTGAAGATAATTGAACATCCCCTGTTCCCTGTGTAAAACTATTATTCATGGATATCTGATGGTGTTTATTGGCCTTAATAAGAGCACTGTCTGAGGATATTGCACTTTGTGTTACTTTACAATACTGCAAAATATGAATAAACATACTTGATTTTAAAAGAATGGGATTCCTTTATATGCCATTATTCCATTAAAAGTGTGGTCTTGATTAATCTCTTTATTGAAATTACCAAATGTGGAATATAGAAATGTATTTTTAAACGGTACAGCTAAGGAATGGGATGAATAAATTCCTAACTGAATATTTAATTAGAGTTGGAAATCATATCGTGAAATTATTAATGACAATAGGCATTTTAATGTCTCTACTGTCTTGTTTAATTATATAGGCTAGCTCATTATACATATATCTTAAACAGATTCTATGCTTGTGAGCAATTCTTTGCTTCATTCACATGAATAATGTTGTCATCTTTCATCTGACGAAAAAAATCACTAATTGGACCTGTCTGTAGTCTCTGACTTGTGGAACTTATGCTCCTAGACTTTCCATATACTACAAATAGTGCTGCCTGCAGTACACACAAAAACTTGCATGTGTTTTTTCCCTGCTTCATTTGTAGGAAACCAGACATTTTTCAGTCACTCAGAAAACTTGAATCTTTTTATTTTTTTCCAGGTCACCTAGAGAGAGTCCTGAGGAGACGAAAATGGCTGCCGAATGAGGACGTTCCTGTGCTACATCTATTTGACACGAGAGAATCATTCTCTTCTCTCTTGCATTCACAACAGCCATGGCCTTCTGTCCCTTTCCAGCTGAACCTAGGGACAGCTCACGGGGAAGTGTAGTTTGGGTGTTAGGAGAAACCACTTCCCAAATTACTGCTGGCCTTACATTATTGTGCACTTTGCTTCTTCAAGAGAGGAAGGAAGTCTACTTCCATGGCTTTGCATACTAACACAGTTCACTGCCGCCTTTGTAGACCTTCTATCTTCATAAAAAGAATGGCTGAGAGGACAGGTATATCCACTGGAGTTGTTATCTGCTGAAATGACTAACTTGGCTTTTATTTATTGGGTTATTTGCATTACTAAATTGTAGTAGTTTTACAGAAGGCTAATTCCAAAATATTTATTTTCTGTTCATCTGGTGGCAACAGAGATGTAAACCACTCATTGTTAAATGAAGATTGAATACTGTTTGTTTGCTGCTCCTCAAAGTATTTCTTTCAAGGCTTTAATCATCACCTATAACTCATAAGTACACTTAAATCTTTTCCTCTTATAAGCACTGAAATTTATTGTTGTTGGAGACAGGTATTTCTAATATCTTCCTGAAATTAGTAGACATACAGATTGTAAAATGTGGGTTTTTCTCATATTGAAATAGGAGGACTTGTTTAAATAGTTTAAATCTGCTAGTATTTTGCTGTCTGTTCACCATCCCAGTGGAGTCATCTTGTCAACTAAATTTAATCAAAGTCCTTAAACGTTTTCAATCAGAGGTAATGTACAATTGTCATGTCTACTTCCAATAATAGGAAGAGCTTGAATGGGGATTGTTTTACGTTGTTTTTCAAATGCTGTGACTGAGTTCCATTTACTTTTCGAACAAATGCAAGTTTATTTCTAAAGAGGAAGGGAAAGGAATACAGGCTTTGGTTTTGTTTAGTTCCTTTTTTTGTTTGTTTGTTTGTTTGTTTGCTTCTTCCCTTGTATGCCTCTAGCCAAATACTGTAGAAAGTTAGACAGAGTTCTTAAATTTCCAAAACAGTGCATTGCCTAGGTCACAGAAGCAAACTTCTTTGGTGTTTTTCTTCCAAATGTAATTCTGCTTAAATTGCAGTTTTGGTGACGTTTAAGGCCTTTTGTATTGCTTGTTGAAATACTTTGACACAATGGATCTTTATACCACGGAAAACAGGAAGTGTTTTTTTGGTGGAAGTTTCATACTTGAACAGATTTTCCACAAACACACAGAGGCCCTTGGTACAAAGTAGCAGTTGCACATGCTTAACCAAAGAACCACCTTTCCGTTTCTAGTAACTTATAACTTATCTTGAATTTATTTTAGAGTTTGATTGAGAAGATTTATATTGAATACAGGCATGCCTTGTGTTTATTGTTTACCATAACACAACGGTTGGCACACAGATCTGTTCGTATCTACAGATAAGGATGTCTGATTTGTGTAGAGACAGGTCTCAGTAAATTAAATGTTTATTCTATTCCCATTGCAGAGGTGCTCATAGATTTGGAAGGCTCTTACTTTCTTGATAATACATGTATATTTAGATGATTTCTGAAAGTTTATCACCATGGAAAGTGGCTGGCAAATAGCCTGATACTTATTAAGCAAGAAAGTCCTGCTATAGGTCTGCAATAAACAGGCTGCCTATTAAGAAATAAAAAGCCTAGTCCTCAGATTCTCTAAATTTGCTGCTGCAATTTTACTGGAATTTTATGCCTGAATGTGGGGTTTCAGGTGTGCTAGTTTTGGTCTTGCAAACTTGGAGGTATGTGTTTGGAAAACAGATTCAGGCTTAATGTAGTGGTTGGACTTTAGCTCATTGAAATATGGAAATACCCATTTAATATTTTAAATTCTGAAAGACCTACACATCAATTTGACATAACTATACAGAAGGATATGTTGTTTGTATTAAGTAACTGTCTCCTATTTTAATTTTAATTTCTTTTTTTTTTTTTAATTAATCTTTAATAAAACACATTTTCATAATTGTTACTGGCTAGGCTGGAGGATGGCAGAGAACCTCAGGCTGCTCCTAAATACTCCTGCAACACTCTAACTAATTTAAATGAGATCACCATGATACTTCGGAGACTTTTTTATTCTATTTTTTTTTCTTTTTGTCCAGAATTTTGCACTGAAATGTCTTCTTCACATTATAGCTTCCTGTAGACAGTATTTAATGATTACTAGCAAGAAATATGCATGTTTAATATATTCCCAGTTTGCTGTTTCTCCTCTTTGCTCACTGGTCAAGACATTTGTATTATCCACATTTGTTTACCCAGTTATTTTTGAGACAATCTTTCAGACTCAGCATGGTCATTTTAAAGAGTCATTACAGATCATTCTTTTGTTTATTTGTTTTTAAGTTTTCCTTTTCTTCCTCCCCGTTCACGTGACTGCCTTAGATCAAAGAAGGGTTTCTGATGTGAAGATAGAAACTGATTTCTGACAGTCATCTTAAATAATGGCAAGTCAATGAAATCAGCTGAGAACGATTGTTGCATTTTGATGTTGCTTTTCCAATGTGAAGAGAAATCATTTTGTATGGAGAATTAATTTCTTACATAGTCTTTTTGTTTGTCCACCTTTGAAATGAGTCTTCATACTCGATGCTTGTTTTAAATTCAGCTAGGACTTGCCATGGAGAACCTTCTGTAGTGTGGTATTTCTCAGGAAATGAAGCTTTAGGATCTAGTGCTATGTGCCATGTCTGACTGAGGAATAAATTGTGTGGCTCGGTGGTACAGTAATGGTATGCTGCCAGAAAGAAAGGAACAAAACCTCAGATAACACCTTCTCAGAATATGAAATACAGAATTCTGCCACTCACCCTTGTGTATTTTACCATCTCCATGTTCTTTTCTGGAAAGATTTGGCCTCTTTAAGGCTAGTTTGGTTTAGATCAGTCTCACAGTAACACAGTGACCTCACAGTAACCTGAAAATAATCGAAGTGGTCATTTTGACTTCTGGTCATTTCAACGTACAACTTCCTATTATATTGCTTTGTCTGCAAAAGCAAACAGCAGCTCTGTGAGATGAGCTTTTAAATGTCTTGTAGGCTTCTGAAAAAAAAATGGGACAAGCGGGAAGGGAAACTGCTTGCACACGTGTTTTGTAGAGGCATTTAACTAAAGTTTTCTTAGCAGTGACAGTCTTAATACATTCATAGGTAAGAAGTTGATGGTCTTTAGCTTTACTGTAAACAGTCATTCCAGGGGCAAGGATTTACTTGTACTTGATGCATTTAGGATTCAGTTTGGAACAAAAACAATTTAAAATTCAGAAGGGAGTGCTTATAGTAGTAAACCAAGACAATGTGGTCTCACAGTATTGTAAAATACAATGATACTGTTTTTTATCATTCTCTTCTAGCAAGTCAGGCTTGTTGCAAGTAAGTGCGGTGCCAAAGGGGTAACTGTTTTTGCAAAGAGCCTGAGTTAGCCCTTTCTCCCCTTCCTACACCTAAGCTGAATGTTACTGTACTGCAGCAGAACCAACAGAAGTGAATGTGTGCCCGTTTACAGCCCAGCTTGTTAACCTTAGGTCACTGTAAGCACTGGCGTAATTGAACACGAGGCAGCAAGTTGCAAAGGGTGAGAGTCCAGCACATGCTCATTTTGCCAGCCTTACTGCAATATGCTGGCTTTCAGCACAGATCCGCTGTGACCAGCTGGGAGCAGCAATGGCTTATTTTGAATAAACAGTGTTTAACATTAGAGGCATACGTACAGTATGCATTTTACAGAAATTAACTTGATAGCCCCGTGTCTAATAATTGAGACAACAGTCTGATTTTTCCATTCACATTGGTATACATGTTGGTTCATCTCAGATACCTAGAGGCTTGTCTGATTTCAAAGGGTAAGTGATTTTTCTTCAAGACACTGGGAGAAGAAAGATGCACTTTTTACATTCTGCCAGTGATTATTGGATTAGGAAATCCATAATCTGTTAAATTGAATAAAAGAAGAAAAAAAAAACATTGCAGAGGGAAAATTGGAGGCTTTCTCCAATATTAAACATCAGTGTAATTTCTGAATTAGGTGTTTGGTTGTAATATTAAACAGGATTTCAGAAAGCCTGAAAATAGAAAATTGGATAAAATTATACCCCACTAAAACCAGCAACAGCATTGCTAAATTGCCAATCCCAAGTACTGGTGGCAGAATATTGTAGAGTGCTGCCTTCCCTATGAACGTACACAAAGGATGGGAAAAATAACATTATTCTCCTGAGACTGTATGGCTTTGCATCAGTGGTGGAAGACACTTCCACAACTGCCCTTATTCAGACATAGTGTATATATTATATTGGATTAACTTTCTCACTGCTACCTTTATGGAAACCACATCATCTTCACAAATTCCATCTTGGCTTGTTTTTCAAGGGTATTATTATTATTAATCACTAACGTTTTTTGGTGAAGCATGCTTTGGCAAATCTATTCCCTTCTAATTTCTGATTCCATAAAACTAAAATTGCCTAATACTATACCTATTTGAGGTTTGATCTTTAACCTATTACTGTTGTTCTCTCATTTTCAGTAAAATTCTTTAATGCTTCATGATAAAAATATCCCAGATCACTTTTAAGTGGTAAAATTGGAAATCTAAGAAAATAATTGCAACATGGAAAATGAAGTTGACATTTTGAGACCAGAATCCATGCCAGAAGGATAGAGCCTATTCAGGGATTCCACATGGGGTTCATAAATGCATGTGTTGATGTGCCCCATTAATAAATACGAACAGTGTCTGTTATATTCAGACTTCAACTTAAATTTTGTCTTACCATTTTTTTAAAGATATCTGAGAACGAAATAGTGCCTGTATATAGTGAAAACAAACACTATTTTCTAGAATTAATGTTTACTTCATAAAGGTCAGAGGAGAACCAAGCAAATACTGGTGGGGCGACTAGGACTGTTTTGCTGTAGTTAACATAAAGTTAGGAAAGACTGTTCTTCCATCTAGTAAGGCATTGCTAAGAGATTACTGGTCCTGGAAGTATTTGCACACATCTACTAAAGAGCTGCCAAAATTAGTAGGTCATGAAATACGTCTTCAGATCCCCAGTCTCTTAACCTCTTCTGCACCCTCATCTGGTACCTCATTTTGAATCTGGTTTAGTATATGAGAGTGTTGCTTCATGCTATTTTGGGATAGATTCCCCTGAAGGGCACGCTTTGAATGTCCGTGCTGATACAGTATGTCCAATTCAGGAAGGAATTGTTAATTGGCAAGTAAGTGCATCTCTCATGTGCTCTGCATATGGATGGACTTGGACGAATACAATTGATGTTTTATTGAACTAGAGGTTGTTATACTGTGATTCCAAAGCTAGGTTTGAGTCAGAAGCAGGGCATATTTGCTTGCAGCAGGATGCATTTGGAAGATAGAGAAGGCAGCATGAGTGCTCTAACATCCACCTATCTATCTGAACGATTTTCAGCATAAAGGTTTTAAAAGGAAAATACTGATTTCTTTTCCTAGACTGACTTTTTGCGTCTTGGCTTTGAATGGGGACCCAAAGTCAGAGTAATTTTTCGTGGTACTGTTGTGGATTAAATGTGAGAGGCATCACGAAGCTACAGTGTAGCCACAGAACAGAAGTTCATTAGGAATATTGTTATCCAGACCATAAGGTTGGAAAAACAAAATCCAAAATTTTGGCCTCCTTTCTGCCAGTCTGAAGTTTTTTCAAGAACTATCAGTAAAAAAAAACTTCACGTTGTTCATAGCTTAATGGCTGAGTAGATCCATGTATTCGGTTTCCAGTGTCACCACTGGTATATTCTGCAGGCATGTTCAGATTGCAAGTTGTTCGATTGTTACCTTTAAAAAGCAACTCTCTGCTTCAGTGATGGTTGGAAAGAAATGTTCTTTACTAATATTGGGTGTTTACCTATAAAATATAAGTTAACTTATGTTTTATATTTTGGTTAGAAAACTAGCAATGGTTTTGTTTTGTTTTGTTTTGTTTTCCCCTTTGGTAAACTTCACCAAACCAAATCCAAAGAAACCTTTGATATTCCATGCTAAGACTGGCTAGATCCTACTAAAATCTAAAAGCAGGTCTGTGTTACAGAGCACAGTCTATTCAAAAGCTCAATTTCTAACCAGTACTTGGGGGGATTTGGAGCAATAACTTGTATCTGTTGACTCAAATTTGTCTGTAAAAGTACCTGCGATACATCTTCAGAATGGAACTACATTCAAGACTAATGTTTCCATAACTGGTTTTGGTACAGCACCTTTTCTTTTGCATGTGTAATATTGAAAATATAATCTGTATGTCCATTTGTGGCAGAAAAAGAATGTGAGTTAAGGTTGAGAAGTACTTGCGTAGACTGCAGAGGTATTTAATTAATTTTGATTGTATGCACCAGTCCTCTTCCTAATAACATTTTTTTTTGTAGCAGGTATACGAGGCTTTTAACTTAATATTGTATTCACACTGCAGTCCTTTGTAAGCACAGAATGTTTAATATATTTTGAAATAAAATGCTGTTAAAGAAAAGAAAACAGAGTTTGATGTGAGTGATTGGATCTTTGAAATGAGTCACAAAGGCCAGGTTAATCTGGTGAAATATCTCAAGCAAAGCTTGAGACGAACAAATAAGGCAACAGCTCTGCAGTCACTGAGCATAACTCCATTTTGTTCCATACTTCTCTTTTTTTTCTTCACATTTTCCATGGGGTAAGGGCACGTGCCTCAACACTAACTGTGATTCAGCTGACATCTGGCAACCTGCTACACTGCCCGCAGTAGCATGACCACGCATCCATACCCTGCAAACGCCTGCATTCGGCAGCTGTAGGTAATTCAAGTTACTTTCATTATGACTTACTCTGTGAAATGGAAATGATTCTTTGGTGTCTAAGCATAATTTTAGATCATTCTATTGACAATAAAGCAAAAGTGATCAAATCCTCTCTGCGTGACTGCTCATGTGTTTAAAAAGAGTTACAGCTGATGTTCCACTTTCAGCCCTCTCATTGTTTGACGGCCAGACTTACTGCCTTAAAGTAAGTCATACAGCACAGTCCACTTTAGGGAGTATCTCTTTAAAGAGAGGTGAATGTCATTTAATCCTTTGAAGAGAACAAACCCTGTTTAGTTCAATACGGTTCCATCTAAGTTGCAAACAAGACAAATGTATCTGTAAACCAGCAGCCCATTTGCAAAACAAATGCAATTCTATAAGAACTCCTTTTCTCCCATTTAAAAAAAAAAAATACATATTTTTAATGTACAGTGTTTATGAAGAGAAAATTATGGGTTTTCTCATGTTCAGCAGTGACAGCAGATAAAGCTTTAAAATGGTTTAGCACTGGTGAAGGAGGCTTTTTGCTAAGCCTCAACTCTTTGCTCAAAGTACTTCAGGAGGTGCATGTCCAATATAATTAATGAGTATTTTGGAGGTGGAAGGTTAGAGTGTATGAAAGAGCTATCAGGCAGATACAAAGGAAGAAAAGTGCTGAAAGAAATGTTATCCACGTGTTTTGAGCTTGACCAAAGAAATAGTTTAAAATGTAATTGTTTCATTGTAAGAAGTCCTCATCATTTTCAAACTACGTATTTATTCCTTGGAGAATTCATTTGAATCAGTTGGATTGTTAATCTAAGCAAGGATTTTCTGGTACAGAAGATTTTTTCCATCAGTCTTTTAACCTCAGAACAGTCAGCTCTGCCCATTCCTCTCTCACTTTTGGGAAGGACATGCACTGAATAGATGCGAGCCTCTGAGGGCCTTATCACTTTCCCCATTCCCTCCTCAGTTCTGCTTGTTGCAATTTGGTTAGCATTAAGAATTAATTGCTGGGGAAGAGGGGATAAAAGCCTCTCCATCAAAGGGTTTCAGCTCTTAGCATTTAATTGAAAAGTGACAGAAAATCTATGGCAAGCAGCCGACTGCGACTTGCAAGATGAATCCATTGTTTCTTTGGGATTGGTGGGAACTAAAATCGGAAGAGTAGCTTTTACTATACATTGCATTTTCTCTGCCTTTTGGAAATAAATATTACTGAATATATTATACATTGGAGCAAAATTTGATCTTCAGTTAGTTTCTATTCTATTTTTTTTGAACTTCAAGATGACCGGTGGGGCATGAATTGCTCTTCCTGCTGAGTGAGGACAAACCAAATGACTGCTTTACTAAACAACTTTTACTGAACATTGGCAATTTTTTTTTTTTCCAAAGACTACCTTCATCTGTTTTTATTCTTACTGCTTTAGAGGACTTTTTGTATTTCAATTAACAGCACTGAAAAAGAATAGGTGGTAAGATTTTTTTTCCATCTTGCGAACATTAAAGTCCCTTGTTCACATTGCAGTTGCAATCTTTTGGCTTTACCACTCATAAAAATAGCAGTTATCTTTCTGAGAAAAAATAATACCCTAGACATTCAGGTTTATCTAGTTGACATTAATCTAAACACACAGTGAATGATAACAAGGAAAATAGTAAGAAGAATGAAAGCAGCTCAGAAAAACACTGAGATGGTATCTCATGCTGCCATTTAAAATTTCATGCTGCAACTGAGATGTATAATGTAATCCTAACATCACATGCAAAAATAATTGAGCTTGTGTGTTTAATGTTAAGTTTATTCTTCCCTTTGAGTGAAGGATGTTTTAATCCTCTGACACAGCTTTGTATCAAAAATTTAATAGCTCTTTTCCACCACCTCACATCAGGAACTACTCCATGCTAATTACTTTTCTATGTACATTCACAAGTTCATGTTACATTTCATGTAGCAGTTCTTTATTTTATTTATTTATTTATTTTTTTTATACAAGATAATCTTTGAAATTGAAGTATTAATGCTGCCATTATTTATGTTATGATGAATCCTGAATAGTTCTTTGAGGATCCAGTTCCATGAAGTTCTGAACACGCATGCTCACAAGTGACAAGTGACCAAGGTTTGGTCAAGTTGGTAGCTACAAGATGATTTAAGAAAGACACAAGAAATGCATTTATCACGTGGAGCTAAGGAGTGGTGTACTTGTGAAAGTTACAACCTGCCACAAAGTGTTGGCTGCATGGAGTGCACAGCCTTGTCCAGGGCTGAAAATGCTTGTCTTAAATGAACAAAACCCCAGCTGTTCTAGGTTGTCCACAGCCCTGTGCTTTGCTTGTCTTGTTTCTGGTTTGTTGGAACAGAGCAGAGAAAGAGATGGGATAGGAGCCATGAAACAAATGAGGAAGAAATAATGTAATTTATTCCATTTGTTTCCCAAACTCCCTTACCGGCCTCTTAGGCTCCTTATTTTATGTTCTTAATTTGTGCCATGTTCCACTGTGCTAGGACTAGAATAAGCTTGAGCCTAGGTGTGCAGCTACAAGTACTGAAAGCTGCTCATGGAGATGTTGCCCTCTCCATTCCTGACCACATGCAGTGGAGCTGATTGCCTGGCAGAAACACTGCATCAATCCCCCGTGCAGTGTTCGGCCAAAATGAAGCACATGAGCCTGGCACTGTTTCCACTCCATTCTTCATGTTGCGCCAACAGCTACGAAAATCTGCTCTAGCTATTCCTTCACCTACTTCCTCCTCCCTTCAATGTAATGAGATTTAAAAAAAATGAAGGCACTTGCAAATGCATGCAGGTGAAAAGCTGTAATCCAAACATCTATCTATACAACATCATTTTTTTTTTTCATGCATCTAGAACAGTACACAAACTTGTGTTCTTGGTTTACAGCTGGAATCAAATCCTCATGCCTCAGGGAAATAAAGCAGGCTGTTTTGATTTTGCCTTTCTTACCATAATCTAATCTTTTATATTAATAAAAAATAAAAACAAAATAATCTTGGGCAAACATCTGCTTTTGTTTACTAAAGAAGATGAACAGCAGAGAAAAAAAAAAAAACAACAATGTGATAAAGCTTTTAAGAACTTTTGGTGCTTTCAGAATTTGTTGATAAGTATCTTTCAGATGACATTGTCTGACAAGCTTTAGGGAAACTCGCATATAGTTTTGTCTGTATGGTGCCTTTGTGTAATAGGTATGAGGCTCTGGAAGTGGAACCAAACAATATCAAGGATGAATGCTCGTCTGGCTTGGAGATTTTGCTGAGGTTAAGCCAGCCTATGCCCTGCATCAAAACTTCTCCTAGAAAGGAAAAAAGGTGGGTTGTTGTCAGGAGACTCCCTTCTGAAGGGAAGAGAAGGCCCAATATGCAGACCGGACCCACTTGTTAGGGAATTGTGCTGCCTCCCTGGGGCTCTACAGGGTAGAGATGTAAAGAGAAAGCCTCCTACCCTGGTGTAACCCTCAAATGATTATTATCCATTATTGATTTTCCATATAGGGAGCGATGAAGTTCCAACAAGAAGTCAGAGGGCAATCAAGAGAGACTTCAGTGCCTTGGGACAACTGGTTAAGGGATCAGGAGCACAAGTGGTGTTCTCCTTTATCCCTCCAGTTACAGGCAATGGTGGGGGAAAACAGAAAGAGCCAGCAGATCAATACCTGGCTCCAAGCCTGGTGACACCAGCAGGACTTGGGGTTTTTTGATCATGGGTTGACACTAGGCCTGCTGGCAACAGACAGGAGAAAGGGAGAAAAGGATTCTCCTCAAAAGGGGAAAAGGAATTTGGCACAGGAGATAGCAGGGCTTGTTGAAAGAGCTTTAACTTGCATTTAAAGGGAGGAAGCGTAAAGCCAGGCTTGCTAGAGGTAAGTCTGGGGGTGGCACGCCGATGGTTGTGAGACAGCGTGCTAGCAAGGTCCTTTGGTCTGCCCTCCCAGTGGAGGTAGGGGATGGAGAATCATACAACTGCAAAAACTCATGGAAGTGCCTGAGAATGGTCACCTAGGAATTAGGGTCCTCCCCCCACCCCAAAAGACAGCCCAACTGAAGTGCATCTATACAAATGCATGCAGCAGGAAAACTACGATATATTTGTCATCACAGATGCAAGGTGGGATGACTTGCACAACTGCAGAGCTGCAATGGATGGCTATAAAACCTCCAGAAGAGATAGGCTAGGAAGGAGAGGAGGTGGGGTACCCCTGTATGTTGGGGAGTGTTTTGATTGTCTTGCGCTTAATGATGGTGACTATGGGGTTGAGTGTTTATGGGTAAGAATCAGGGGGAAAGCCAACAAGGCAGATGTCATGATAGAAGTCTGTTATAGACTGCACAACCAGGATGAAGAGGCAGATAAAATGCTGTATAAGCAGCCAGGACAATTCTGACAGTCACTAGCCCTTGTTCTTGTGGATGACAGCAACTTACCAAATGTCTGTTGGAACTACAACACAGAAGTCTAGGAGGCTCCTGGAACGTGTGGAAGATAACCTCCTGACACAGATGATGAGTGAGCCAACTAGGGACCATGCCCTGCTGGATCTTTTGCTTATGAACAGAGTAATTAGAAGTTAGGTGGGACTGTTGATCTGGTTGAAGGTAGGAAAGGTCTACAGAGGAATCTGGATAGGCTGGACCTGTGGGCTGAGGCCAGCTGTAAGAGGTTCAACAAGGCTAAGTGCTGAGTACTGCACTTGGGACAGAACAACTCCATGCAACACTACAGGCTGGGGGAAGAGTGGCTGGAAAGCTGCCCATCGGAAAGGAACCTGGTGGTGTTGGTCAATACCCAGCTGAACATGAGCCAGCAGTGTGTTCAGGTGGCCAAGAAGGCCAACAGCATCCTGGCTTGTATCAGGAATAATGTAGCCAGCAGGACCAGGGAGGTGATCGTTCAATGTACTCTGCTCTGGTGAGGCCGCACCTCGAGTACTGTGTTCAGTTTTGGGTCCCTCACTACAATAAGGACATTGAGCATGTCCAGAGAAGGGTTATGAAGCTGGTGGAGGGTCTAGAGAACAAGTCTGATGAGGAGCAGCTGAGGGAACTGAGGTCATTTAGCTTAGAGAAAAGGAGACTGAGGAAAGACCTTATCAGTCTCTACAACTATACTGAAGGAGGTTGCAGTGAGGTAAAAGTCAGTCTCTTCTTCCAGGCAACAAGTGATAGGACAAGAGGAAATGGCCTCAAGTTGAAGCGGGGGAGGTTTAGGTTGGATATTGGGAAAAAAAAAACTCACAGGAAGTGTTGTGAAGTATTGGAACAGGCTGCCCAGGGAAGTGGTTGAGCCTCCATCTTGGTGTAATTTAAAAGACGTGTAGATATGGTGCTTAGAGGTGTATTTTAGTGGTAGACTTGGCAGCACTAGGTTAAAGGTTGGACTTGATGATCTTAGAGGTCTTTTCAACCTAAATGATTATACGATTCCATGAGCACATCCTTTTTGCAAGGCTGCTGCTGCTGACTATGCAATGTGATTGTTGACAGCTCCGAGAACTGGAGAGAGGTGAGGCTACACATTTTGCATCTTAGTCTGTGTTTCTGTGTTCTCAGAAGAAACAAATTTATCTCCATTTTCAGGGATGTGAATGTAATGGGGCTTGTTCAGAAAAGGCATCCTTTGGTAATTTTAGCTTGTCTGAACTTCAGCATTTTCTTGAGGCATTGGGCCTTATGCTGGTGAGTTAAATTTGCTGCTCCCAGTCTGGAATTATGCACTGAAAGGCTAAGAGGATTTCATGTGGAAATTTGGATGTAAGTAACTAACAGTACAAACAGGGTAATGATCACCACAGGAAACATTCTTCCAATTTCAAAATTATGTTTCCATATAACTCTCTTCTTCCTCTGCTTTACCAACAGGGATAACTGAACTGTAGCAGTTTAAATTAATCTTTTCTAAGATGCCTCAGTCAAAGAATTATAATAATGTATTTTTTTATGATTATTACCTAAAATCTTTATCCAGGTACGTTTATCTAACTATGATGATTTTCAGTAAAAGAGCTACCCTCAATAGCTTTGAACTCAATGCTGGCAAAGTTGGGTGATGACAGCTCTGCCAGCTAGAATAGTGATAGGATTCTTGGCAGTGCACTGATGACATGATGGCTTTATAGGCTAAGTGTTGATATAACACATATCCAATGGGTGGCAAGGCACAGTAGTTCCTTAACAGATATTGCGTGCAGATTGTGGGTCTCCAAAAATAGGGCAAAATAGTTGAACAGTTTTGATCGATAATTAAGGGAGCACAATTTTATGTTTGCTGGTTGGGAGCCCACTGCAGTATTTGGTGACAAAATATATACTGGTCTTGTGGAGAGAAGAGTAGCACATAGTCTTATTGGAGTACCACATGGACTTCTGTTGAAGATTTTCCATAACTGGTTTGGAAAAAAAAATAAAAAATAAAAAATATAAAAATCTGTAAAAATCAGAAAGGTAATCTAGATCTAATTTTTTTGTCTAAGGAAATAGTTGCTCAGATCCCTCTCAGAGAAAGGTCCTCAAAAATCACCTTTCCCTGAGATATCCCAGAAGTTTTTCTTTGCTCTGACAGTCCAGTTCTGCTTATTTCAATTCAACCAGGTAAAAATCATAGCTTCCTGTTCAGATGTCTGAGTAAAAGGCCATAACAGATATGTAGCCCCTTCAGGAGGGAGGCAGCAATGACAGATTTTCTTTAGATTGATTTTTTTCCTTAAGTTAATAATGTGCAGAATATGGTGTATACATATATATGTATATATATATATATATATATATTTCCACTAAGAAATCCCATTTTGTGAAAAGCAAGACTTCTGGCTTTCATCAAATGCTGGTTTAGCTGTGGACTTTTAAGAAGTGAGACAGAAGAAGCAGGGGAATTCAGAAACTTACACACTGGTGATGTCAAATATTTTCTTTTACAGTTCTCAGTGGTCTGTAACTGACATGTAGTAAGTTATTTCATTCTTTATAAAATACAGCTAGCAGATAGTTGTGGCTAGACTGTCATTGCTGTCCTATTGCAATAATTCTAGCTGTGGTTAGCCTACTCCCATTTTTTCATACATCCTGACAAACCAGAAGTTGCTTGTATGTCTATTTCTTTGTGGAGATTTAAACAAATGTTTTTCTGAAGGATGAAATAACTTTAAATTTCTCTTTGGATTATTACCAATTATTGTAAAATGATGAAGTCTTATATGTTTTCCTAACCATATTTATCTGAAAAAGTGTCAACCTTATGCCGACGGGTTCCTAATAAAACTATGAAGACAGCAATGAATTTGAACTCTCTGCTTAAAATCACCACTGGCTTACAGGCATTAAAAAGCTTGCTTTCAAAGCATTTTTGCTCTCTTAAAAGAGCAAGTGAATATCCTGTGACAGCTAAAACTTCCAATATATTTAATTTTGGGGTCAGCATGAACTACTTTGCACTGGCATTTATTGAGTAGCTAAATGGAACTTTCTCAGTACCTTTACAAGAACACCAGGGTTGCCTGTGCACTTTCAAACGTCATTACTTTCTTCATCTCTCAGGAATAAATATTTGAAGAAAGGATTCCGAGGTTAAATTCTCCTGGCTGGGAAAAACCCAGTATATCCATGGCCACAGGGTAAAGACACTCTTTCTTCCAATATAAATCAGCTTATTTCTACAGTTTTGTTCTATCTTTTAAAATAGATGTGTTCTGAATGTTCTTAAGAATTTAATAAAATATAAAGATTTTTGTTGTTGTTGTTGTTAAACTGAAATGATCATTTGATAAAGGGGATTCCTGTCTTCTGGACAGCCATCCACATGGCCGGTCTTGCATAAGGAAATATTTCCATTTTGATCGACTGTAAATTTTGTTGACCTGGTAGACCTGGTGAGAGCTGACAAACACCATGTCAAAACAACATTAAGATGAAAAAATTGGTAATACATTTGAAGGCTAGATGGATTATACACAAGTCAAATGACTGTAAAAAGCATAAATGAGAACACTCATCCTATAAAAAACTGCAGTATGTTCCTTTGAAAAATCATTCTTGGTCTATCATATTACTGATGTATATCAAGACAAGGAGAAAAGATTTAAAATATTTGAAGGTTAAATATGATAACTCTCAGCATTTGCAATGATATGTGAAAATTACACCTGAGAAAACTTGGTTACTTGTCAAACTGGTCTCATTTGAACAATGTACATGTTAACAGTGCCAAATACAAGGTGATACATTCAGGTTTCTATGTATGTTATGAGGATTATATTTTGGAAGCCAGTGTTTCTTTAAAGGTTTTATGATCCAGTTAAAAATCTGACAGAATGAAAATTTCTTGTGCTGGATGCTGATTAAAACAAATACAATCTTTGGATGTTTACAAAAGATAGTATCAGGCACATGTCTATGACATTAATAGAACTGAGAAAATAATTGGGCTAGACCTGAGGTTTACACATTGAAAAGAATGTTGGTTGGTAGAAAAAGTTCAGAAACAAGGGAAAAGAGTGATTCAGGCTTGGCAAATTTTCCTTCTAATGAGTGATTAAAGAAACACTGTCTTTGGAGATAAGCCAAGAAAGAGGTTGTTGGCAGTAGACTGATCATGCTCTGAGGAAAATAAATAAATAAATAAATAAATAAATAAATAACAAAGGGTCTTCCTTTCAAGTAGGATAAAAATGGCAATATCAGATGGCTGGAAGTTGATTATAACCAAATTCAGACTAGAGTTATGCCCCATGTTTTAACACTAATTAACAAATGGAAAAATCACACTGATAGAGGTATTAATTATTCTTGAAGACTTAAAATCCGTAATAGATAAATTTTAATTACACTGTGTCCAGGACAACTGAGTGTCTGAATGAAAAAATCCTGTGGCTTCTTTCATATAGGATGGAAAATAGAGGCTAGTACAATCCATTTGGCAAAAAATTCTGTGAGTGCTCCAATATAGGGAATATTTGCTGAAAACTGTAATTTCATTCAGTTAAACCCCCTCATGTACTTAAAAGCATCTGCAGTTGTCTGAAAAGATAAACAATGCCTGCTGTCTTGGCAGCTGCAAGATCAACACCTTAGATTTCATGATAGTTCCTTGTGATGTACTGGCCTTTGTCCTTTAATGTACCTTTTTATTATAACATAAAAACAGTGGTTGCAAAAAGGCATTTTACCAGGGATTTAGGAGTGGAAATGGGTTCATGAGTCATGCTGAAGCAAGATATATTTTTCAGCTTTGCATGGCTTTGCTTTGATGTTAGCTTGTTGACTTTTATGTTTTCCAAATAAGTATCTGTGATGTTGAGTGAAAAAACATTTTTTGGTGTCTTTTGTGTGTGTGTGTGTGTGTGTGTGTGTGTGTGTGTTTGTGTGTGTCTTGTTTTTAAGAAAATGATGCCATGCCTTGATCTCTCTTAACAGGAATGTATGTTGTTTGTTGTACAGGTAAATGCTGTCAAATTTCTGGCTTGCTTAGGTGCTTCTTCATTTTTTTCCAGGGTGAGTATATTTTCTGGAATGACATGTGGTGTTCACCTCTCCTCCAGGTATTAAATGCTTATTGGTGAAAAAGTAGTCTAATCTAGAATGCGCTAGGGTGCACAAGAATGACCTTGTAGCTTTGCCGAGCTAATAAATGTACTGGAAAGTCCCACTGGTACTGATTTTTTTGTTGTTGGCTTTTCTTTTTCTCCCCTGTACTGAAATCCAGTTCAGAACAACTGGGTAAATGGTTGCTGGCTGCAGCATCTTTATCACAATTAGTTATACCACATCATTGGACTGTTTTTGTAAAGAGACTGACTCTTTTCACAAACTGTTTGCATATATTTGGAGCAAGACTCATTATTTTAATTTTTGTCTTTAAAACAATTGTTTCAGTCATAATTCAAGTAATCTTTCTCAGAACACTCAAACATTTTTGCTGATGTATGG
Organism: Nettapus auritus; assembly: GCA_011076525.1. Lineage (NCBI taxonomy): Eukaryota > Metazoa > Chordata > Aves > Anseriformes > Anatidae > Nettapus > Nettapus auritus. The sequence goes on along the minus strand of CM021766.1, from coordinate 89,647,509 downwards.
AGTCCTTTTTGTGAAAAATTGATGTTCCTACTGCTAGATTTTTTTTCCCATCTTTTACTTCTTTTCAAATGACAATGTTTGGGTAACTTGTTAACCGCACATCTCAGCCTACTGATATGAAGGAGGAGGCTGTTGATTATTATTATTATTCACAGGAGGTAGAGGGGAAATCTGGGAGGGCTAGTCAGTGTTGATGTAACTGTGCTTTCCTTACCAAGGGTGGGCGTTTAATCAGGTATGAGTGGCATCAGAGCCAAATGAATCATAGAATCATAGAACCATTAAGGTTGGAAAAGACCTCCAAGACCATCTGGTCCAACCAGCACCCTTCTGCCAGTGTTACCCACTAAACCATGTCCCTAAGCACCACATCCAACCTTTCCTTGAACACCCCCAGGGACAGTGACTCCACCACCTCCTTGGGCAACCCTTTCCAATGCCTGACTGCTCTTTCTAAGAAGAAATGTCTCCTCATTTCCAACCTGAACCTCCCCTGGCAAAACTTGAGGCCATTCCCTGTAGTCCTACCACTAGTTATCTGTGAGAAGAGGCCAACCCCCTGCTCCCCACAACTTTCATTGTAAAATGAAAGCACTGCATGTTTCGCTTAAAGATGCAGGAAGCCAGCGACATAGCAGCAGAAGGGACCAGGGAAGGGACGTGAGGCCCTCAACTTGCTCCCTGTTCTCCTGGCAGGTTCGACTCTCTGAATTACTTGACTGGATAGGGTGGCTCTGGGGAGCCTTGGGCAGTGCCATGGGGTGCAGGAGAGGTGAGTTTGCGAGTGTTGTGAGGGCAATGGGCTGCCTTGCCCTCCCCAGCCACCATGTTTGCCTGCTGGCCTGTATTACCATGGGCCCTGAAGGGGAGCAACCTCTGGAAAGCAGACATCACCCTCCTGGATCTGGGCTGGTGTCATTTTTTTTTTTTTTTTTTTTGGCACAACAGGCACCCTCATAACTTCTCTGAGGTGGTTTAATATTCATGCCAGTTGTAAACTATTGGATATGCTTTGTTGCCCACTGCAGTTTGTGTTTGCTTTTTCCCACTAAAAGGCTAAAAAATAACCATGGCTTAGTGGTTCTGACAGAGCTGCCACCACAGGGTTTACTCAGAGTCTGTCAGATGCTTGAAATTTTGGGCTGTCATTCTGACCACTGATGGTGTTAATTATCTTCTGGTTTTCATTCCTTTCTTCCTTTCCAGGCAACCCTTTGCTTTCGTCTGCCATCATGTATGAGACACTGACAAGCCAGGGAAGTTGTTAATTGTGTGTTGGTATACATTCAAGCAGAGGCACGGAACAGAGGCACAGACTAAAGGTCAGGTCTGGAAAGGGAATTAGGATTTTTATTCCCAGTTCATTTTAAACCTAGAGGCAGCTAAAAATCTGCAGGAGTTACTGGTTTTAATACATCCGTATTCCCCCAGATCTGTTCTTGGATAAGCCTAGAAGACCGTCGGCTTGACAGATCCAAGCAGTTCAGTGACAGATACGCACCTGAGCTCTTCCAAATCTGTAAAGAGGTGTTCCTCTGCCTCTCTCTGTTAAGTGCATATACTCTCAGAAAGCTTACTCTGTGAGTCTGTATTTGGGCTATTTAGACTGTATTTGGGCTATTTAGTCTGTATTTGGGCTATTTAGTCTGTATTTGGCACAACAGAGAAGTGACTGCCATTTTACTGTAAAGCATAGCCAGTATCAGCGTTACATGTCAGTTTCCTTTTTCCCTTGTATACTAGCCTGTTGGTTCATCTGGGATTCAAGTTTAATTTACTCTTCTGAGAGCAGCCAGTGTGGAAAGGGGATCCTGCTCTGGTAGCAGTTTAATATAAAGTCAGTGAACGTACTCTTATACCTAGGCTAGAGACTGCTGCTCACTTTGATTTAATTACTATTTAAATACTCAATGTACAACAGAACAGCTTCAGCTGATAAAGGAAACTGCATTCCTTTTTTTCTAAATGGAGGAGGCAGTGAGGAAGAAAGAGACTTAGCCTGTTTGGGTAGGAAAGAGTACTGAATCCTCTCAGGTACAAGACAGGTGTTCAAATACAGGTGCTAGGCTGGAGGCATCCCTCTTAACTGTGTGCTTTGTAAGAAAAGAGTAACCCCATGCTCATCTCAGAAACTGTATTATAGGAAAATGTCCTAAGCTTTTAGTTCTAAGCCCAGTAATGTTATCCCAGTAGTACCAGGCAAACTTGCTTAAGCATTGGGGAAAATGGATTTAAACCATAGATATCCTGTGGGTAGTGTTCAGAGTATGTCTGGCTGGCTGGTGGAAGAGAATCTGTGGGGAAAAAAAAAAATAAAGAAAGAAAGAAAGAAAAAGAAAAAAAAAAGAAAAAAAGAAAAAAAGAAAAGAAAAAAAAAAAAGAGTTGTCATTTTAACTTGCCCTCAGAGGGCTGGAGCGTGACTCCTAAGAAGACAGTCTGAGATAGTTGGAGTAGTTCAGCCTGGAGAAGGGAAGGCTCTGAGGAGACCTGATAGTGGCCTTCCAGTACCTAAAGAGGGCCTACAGGAAAACTGGCAAGGGACTCTGTTTCAGGGAGTGTAGTAATAAGACAAGGGGAAATGGTTTTAAACTAAAGTAAGGTAAGTTTAGATTAGATATAAGGATGAAATTCTTCATGGTGGGGGTGGCACTGGCACAGGCTGCCCAGAGAAGCTGTGGATGCCCCATTGTACTGCTGGGATGTTAACTTTCCCTGCAGCAGCCCATACAGCGCCACGCTCTGCACTTGTAGCTAGAACAGCAGTGTTACCACACTAGTGTTGTGTCTGCTGGATGTGTTCAAGGCCAGGCTGGATGGGGCCTTGGGTAGCCTGGTCTGGTGGGAGGTGTCCCTATCTGTGACTGGGCCATTGGAACTAGGTGATCCTTAAGGTTCTTTCCAACCCAAACCATTCTGTGATATTATGATTTCCAGAACATCTGGTTAGTAAGTTCTTAAACAAATGAAAACATCATGAAAAGCTCTTCAGATAATAACCATTAATACAAAAATCATTATCATGATAACACTAGCTGTGTAGTACACCTCATTTTCAGCAGTAGATCCGTTTTCTTGCAAGAGTAGACCATCGTACACTGGGGTGAGACTGCAGAGTTAAAAATGAAATTTCTAATGTAGATTCACTTGACAGCTTACATAACAGAAACTTATCAAAACCTTCATGTTTAGCAGATTTTGATATTGCTGTTTAGTGCTGTGCTGATAACCACGTTCTTTCTAGGAACTGATTTCTTTAGAAAAGGTGATCATCTCACAAATAATTTTGACATTTCAAAATAAGGTTTTAATTAAAACAGGAAGTGAAACAAACAAACAAACAAAGCACAGAATGGAAAGAAATAGGAGCATCAAAGTAAAAAGATGAGTGTTTTTTTTTTTTTTTTTTTCCCTAGAAAACTATATCAAACTAGTACTGTTGAACTAAATCAAACCTGAAATGTTAACTAGGAGTTGTCACCTCCCTGTGGAAAATAAAAACATCAGTTAAGAAAATTCTGAAATGGGTACCTATATAAAAGTTTTGATTGTTCCTTTTAGGAAGTTAGAATTCGTAAGCTCACCATTCAGAGGAAATAGAAAAAGAACCAAAGGAATCCAGCAAACAAGATTGTATTGCTGGAATGTTGTAGGGCATGGTAGATTAAAATATAAATTTGGGGGTATCTTCAACAATAGACAAAAGTGGAAGTATGGAAGCATGTTGCTTTGTATGCTTCTTGTTTCATAAAGCAGAAAGTCAAAGCAGTCATTGATTCTCCTCTGAAACATTCTTTCTGATAAGGAAGATCCTAGGGATTATTCCAGGTTTGTTTATATTGAAATTACTTTATCTGTCTTTATAATGATTCCATTAGAGAAATGTTCCTGTAAGCCTAGGGAACAATATTTATGCCAGCCCAAGCAGTTTTACTGTATACTGCTGTAGTGGCTGTTGATCGTGGGAGAGATGCTCTGCATACAATTTCATATTTAAATGACAGTCTGAAGTAGACTCTGAAGCAAGAAGGAAGTTTTAAGACTCTATGCTTGCTATACTCACCTTACTAATTTTGACCTGGAATAATACTATGTGTTCAAGTAAAGAAAGAGTTAAAATGTCTGTGGTGAATGGTAAGGAGGAATAGCTGCCTATTAAGAACCAAAATATTAATTCAAGACTACGTTCCTTTTCAGACTTGTCTGGAACAGTAGCTAAACTAAGTATTCAGGCAAACTGAACAAAAAATAAAAAATCAGAAATTAAATGTGAATACTTATGTAAGTTATTTGTAAGCAAAGGTAGGCTTAGGATATGATTAGTATGAAGGTTTATACAAACGAGCGTAATTTTGTATCAACATGATTATTTACAGAAGTGCATATTTGAGAAATATGCACAGACTTCAGTAAATAAAAACAGATAAAAGTGATGTCATAAGAATTCTCGTAAGACTATTTAACATGCACAGTCCTTACTGCCAGTCAATATCATCACTTACTGATACTGTTAATCAAAGGCTACCCTTGGTTTGCTGTAGCACTATTTTTTTTTTTCCTTAACGGAACAATGCTGCTAGGGGAACCAACATCTTCTTGGAAGCAAAAAGATGCTCTATCAGCAAAGCAAAAAACAGGCTCTGGATATTTTGTAAACTGAAATATTTGTATGGAAAGACATTGCTACAAGTCTTAGGTTTAGTTTACAAATAGATGATTTGGAAAAAAAAAAAAAAAAAAAAAAAAAAAGAATGGATTGGAATACACTGTTGTAGTAGTTTAAAAAAGCTAGAAGTTTCCAAGTCTACTATATATTTAACATATTTCTTTAATCCAAAAGCTTTTTTTAAAACAGGGATCCAGTGGTGACCTTAAAAAGGTAATTCTTTTGGTTCAGGAGGAACATGGTTTGTGAAACTGATTTCTCTGCATCATTAGAACAAACAGTGACTCCAAGAACAAGCCTTGATTTGAAGTGAGTTTATCTAATTACTTGCTGTGGCGTGATAAACTGTATAAACTGTATCTTTCTAATGTGCACTGTAAATACCTTGGGACAGATGTGTTGTATTTGCATCTGTTATAGTTTTATCTCATTGACACTTGATAAATAATAATAATCTCATGATCTTCAGCGTGAGCAAATAGTTTCATCCTGGGAGCAGCTGAGTATCATTGTACTCACCAGGCACAATGACTGGTTAACTCCAAAGCCAACAATATTGGAGAAACTACTTCTGGTAGATTATTTCAGTATTTAGCATGCAGTGTGTTCAAAAGGCTTATGCTGTTGTGAAGTAAGATTGTTATTTCTTGAGGACAATATCTATATTGATTTGTTTTCTCTTAGCAGGAATTCAGAACTTGGAAGACTATGTTGTCTGATGCATAATTAACATTTGAAAGTAAAGGTCACTTGAAAGTTTTACTTTAGCATGTAACAGTGCTGGCATACACTTGAATCATTTTTTTATTTCTGGGATTCATAAAAATATTTTTATGAAAATCTAAATTGTGACTTTCACACATAAAGGAGTTGTCAGCTGTTCAGATTACTTACATACAATGCTTCATATAGACACATAAATTCGCCAGGCAACTGTACATTTGCAATCCATATTGTAGAATATAGAATGGTTAAGTTGGAAGAGACCTTTACGTATCATCTTCTCAAACCCCCCAGCCACAGGCAGGGACACCTTCCACGAGACCAGGTTGCCCAAAGCCTCATCCAGCCTGGCCTTGAACATTTCCAGGGATGAGGCATCCACAGATTCTCTGGGAATCCTTCTCCAGTGCCTCACCATGCTCATAATGAAAAATTTCTTCATTTTATCTAATCTAAATCTACTCTCTCTTAATTTAAAACAATTTCTACTTGTCCTATACACCCTGGTAGAGAGTCTTTCTCCACCTTTCCTGTACTGGAAGGTCACAAGGTCTCCCTGGAGCCTTCTCTTCTCCAGGCTGAACAACCCCAACGCTCTTGGCCTCTCTTCATAGGAGAGGTGCTCCAGCCCTCTGATCATCCTTATGATTCTCCTCTAGACTTGCTCCGACAGGCCCATGTCCTTCTTATGCTGAGGGCCTCAGAGCTGAATGCAGCACTCCAGGTGAGGCCTTATGAGAGTGGAGTAGAAGGAGAGAATTGCCTCTCAGCCTGCTTGTCATACTTCTTTTGATGCAGTCTGTGATACAGTTGGCTTTTTGGGCTGCAAGCACACATTGCTGGCTCATGTTGAACTTTTCATCATACAATACCCAAGAGTCGTTCACCTCAGGGATGTTTTCTATGCACTTGTTGCCCAGTGTTTATTCATGTTTGGGATTGCCCTGACCCAGGTGCAGGACCTTGCACTTGGCTTTGTCCAATTTCATGTTGTTCTTACAACCCCTCCTCTCAAGCCTGTGATGGCACCCCTTCCCTCCAGTGTGTTGAACATGCCACTCAGCTTGGCGTTGTCAGTAAACTTGCTGAGAGTGCACTCAATGCTACTGTCCATGTCACCAGTGAAGATGTTAAACAGCAAGAGATCTTCCAGTGGAAGATAACTGACACAGCTGGTGAGGGAGCCAACTAAGGATGGTGCCACAGTGGATCTTTTGCTTGTTAACAGATAAGGACGTGTGGGTGATGTGGAGGTTTGGAAGCTGTCTTAGGCATAGCAATCATGACTTAATAGAGGTTTCAATTCTTGGAAAAGTAAGGAGAGGTTTACCAGAACTGCCACCCTGGACTACTGGAGGGCGGACTTTGGCCTGTTAAGAAGACTGGTTGGTGGAGTCCCTTGAGAGGCAGGGGAGGCTGTCCTCACAGGCTGAAAGATGAGCCAGCGCAGAATACTGACCTGGCTGAACAGAGAGCTGTGGCTAGAGCTCAGGAAAAGAAAAGAAGGTTTATGATATTTGGAAGAGGGAGCAGGCCACTCAGGAGGACTATAAAGATGTTGTGAGGCTGCGCAGGGACAAAATTAGAAGGGTAGAAGTCCAACTGGAGCTCAATCTGGCTAGTGCTGTTAAGGACAGTAAAAAATGTTTTTATAAATACATAAACAAGAAAAGGAGGAGTAAGGAGAATCTGCATTCTTTATTAGCTTTCCAACATTTATCATCAGTCCTGGCTATCAGGGGAGGCCCCAGGTGACTGGTGGCTAGCAAATGTGATGCCCATCTACAAGAGGGGCCAGAAGGAGGCTGCAGGAAACTACAGGCCTGTCAGTCTGACCTCAGTGCCAGGGAAGTTTGTGGAGCAGATTATCTTGAGAGCCAAGTTTTCATTGGATTTTAAGGTGTTTTTGTAACCCTTTACTGCTGTCTTATACTATCATACTTGTCTTTGGCCAAAATAAAGGAAGAGACTCAGAGGAGAGAGGACACAAACTGCTTGGTAGCTGAAACAGTACAGTTCAATGGAGACCTTGGCTGAGGAAGAAAAGTCATGAGTTTGGAGACTGTATATTACCCTGTGAGGAAAACGATTCAGAGCAGTATTGTACATTTCTAAATGCAATTTAGTTGGATTAATAACAAGGAAATATTATAGACTACACTGACAACATGCTTTTATGTATCTTTGCAGAAAGACCTACTTGAAAAAAAGAGTGCCCTTCGAACAGTAGTTTCCCTAACCCTGAGTGGAGTCCTATTCTAACCTTGACATCAGTGGTAGGGAAGGGTTTCTTGTGCAGGTAGGTAGTGTGGGGCATTTCTGCTTTTGAATTTAAGCAGTAGAGAAATTCTGTAGTAAGAGAGACAATTGGGTTTTAGGTGGAATGGAAAGAGGGGAAATATTTGCCTTTTTCCTCAGTCTCTGACTCCAGTTAACACGCAGTTGTCTGATAGTCATACTGTCAAAACTAAGGATTCAGGCATGGGGCTGAGTTATGACATTTTTGCACATCTTTCTGTGTACTCTTAGCTCAGGGCAAATGCATGGAAAGTTGATATAACAAAGGGTGCTTCAGCGGAGTTTCCATACATTGCATTTTACCTGGTATTAGAGCATACCCACCTACTTTTAGGGCTCATCTAATCCATGATAACTTGGTTGCATGTCCAAGGTGTCGCCTCTGGAAAAGACAGAAAAATGTATTTTACACGTGTGGTAAAGTGCAGAAGTATAAATGTTGTATGCTGCAACTTTCCATTATAATTTTTCTCTTAACAGAAGAAAAGGGAAAAAGTTAAGAAACCGCTGTATTTACTTTATAATAGTTATATTTTAAAAGTCATTCTGACTTTTCTAAATACTACTTGCAACATTCCCTTTGAAGCCATAATGCCACATTGCTTAGCAATTGTGTAGTATGTGAGAGCAGATTTGGAGTTGCTACCACATATCCTTTGTGTATGGAAATCTTGAGATTTCAGTAATGCTTTCAGGAAAGATAGAATTCAGCTGGTACTTCAGCAAAGGGGTGTTCTGAGGTGCAGGAGAAAGGGGAACCTACTTGATTCAGATGATGTCTTGGTTTTCAGTTGCCTTGTTACATTACTGCTAGAGATCTAAGGACAACAAGAATGAGATTAGTTTTTGTATTCTTTGCAGTAAAATAAAAAAAGAAAGGATTTTAAAATATTAAATATATTTATCCAAATTAATAATGTCATATTTTATTGGATGAGCAAACAGCTGGAGGGAGATGTCCAAAGAGTATCATAGGTATTGCGCATTTGTGCCTGCATTGCAGAGAGTAAAAAAAAATAAAAAAAAAATCTTCAGCTGTAGCTGAAAAATCTGAAGTGGTAATTACATCTGTGTGTTTATCAAACATCTGCAAATTTTTCCATTTTGGTGAATACAGCTAGTGCGTACAACTGCTTATTTGTAATCTTCCCTCTGAATCAGTGTAATGAAGGGCCTAGATTTTTTAGAGTACAAGAATGCAGGTTGCTGTTGTGGAACTAACTGAGTTATATACTGCCTGACAAAATGTCAACCAGCAAGTACTTCAGCCCTGCTGTTTCTCTGTAGGGGGGGAATCATTACACAATCACTCCAGATTTTTTTTTCTCCTTCCTTGAGAACTTCACTTTTGGTATAAGAAAATGTTTTTTGCAGTTAAAAGGGTCTTTGTTATTTTTTCTTAACCTATTTACTGGATAGTCTGACTCTATTTAGAAGAGTTTTTGATCTGAAGAAGTAAATCAATGTGTTTGAAGAAGAATGATTTTTTCCAAGTTTCAAGTTCTTGAAGTTGCATGTAGATAATGATTTTTTTGTTGTTGTTGAGCTTTTCAGTGTTAGTTCTTTAACTCTGAGGAAATTTCATGGCTGATTTACAAATATTCCTTCACTAGAGATTATATAATAGGACTGGTGAAACAAGCAAAATGCTAGAAATTCCCCTAGTTTATATTCTTTTGCATTTTTTTCCCTCACTGCTGTAATTTTTGAAAACTTTTATCTGTATATCTCTCAAGAATTCTTCCTCTTCCCTTGGCTGATTTGATAACCATCAGTATGAGCTGTTGGGTACAAAGCTGCCTGTCATCTAGTGGTGATACAAGTGATCCTTTTGCAGTAATTTACCAGCACTGTGTTAGAACAATACCTAAAAATTCCTTTCTTTCCAAAGTGAGGATCAGCAGCTTTCAGTAGTTTTGAGGAGAGGGAGGAATCCAAGGTGCAATCAATGAATTAAAGGAGTTTTTGGTTAGTGATGGAATACTACTTACTGCATAATGGTAGCAGATTCTTTGCTGGTTATCTGTTATGTAAATGCTGTCTGCAGCATGTTTCCAGACAAAGGCTTACAGAGCATGGGAGATGAAGCTGGTACAGGTTTGTCAAGATGAACCAAGCTCACAAGGGAAATAAAGCTAGCAAACTGTGGTTTTGAGTCCATAAAGCTCAGTAACTCATTAGGCATGCAAATGGGCTTCCCTCAGCTTCCCTCTTGCTCTGTCTGGAGAATTGTGCAAAAACAGTACTGTAGAGGGGGAGGGTGGATGAGACATTATCCCAAAACATTTCATGGTACTCTTTTGTGAATGGATTGGATTTTCATTTTTTTTTTTTTTACAAGATTCTGTGAAAGAAAATCACTGTTCAGTGTGTCTCTCATGAATAGTTACATTCTCTTTAGAGATTATATTTTTATACAAGTGCAAAATATAGCTAGGATTATGTAAATACACTGAATCTATTCGCTTAGTTAAAGAAAAAAAATCTCTGAATATAACATGTTGGTGCATTTTGCCTAATGACGTACAATGGAATTACTACTTCATATTTGACTTTAAAGTGCTCAATAAAATTTAAATAAGGAAATATGCAAGAAGAGCATGAAAGATTTAAATAAGACAAAGAAGCAGTTATTTAAAAACAAAACAAAACAAAACACACACATAAAACATAATGTTGTGAAATTCTGCAAAGTTTATCTGAGTTAGAAAGTCCATTGTGGCAGCATTTGTGATGCATGATGAATACGTTCCACAGTTGGAGTGTTTCATATGGGATGGATTACCAGATTTCTTTGGTTTCTTCTACGTGAACACTTGTCAGGCAAGAATTTTTACAAAGATTGAAGTAAATAGTTCATCTGTCACTTAAAAACAACTTAGAAAATTTTAAAAGATTGAAAACAGATAGGAGTCTGAAGCCATCAAATTTCAGGAGCCTAGCTGTAATTGAGCCTTTGAGAGAGGGAAAGGGAAGGAGAGAGGAGGGGAGGGAGAGGAAGAGAACCTTTAGCCATTAGTGTTCTGTCACTTATTTTTGAAACTAATAGGGAGAAATGCATCTAAACATAGTTTGTACTTCTATAATGCAGATTAATGCTGACAATGTCTGCAATTTGAATCCTGTTTTATGATATTTGATGATTTAAGTCCCAGTTTCTGGAGCCATATGAATCTTAACTTTGAGAAAAAGAGGATTTCCCTTCCCCAGGCACATTTCTAACTCATATGGTTTCATCTGTAACTTCTAGAATTAGTGACTCATATGTCTTGATGACTTGGTTAAAAGTGGCTAAGTATATACAAAACAGAACATCTGTGTTAGATGCCAACAGCATCAAAGCAAGTGCCCCAAAATGTAGAGAGAACACCAGTGATAGAACAACACACATTTAAAAAACAGATATTTTCTGAAAAGGGATATTTTGTGAAAGTCTCAACATTGCATGGAGCATGGGAGGATGGGTGCATAATTCATGGTTGAGAAATTAAAACTCTCTTTAGAACAGGGATTTTTTATTTTTATTTTTTTTAATTTTTGTTTAAAGAGGAAAACAGTCATTTAAAAGATATTTTTACACTGCTCATATCATGGAAGCACATCATGGCTTTAAAATCCAGGTGCTAAATGGTGGTGTACTGTGAGAGTTCAAAACAGTTGCTTGATTGAAAACAATTGAACTTAAATATGTTCAGCTTGATCAACAAAGGAAGTAGATGGATATGAATGCTGAGTACATTCCAAGAAGAAAGATCTCAGAAAAGCAACTTTAAATAACATTAATACCAAGAAAAGTAATTCTGATTGCTATATTCTTTATCTGTCATGACTAGACAGATTAAAACCTATGGTGGCAATTTGACCTTTAAGGTCTTTTTTTTAAAAAAAAAAAAAAAAAAAAATTAGTTTATGTATTTATTTCTTTTAACAGGCTCTATACTTATTTTCCTCACAGAATGACTAACAGAAATATGACCCATGTGCTCCTTTTGTAGTTAATTAATTAGGTCAACTCTAACCACCAAGCCCCTTGTCAGGTTATTTCTATTTGTGATAAGGAGCAATTGACCTTAAAACACTGAAGCCAGGTAGATGAACCTATTCCACCATGTCTCTTGGCTCCACCCTTGTTAAGTGAAATCTGCCAGGTGTGGATCATTTGACCTTTGCTATATAAGAAGCATGAGGAATGGGGGCAAAGGAGTTTGAGGCTCAGTTTATCTGGGGTGCTTTTTCAATCATGGGGGAATGGACTTAGTGTTCCCCAGCAGGCTGCTTTTTCTTCGCGTTTTCTACCATTTTTGTGAAATAGCTTTAGAGACTCTATGAGCCAGTTACGTTGGTGGTGCCTTCTTAGTACCTGGTGGTACAACTTCACTGAAAAGTAGTCTGGAAGTGACCGAAGTTCAGAAGCTAGCATATAAGTGTTCCTGGATTCTACGGTTTTTTAATGTTGGGGAGTTTGAGTACTTCTTTCACCTTGTCTGTTTTCAGTGAAATAGCTTACATGAATTCTAAGCTCCCTTCCCAGCCCTAAAAAAAACAAATAAACAAAAACCTCAGAAGCTCAAGTGCATACAGGTAAGCCTGACTTTGAAGAATATTCTTAAGTTTTTGTGAAGTTTGAACAGCAGGCTTTGTGAAAAAGGTGCCTTAATGTGAATTCAAATTTTGCTTTGCGTTAAGTAGAAACAGATTTGGATAGATACTGGTGGCATTGTCGTTACTTTCACTAAGTGGAAATTGTGAGAATGTGCTGTTCATAAAAGAAATGCTGTTTTCACAATACGCAAGTCAAAAGCCTTTCTATTACTAGAAGTGATAGCTTCAAGGAGATAACTTTAAAAAGAAGTTATTGTTGGACATCTCCCCCTGACCACTCCATAGACTCTTTCCCTGAAGAAAAAGTGTGAAAAGTGTAACTGTCAATAGCTTCTGAGGCAGGGTCAGGGGAAGATGTTTTCAGTTTTAGTAGTATGTATTTATGTGCTTATTTAATACAGTTTTCTTATCTGTGGAGCGGTGTCAACGTATGTTTGCACATATCTAGTCTTCAAAGCCTCTCTGCATGTGCATTTACAATGCTAGAGCCCTTTCAGCAGCTGAAGATCTCAGTTCTGAGAAATGTTGAACACCTGCTACTGTGGGAACTCTGTAGTGGTCAGGAGTGTTTGGCCTTCGGGAGGTCAACCCTTCCTGTTAGGTCTCTTCACTGATGAAGAAAGATGCACAAATATGCGCACACACCATGCACATGGTGTGAGCCTACTGGTTAGGTACTAGTTGCATTGTGCGTTGTTAATATAAGTATGCAGCATTAATAGCCATACTAATTTTGGGAGCAGATGCTCTGAAATGTTTTGCATAAAGCCTTGTAAAGGTTTGGAGAAAGTAGGCACAAATCCAGTTTTTTAGATAAAAGGAAGCTTACAAAGAAAATAATTGTATGTTTTCATAAATCTGAGATATTTGTTCATTTGAAGTGAGTAGAAATGTAATGTTTACTTCTATATGAAGTATTTGTGACTTTCTTCACTATTTACACATCTGAAAGGCTCATGATGATCAAATAAGAGGTGTGGTTGATTTACTCATGTTAGCATCTCAAAAGCAAACAGTGGCCTAATGGTATAGGGCAGGTGGAAGAAGCCTAATGTGTTCAGACAGATAACTTGTTACTTAGTAGAAACAATCCTTTGCCACAAAGGGTGGCAGTCCAGTGCTGTCTGCTAGAAGCTGGTCCAGTAAATTTTGATGGAAAATAAATTCACTAGCTAGGGCACAGACTTTTGCAAATGAATCACCACTGAAAACTTGTGAGTTTAACAGGGTAGCTGCCCCAGCTGCTGATAATAACAAACATCAAGGCCCTTAAAAATCTTAAATCCACTTCAGTGCATATTGATTTGGGTAATAAAAATATTTCCTTAGGGAAACACTTCTTAAAAGAACTTAAGGCATGGGAAAGCGGTTTTGCACTGCAGCAAATGTGAAGAAAGAGAATGTTTAACCAAACAGCAATCTGTGTGATCAATTCTGTTTCTAATTTTTTATTGCTGTGGCATCTGAAGTGTTTGAGTAAGAGCTACTGTGAGCCTCTCCTGCGGTCTGCAAACACTGCTGCCAGGGCGACTCTCTCCTTGACAGGAGAGAGGAAAGGGGCCTGGTGCTGTTGGTGTGCGATTGCAAATTCAGCTTCACAAGTGCAGCTGGAGCAGGGCATTCTAGTGGTTTTAAACATACAAGGCTGTAGTGTTGGTTATATATGTATATATATTTTTTTCCAGAAGACTTCTCCCCCTGTGAGAACGGGCTGTGAGGGCATGGAGTCAGAGTGCAGCTCTGCAAGAGAGTGATGAAAGCAATAGCAGGAGCTGTATGCCAGGTTCTTCCAGCACCCCTAGGCCTTCATGTCTGAATCAAGAAAATGCAGCTGGTCTGAAGATATGTGGCAAAAAGTAGGAATCATTACAGACAGGTCTTGCCTCAAGTTGAGTGCCTTTTTCAGTAGCCTAACTTCTGCCATATTGGCCATCAGGAACAGGTTTTTTGCATGCTGAATTTGCACTAGGATAATGTGGTGGCAAGCACGTTTGAAATGCATGCTGATGAGAGAGATTAGCAAGTGGAGAGGAAGACAAGTAATCAATGATAGGTTTTCTGTTGGAGAAGTGACTTCTGAGTTTAACATGCGTGTGTATTTGGACTTGTCTGTTAATTTGCTCTTAAGATGCTTAAATTAGAAATAAGGTACATGCTCTTCTTGTGACCTCCTTAGTTTTAGCTTCTAAAGGAAAAGATCTGTTCGATCTTTTAGATCTGCTTGAAATTTTTCATATGTAAGCCCTGCTCCTGAAGCCTCATCAGTCTGTCTTGTGCAGTTGAAACAAGGCAATGATCTATTTGTGGAGGGTAAGGACGGTGTTACTGAAAGCAAGGACAGAGGGGGATACAGGGGGAAGAATTTCTTTAGTTCACCCTCCTGTGTTGTTCTTTGGGTGTGATTTAGTGGCCTGAACATGTGTGCATTTTTGATTCATTTTATTTGCTTTGTATTCCAAACTTATTGTTCTGTCAGGTGTGGTGACTGCACCTATTTGGATCAAGATGACTTAAGAGTGTGAACATGTGGAGTCTGAGGATGATGAACTGAAAGAGTGCCACTTGGGGCAGCAGGGGATATATCATGGAGTCACAACTGAAAGGGGTGAGCAAAATGTGAATGCAGTCAAGTGTGAGAAGATCTCTGGAAGATGAGTTTTGATACACTTCTCGTGTAACTGGAGAGCCTTGAAGGAGCAGTTAATGCTGGGAATGTTCCAAAAGCACTTTGATAAGGGAATTCAAAGAATAAAGTGATGGTGGCAGTGGTAGCAGGGGACAGTATGTGATTTATTTTCAACATGTCAGGCAGATGGGAGAGAAACTGAACAGGTGTGGAGATCAGAAAGGAGCAGATGCAGGACAAAAGACAAATGAAGGATTTATAGATGGAAAAATGTAAAAGGGCTATTTTATATCCTTCAGAACAAAATGTTTATTAAAGATATGTGATATGCAGATGTTTGTGTAAATCAAAATTTAGGCTTTCTGTACAGCAAGTTTCAGGATGGTGAGCGTAAACTTCCAGTCTTTTTTTTTAGGGGGAAGGAGGAGGATGGGGAAGATTGACCTTATGTTCAGAATCAGTTAATTTCATGTCTTGAAGAGAAAAGTCAAACTTCAAATGAAAGTAGAGTTCAACATGAACAGTTCACAGGATGTGTCCACAGCAGTCATAAATGCCCATCTTATTAGGAAAGCAGCTGCTTTATATCTTGGGCAACAGCATAAACTGATAATTACCTAGAAAACACCTTACTAATAAGAGCCTGCCTTTTGCAGTTCTCTGGTTTATATGGTAGAATATCTTTTTTTTTTTCTTACAGAATCACAGAAAAGTCTAGGTTAGAGACCTACAGTTGCAGGATGGAGGATTTAACATGTTAGGAGTTAGAAATGCTTGGCTGCATTGAGTTCTCTGAATCAGCTGCCAGGGCCAATACTGAGCCCCAGGAAAAAAAATGTTGTAAACTGGGATTTCCTTAAGAATAAGGCTGGATATGACTGCCTTGCTGCTGGGGAAGGGAAGGCAGGTGCTGTAGACCCATGTAACTGCTGTATCGTACAACCCAGAATATGCAAGAGGTGCTAACAGAGGGGAAAGAATAAGAGAGGAGCTGTGAGTTTGGGTTGGTCCTTGCCTGCAGGGTTGTGACTGCCACAGAGAACAATCAGTGCCTGAGTCTTCCACCTCTGAGCAAGAGGAGGACTTGGATGCCTCAAGGAGTGCTGTGAGATGACACTTGATACACCTTTTCAGAGGTAACAGTAGCTTGGGATGGGTGAGGCCTCTGACAGTTGTGAAACTGCTCTTTGAGGTCACAGAAGCAGATTGAGTTTGTGACCTTATAATGAAAAAACTCTAAGTACAAAATCTCTGTAATGGAGTTGACAGAAATACAGATAGTTGTGGAAGCAGAATAGAAGATATCCAATGTAAAAAGCACTCAATAAGGAAAGATCCAGCTAAAGCTATTGCATTTCTTCTTACTAAGAAAGGCATTGTTATCCATTCCCCATTCTTGTGATTGTTATGTTGCAGGGTTGTTTCTTTGAAAATATCAGTAGCTGAAAATAATAAAAAAAGGTCTGAAAATATATTTGAAGTGATCTAGGGAATCTAGGTAATGGTAGTTGTAAAAGGAATCCAACTTTATGGTGTAGGGAATGGAAAACCATTCTACAGTTATTAAATCATAATTTAAATATGGCATACATCCTTGTAGCCGCAGTGTTAGTTCACTAAGATTCCTTCAACCTGAATTTAATCTCCTTTTCTGCCTTCCTAGGTGATGCTGGTGAAGTAATTCTGTGTGCAGGGTTTGTTTTGTATCTGTAAAATGTGAATAATGATACCTTGCTTGGGAATGCTTTATGGCCTACTAATGAAAAAGTGTCTAGGTATGTGGTGGGAAAGTGGAATAAATCTTGGTTTGAATTTTTCTAATTTTAAGTGTAGGTGTATCCTGACTTGCAGTCCTATTGATATCTAAATCTCCTCAGTTTTTGGTAGAACATTGCATAAACAGACTATATTTGTAACAATGATGAAGTCAATCTGAAGTATTTAGGTGACTGTGTTAGGTGATGAGCTTTGTCTGTGCATCTTTACAAATGTGCCATGACATCTACTGTTGCCTTCTTGTTTGATCTATATCCAGAGGGAATATGCAGAATGTCTGTTTCCAGTTCCCTGTGAAGCAGTTTTGTCTGTTTCTTTCCCAGACAAAAGTGATAATAATGAGAATTTACAGGCAATGTTATAATCAATAAAATACAGGAATTATAATGATCAGTCCTAAAATTAATCAGCATATTTCAATCTGTGTATGGCTCATATGCTTCTCTGTGGTCTAGCTAGGCTTTCCTGTGACAGCAACATTACTTCTCTTTCACAAGATCTGGCTGTTGCTTTTTTTGAGACCTTTTGGGTGTTGGGGCCATTTTTCACCTTGGATTGCTACCTCAGTCTCCAGACATATACCCCTCTTTGAAGATAACTTTACAGGGTATTTTATTTGTCTTGCTTGTTTTTATAACTGCTGCTTCCTCTCCAAGTTACACTCAGCTTTGCTTACCTGACATGGTGGCAGCTCATGGGACTCCAAATTGTAGTGATTTGCCTTTTGCCTTGCTTGTCTCTGTCTTGAGTATCTGCAGAGCCCTGGCATGTTTCTCACAACTCAACATTCTTATTTCCTGTTGAAAAAAGGCCAGCAGCTCACAAGGTGAACATCATTAGTGCTATTCAGACTTGTACTGTGCTCTGTCAGAGGCTCCTTTTTTTCTGCAGACAGACATGCTCAGGCTTTTTTCACTTATTTGTTTATTCACTGCCCCTCCACAAGTTCTGATCTGGTAAGTCTAGAAATGCTAAAAACAGTACTTGTCCACCTTTGCTTTTGACTCACATGTTTTGTCTCACTCTTTTAGTGAGGGTTAGTTCACTATTACAACGCCTATAAACACACTATGCCATCTCTTCAATTGTGTATGTCATTGCTTCTGTTGATGCATTGGTTGTGCACTTGTCCACCTGAAGCATCCCAGCAGGCTTAAGTCATGTTAATCTGATGCAAAATTCTCCCACTGAAATGTTCTTGCTGGCTTAATAGTGCTATCGCAGTCTTGTCTTGAAGATGGTCCAAAAACTTCAAATGCATTTACATGTGTGAGAGGAGTGCTCATTTTTTAATGATGCTCAAATTATTTTAAATGTATATTACAAGAAAAAAGTATTCCTGTTGTTGCTCAGTTCCCTAATACAATCTGTTTTCTCTCAATTCTTCTACTTTTTAACTAGAAAACATTGATGTTGTCCAGTGGCTTAATTTGATGTTCCTTGTGATTCACTAATAAGCATATGAACTACTTGTCTTTGCAAGCATCCTTGTGTGGCTTATAATTGATTTTTTTGCTCACCTTGAAGAAGTTGGCTGTTTATTTGTTTAGTTACTGTTTTTTCTTCAGTTTTTGTTCCTTCTTGTGAGCTAACAAGAAGAAACTTGACTGACTGACTTTCCCAAATAAAGCTTCTGTGAGGATCATTATATAAAGCTTTCAGAATCTCCAAATTCTCCATGTTACCTTTACCAAATTTTCATTAATATTTTATTACATGGTGGATAACTCAGAAGCTGTTTAATCATTTCTTTGCACTTTATTTCTTTTACTGGATTAGGAAAAGACCATTTTTAGACAAATTTTGTAATGATCAGGGAAGACTTGTTTCTCTCTGAGAATTTAAACTTAAAATTTGTTTTACTTGGTAAGTCTTTTTTTAAGAAGGAGTTGCTTATACACTTTTTTTAAAGCCTTAATTGCCATAAAAATAACAGTTACTGGCCTCCTCCCAAGGTCCTAATGAGAGGCACTGATTGTCTTAAATATTTAAAGGCGTTCATATATATATTAAAGTTTGTTTCTGAGACATGGCAACTGTGATAAATGAGACATTGATTTTCTGGAAGACTAGGTATTTTTGTACTATTTCTAGAGGTATTTGTGGCACACCTCTGGAGAGGACTGACAGGTTGATAAGATCAACTGTGTGGCTATTAAAAAGTGCATGCATGAGTGCTATATCTAGTTGTGAAGGAAATATATGTTAAATGTCCATCCTTTTCTATAATATGCTTTGGGTTTGCATTCTTATTTTCACACTGTCATGATACAATCATGATGAAAGGGAGATCTTTCAAGGCTAGTTACATCAAATTGATTCAGTCAGAAAGTTTCAAGATTCGCTTCTCTATGTCCTTGATGGAAAGAAGATACTGAGCTAAAATCAATATTGTTTACTTTCTCAATTATTGTGTGTAAGTTTAAGTCTGAGTTTCTGCAATTAAACTACAACAACCCTTAGTGAAACACTCGTCAGTCAGCCACTGAAATAAGTAAATGAGAAAAATTAATGTATGTTTAGCTGAAGAAGGGAAGTGAGAGAATGAACCTAACATTACTTCTAAATCTTGTCTACCTGAGAGAAGATATGAAAGTATTTGAAGTGTTATAACATCTTCAAGCAATTTTTACCTCTAAGTAGAAATGTAACTTGTGTTTTCCAGCTATCATGTAGCTTAAAAGATAAAATGAGAACTAAATACAAAACAACAACCATATATTCCTGGAGGCTTTAGAGAACTTCAGGCTGAATAAAGATCTCTGATAAGATGGTGGATAGTCTCCACTTAAAATATAAATTAATTAGGTTATAAAAAGGCAGTGGGAAATTTTATTTAAAATGTACAGTCCATTTCACTTTTTAAAATTATCTGACTTTCTAGAGAGAGGGATCAATATATATCAACCTGTCTTCTGTTGATCCTTTGAGAAAAATGAAGATATGGGTCAGGCTATTTGTAGGCTGAAAGTAATTTTATTTAAAATAAATAAAAGCTATCTCCAATGATTTTACAGGTAAGATCAATCTGCTGCACCTGTGCAAGTCTTTACCAGGCAATGTTTTTTTTGGTTGTCATGTCATAGAATTTCCAAATCCTTTTTGTTGGAAGGGACCTTAAAGACCATCTAGTTCAGTCCTGCTGCCATAGACAGGGGCACCTCCCACCTGACCAGGCTGACCAAAGCCCCATCCAACCTGGCCTTGAACATGTCCAGGGATGGGGGCATCCACAGCTTCTCTTGGCAGCCTGTGCCAGTGCCTTGCCATCCTCTGAGTGAAGAATTTCTTCCTTATATCTAGTCTAAATATAACTTCTTTTTTAGTTTAAAACAGTAAATCCTTGTCATGTCACTATACTCCCTGACAAAGTCCCTCCCTAGCTTTCATGTAGGCCTACTTTAGGTACTGAAAGCCTGACATAAGGTCTCCCTGGAGCCTTCTCTTCTCCAGACTGAACAACCCCAAATCCCTCAGCCTGTCTTCATGGGAGATGTGCTCCAGCCCTCTGATCATCCCTATGGCCCTCCTCTGGTGTTGCTCTGACAGGCCCATGTCCTTCTTATGTTGAGGGCCTCAGAGCTGAATGCAGCACTCCAGGTGAGGCCTTATGAGAGTGGAGTAGAAGGAGAGAATTGCCTCTCAGCCTGCTTGTCATACTTCTTTTGATGCAGTCTGTGATACAGTTGGCTTTTTGGGCTGCAAGCACACATTGCTGGCTCATGTTGAACTTTTCATCATACAATACCCAAGAGTCGTTCACCTCAGGGATGTTTTCTATGCACTTGTTGCCCAGTGTTTATTCATGTTTGGGATTGCCCTGACCCAGGTGCAGGACCTTGCACTTGGCTTTGTCCAATTTCATGTTATTCTCAGGAGTCCTCCTCTCAAGCCTTTCAGGGTACCTCTGAATGGCATCCCTTCCCTCCAGTGTGTTGAACACACCACTCAGCTTGGTGTCATTGATAAACTTGCTGAGGTTGCACTCAATCCTGCTGCCTGTGTTGCCAAGATAGATGTTAAACAACACTGGTCCTGGTGTGGACCCTTGAGGAGCACCACTCCTCACCGGTTTTTACTTGGATGTCAAACTGTTGACTTACAGCATCACCATCCAACCCAGTTTTTATCCACCAGTGTTCTGTCAAATCCACATCTCTCCAGTCTGAAGACAAGGATGTCATGCAGGACAGTGTCAAATTTTTTGCAGAAGTCCAAGCAGATAACATCTGTTACTCTTCCCTTATACTGCAGGGCTGTAACCCCACTGCAGAAGGCCACCAACTTTGTCAGGCACAACCTGTCCTTAGTGAAGTCATGTTGGTTGTCGCCAATCACCTCCTTATGTTCCATTTGCCTTAGTGTACATTCCAGGAGGATCTGCTCCATGACCTTGACCAGCACAGAGGTAAGAGTGACTGGTTTGTAGCTCCACAGGACTTATCCCTTTTTAAAAATGGGGGTTATGTTTCTCCTTTTCCAGTCAGAAGGACCTTCACTGGACTGCCATGACTTCTCAAATATGATGAAGAGAGGCTTAGCAGCTTCATCTGCCAGTTCCCTCAGGACCTGTAGATACATCTTATCAGGTCCCATGGGCTTGTGCACCTTCAGGTTCTTTAGATGGTCTTGGACCTGATTTTTCTCCTACAGCGGATGGATGGTTCTTCATTCTCCCAGTCCCTGCCTTTGCCTTCCATGACCGGAGTGGTGTGGCTAGAACAGTTTCCAGAGAAGACTCAGGCAAAAAAAACCTCTCTATTTTGGTTCTGGCCAGTTAGATCTCATAGGAACTTCGCTGATGATGACTGGGGGGAGTTTCAGAACTCTTGGGGACCCCTGTAACCACAGGTCCTGAATAAAACTCCTTGAGTTCTTTGACTACCAGCTACTGTGCAGGTCTGAATACAGGTGAAACTGTATACAAATCAGAAGATAAATACCCATCTTGCACTAACTACAGTTCTCCCACACACTACCACCTGTCTCTTTTAATATGCGTGGATGTAATGCTGGCAAGATGTCTTCTTGACAGCACTATGGAAGAAGGTTAAGTGACTCTCATACATAAATGCACAAGCATGCTTTCTTGAGTGGGGGGGAAGTCTAAGGAATTTTCCTAGAAGCAGTAATTAGATTAATCTCTGGTTACTTGTGTAATCCTTATTCAATCATGGATCGATTTATGTAGTTAGAGCTCTTAGCTATAGGAGAAAATACTATGCCTTCCCCGCCATTCCCAGTGTAACTGTCCTAGGCTTCTACCTCTTGAGCTAACAGCTATGGTAGCAGATCAGGGTTTCCCTCTGACATGTTGTGGTGGTTTTACTGTGCTAGGCAGCTGAACACCACAACCGCTCTCTCACTCCCCCTCCTCAGATGAGGAGGGGAAGAAGTAAAGGAAAGAAGAACTCACGGGTTGAGATAAGGATAATTTAATTAAAGAGAAAAAAATATATATAAAGGGAATATTATTAACAATTCAACTAAAGGGAAAAGGGGAACAGCAAAAACAAAACAAGTAAAGGCTATGTGGAAGTGCAGAGGAAAGAAATTACTCTCTACTTCCCACAAAATGAGCAATGCCTGACCACGTCCTTGAAGCAGGGCCTCAACGCATGTAGCCGGGGTTCGCGAGGAGGACAGACGTTTTTGCAACGAAAGCCCACACCTCCTCTCTTCCTCCTTCTTCCACCTTTTATTGCTGAGTGTGACATCATATGGTATGGAATATCTCTTTGGTTGGTTTAGGTCAGCTGCCCTGGTGATGTTTCTTTCTCACTTTTTGCCCACCCCCTAGGAGGGTTAGAGAAAGTCCTGATGCTGTGCCAGCACTTCTCAGCAGCAGACACAACACTGCTGTGATAACGCTGCTGTTCTAGCTACAAGTGCAGAGCATGGCACTGAGCATGCAGTATGGGCTGCTGCAGGGAAAGTTAACATCCCAGCCAAACCCAGTACACATGTGGGGTGCCTGTAGAGGGCGTGTCTCTCAACCTTGACTCAAAGTGCCAGAGATCCTGGTAGCCAGCATGTTTTCCAACACTGTCATAAACTGTAGCTTCTTTTCCCGTCAAGTTATAGTGTGGTGGCTAGAGCAGTATTTACAGAAAACAGACTTTGCATGTTTACTCTGAAAGGAATATGGCAAAATCAGTAAGATTAAAGTCTCTTTCCATTCCCAGTATGCTTGAAGTACTTTTGTACAGCATCTGACTTGGCTGAGTAGGAAAATCAGTGAGACACTGGAGAGAGAGGTTCAAGCCCTCATCCTCGTAAGTGCCATGAACTGTGCAGAGGCCTTTATATGGGTCTGTAGTGCAAACTGGATAGGAGTACATTGCTTCCTACCTAGGCTGGAGGCAGTTTTTTGGGGAGGAATTTCAAACATATTTCTGAAAAGTGTTTTCTTCCATCAAGTGTTATGACTACTGAACCCTGCAAGCAAGTACAAACGAGACCAGAACGCCCTGAATGTGATCCTAATGGGGAACTTTCAGCAGAACGTGAGGCATTCTAGCACATCTTTGTCACGTTATATTTTTGACTGGTCTTCTTTTGATTCCTACATGACAAATTGTGCGTTGCAGTGACACTCTTATTCTGTGTTTTCTTTTTGCTTCTGAGCTCCCCAAAGGAAATATTTGCCATGTAGTGTTTTGCAGAAGGTTGAATTCCCTTCTCTCACCTTACAAAGACTTACGTCATGGTCCTGCAGTGCTGTTCACATCTTTGTAAGTAGTGAACAACCAAGATTGTTTGCTATGACATCTGACTTCTAAAAGAAAGAGGAAGATAATGACTTTCTAAAATGTCTTTCTCTCCACCGCTTACATGTATTTTTATGGAAAATAAAAATGCAAGCCACTTCATAACCTTTTCTAAATTGTAGGATTCAACCACGTTCTGTGTGTACACAAGAGAGATGCAGGGGGTAGACATCTAGGGAAGCAAAGATCCATTCTAGATTTTGCACAGCAATTAGCATAGCTGTGAGTAAAGAATCCAACAGAGTGGGATGAAAGATAATTGAATACCAACCCTCCGTGGAGTTGGATGGTTGTTAAGCAGTAGGAGCAGCAATTCCTGGACTGCAGCCACCAAGACCAATGCAGGCTGTGAGTGCCTGTAGCAGAAAGGTACTGAGAAACTAAAGGTTATGTACATTCTTGTTTTGTTGGTGATGGAATGAAATCTTGGCCAAGCTTGTTAAATAAATAAAAATAAATAAATAATAGGGTTGCTCAGCTTGAAGAATTAATACATTGTAACTGGCATGCACATACTTAGCTGCCAACTAATATCAGTTCAGTGTGAGCATTTCTGTAGGATAACTGGAGGGTAATGGTGCTGTGGATGGACATACCAGCAGTTCCTGCCCTAGAGCATAGAATCATATCTTGCAGCATGATTTTCTGCTGAAGACATGAAAACCCATGAGGGACTGACCTAAGAGTCTGAAGTGCAGCATAAAGTAGCCCAAATTTGTGACCCCCTAGCTCTCACTGTGCAGGAACTTGTCTGAGACCTTCCTCTAGCAGCTCTCCAGTCTCCTGTGGAAGCCACCAGATCTGAACAGAAAGAGTATGTGAATATAGCCAAGCCTTAGATGGTCTTGTACAGGCAGTAAAGAGGATTGCATTCAACCCATCAGCACATGTGATTTCCCTTGTATCCTTAATTTTGAGTTGTATGGTGACAGTCAGTGAGACATTGAGACATTTTATTGCTACCCAACCTTCATCTGTAATGGCAAATCAGGCTTGGGGTTTCCTGCTGACCATTTCCTACCTCCCACTTGATATCTTTCTGATATTTGAATTTCCATTCAATTAAATTCAAAATTCTTTTAAAATTATTCTTATTATTTTTTGAAGTTAGAAATACTTTCTCTGTAGCATGTGTAAATCCAGATAAATTAGAGATTTCAAGCAGATTTCAAATCTGATTCAAAACTGTCTGCTCTCATTGTATCTTGAGGCTGTCTCTTGCTATAGATGACAAACTGGTGAGGTCTGGACATAAAGATTAATGTGAAGGGGTGATGTGTCTGCTGCTGCTTTGGATGGCAGGGAGGTAGAGGTGCTGAGGAACAGCAGTGCACAAAGGGGGAAAGGTGGTAACCAAGTGGAGGCTGGAATGATCTACTGTTGTTTTTAACCACCTGTCTTAAATGATCCTGAGCTCCAGTCCAGTGTACCTGGTCTCTCACCAATAATAGACTATTCTCTGTTGGGTAGCTAAGCAAGGAGGAGGGAAAGTCATGCACTTCAGTTCCATTGCTCTTCTGCTACTGTCCATAGTACAGACCCATTAAATCCTGGTAAGAATTGCTATACCAGATTACACGGTCACCGCTGTAGTAGAGGCACGTGTTTTAGCCATATACAAGACATGAGCATTAGGTCTTTGAGAAAAATATTCATGTATTTATAACCTGATTCCACCACTTTGAAGACTTGGGCCAATCCTGGTTCAGTGTCTTGGTTTTGTCACTTGTAAAATAGGTGGGAGTTCACTGATCAATGGAAGATTATAATGGCTTTGTGCTCAGGTGATTGTTATGGCATGCATGGTTCTCCTGTGTACTCCTCAAGAACGATATTGAAGTGGAGAAAGGGTTGCAAAGCATGACCGAAAAGCTGTAACATACATCTTTCAGTGAGAGACTTCCACAACTCCATTTTCCTAGCTTTATTGCACAGAGAAGTAACTAGATGAGCGAATTTCACAGGTACTTTTATGAGGAGAAAATGCTGGGTTCTTAAAAGGCTCTTTAATCTTGCAGAGAGAAGCATAACAAGAAGCAAAGGCTGGAAGTCAAAGCCAGACAAACTCATAAGAGAAACAGTGCACGTGTTTTTAACAGGGAGAGTGATTAACTATTGGAATAAACTGACAGGTTCTTGAAGTTTTCAAGTAAAGGCTGTGATGCCTCACTGGAAGATGTACCATAGCAAAATATAAGTTGTCAGGTTGAAGCAGGCTTGACAGGCTTTTATGGCATAGCAGATTGAAGTAAATGATCTAGTAGTCATTTCTGGTTTTAAAAAACAGAACTCCACAGACATAGTGTGTTTCTTCGTCCATATATACATAAGAAGTAATTTTTAAATAGTAAGTATTAAATTATGCCACTAGATTATACTTCCACAATGATAAATGTTTTTGATGAACATTCTTGCAAAATACGTAATGGAGAGCAGACATGCAATTTCTATTGATTTAATTTGCATTGGGAGTAAAAAGAGTTTGCTTTTGGTTATAAAGGTAATTGTCAAAATGGAAACACGGTATTGCTCAAGAACACCTTTGTTTCCAGGACCTGCATTTGCTTTCATTGATATTGTTGACACAGCTTTGCTTTCTTGCAACTTAGGCTTCTCATGAGCATGTTGTAAAACAAACAAACAAGCCACATGTCAAATCATGTATTTGAACCTGAAGAAAGGGCAGCCTTACAAGGACTCCACCAGGGTCCCAAGACTGGGACTCTGAAGGGCAAGTGTGTTCATTTTGGATTGTGTGCTTTTTCCCCTTTCAGTATCAAAACACAAACTGAAAGTGTAACAGAGTTAGTCACATGAGCCTTGTAGTTTTGCAACTTCTAGAGGAAAATCTTCCTGTGATTCAATTCTAGTTTTCAGTGACATAGCAGTGATTTTACTGCTTTGTCTTTTAATAAATGGCTCAAGATGGGGTGATCAAAGTTCATTTTCAAACTCTTGGCTTAAGATAAGAAAATCTAAAGATCGGAATTACAATAATCTTGGTTTTGTTGTTAATAGTATAAACTGCGAGGAGTGTTTTTTACCTGTTGCCTGAAGGTTTCTCCATCAGGCCTGTTATGCAGACATCCACCACCTTCCTGCCAACAGCCTTCCCCCACATAGTGAAGGTAGTATAGATACCCAGACTACTGGAAGTTCACTCTCCAGAGCCACTGTAGTCTTTGATCTGCCTGTGTTTTAGGGCGTGCCCTCAGCACTGTAATTTTTGGAGGTTCTGAGTGCTGCAGGC
Source organism: Nettapus auritus (assembly GCA_011076525.1). Classification (NCBI taxonomy): domain Eukaryota; kingdom Metazoa; phylum Chordata; class Aves; order Anseriformes; family Anatidae; genus Nettapus; species Nettapus auritus. Next base: position 89,620,800 of record CM021766.1, on the reverse strand, counting down.
TGCATGTATGGATAAGATTTTTTCTTTTTGACAAACCTAAATGAGCTGCTTGCTTAGAGGTTGCACTGAGTAGTCAGACTTTGCACATTTTGTATGACATACAATTGCAAAAGTTGGGTGTATAAAAAAAAGAATCAGGTAGAGGCTGGCACTCTCTTTACATCAGCCTTGTTATCTCCCTTACAATAGAAAAATAGTGAAGATCTCTCCATTAGCAGCAACTGGCACGGCTATTGCAATCTAAGACATAAGTAAATATGTGGCAGAGAGGGAGAATTGGCTAAGAATAAACAGAAGTTGAAGAACTGATACTTCTCTTCTGATGTGCATCTGTGTATACACACGTTTTAGTACAGTTGAAAGCTCCTTCAAAAAACAAACAACCCAACAAAAAAGCCCACAACACTTTGCAATCGAAAAAGCAAAGAACACTGGCACTTGGAGAAGAGCCAGAGGTGAAAACAAAACATTTTTCACTGTTAATGTAGGACATTTTGGGAGAAGAATGAGCAGCAGGGAGGGCTTTGGCTTTGCAAACAGGCATAGAAATGTCTGTCAGCTCATAATGAACCTGCTTTTTGCTTTCCTTTCTGCCTGAGTTGTCATTGCTTGTGTTTCTCTTTTTCCTTCCTAGCTGAACTTCTTACTTGATCAAAGCTTCTATTTTATTTTTAAACTTTTCATTCCTGTAAATGATTGGAAGCTCTCCAGCAAAGCTCTGCTAAAGCCAGAGGGGACTGAAAGCAAAGAGCAAGGACGGCTCTGAGGACAAACTGCAGACAGTTGGAGGACACTCCTTTAGAGCTGCAAACAGCAGCTTCCCTTCCTCTTCTTGCATTTTGGCTCTTTCCAGTCCTTTCTAAAGGGTAGGGAATTTCATCCTACATCCCAGTACAGGAAGAGGTGTCAAGGAGACAGGGAAAGACCTTGGCAGTGCAAATAGTTTGGATGTTTTTAAAGGATGTGGATACTATTTTTGGGAAAGGTAAAGTAGACCACTCAGTCTGATGTAGGCAGCTACGTGTAAGATTTAGGCTGGAATGAAAGTTCTGAGTACAAAAACATCAGCACTCAGCCAAAGGGCACTGTCACCCGAACAGTTTATGCCTAAATAATCCGGAATAGCATCTCACTATTCACCTGGCAAGAAGTAACAAGGCTGTGGTAGCCTCTCCGCTCTGTGTGACTGGATGCAAAGAAAGATGGTGACCCCTCTGACCAATTCAGGCCCTGTCTTTGCTTCTACCTGAGGCATGGAGTGTACCGGGCAGGCAGAGTGCAAACCAAGGACACAAGGTGCTTGGGTTATGTTTACAGTGCTGATGCTGGCCTTGCATGACCAATCTACCTCAGTTTATTCCTCTGTGGAAGGTAGCATTGGTTTCCTTCAGAAGATTTGTGGGAGAAAGATGAACACAATGTCATTGCTAGTGGCAGTAAACTAAAAGAGTTTGTTAACATTAAAGAAGCATAAAGGTAATCCCCAGAAAGTTACTCTTCAGGCATATTTAAAAGGCTTGATTTTAGCAACTCTGCCTAATTGATCATGTTCTCACTCTATCTTAAGCAATGTTTTTTAGACTTGTCTCCCAGTTGACCTCCTGCACTATCTTCGTTTTAAGAACTGTATTACTGCCACTATACTAGCAAGAGAGGAGAGAAATTTGTACTACAGTAGCTGGAAAGCTAGCTCCTTTCCATCAAATTAGTGGTGATCCACTTCAAAGTGTGGTCCAGCTTTTGGATGGCTCTCTGTTCCTATATCAGCTCTGTAAAGGGACCTGATGACCTTCTCTCAAAGACAGCCAAGTTCAGCTAGTCCAGACACGAAGGAGAAGTTCATGTATTTACAGGAATGTTTAAGTTTATTAGACTGTAGAATTAAATAGCCTTAACTTAAGGAGACAGTGTCAGCTTAAATCTCACCCATTGTTAACATCTTGTACAAATAAGCTGTAAAAATACCAAGCCTGATAGAAAAAAAAAAAAAAATAAAAATCCTATCTTTTAAAAATAAACAAAACACACAGATGTTTCCCTGGACTGTGTGGAAACCCGAATTCCAAAGCTTTAAGGACTCACCATATGTTGATGGCAAGTGCAAACAGAACTGAAATTAGTTTTCTGATTTTTATTTTCCCTTTACTGTCTGTGCTGAAAGAAATGTATTAAAAACCAAAAACAAACAACCCACCACCACCAAAACAGCTCCCTTCTGGGGAGTAATGCACCCTGAGCACCACTGCTACTCTGTAGTCCTCTCACTGCTATGGGTGTCTCATTGATATGTCAACGCATTTTCCACAAACTGTCCTGTGGTGTAGACCAGTCTCCTCTTGCATGTATTTCAGATGGGCCAGGTGTTGTCTGTGAGCAGCATCATCCCACAGTCAGCCCTGATCTCCTATCTTGCTGCAAGGTGACTCTCGGTGCTGTAGCCCAGCGCTAGGTGCTGTTTGATCAGTGTTCTCCTCAGCAGCCATGCCTGGTCATGGGCTGAAGGATGGACCACAGGGTAGCACTAGCTCCACCAAAGGGTCTCTCCTCTCCAAAATCCAGAGGTTCTGTGAATTATGTTCAAACAATGCTGCCATTCTTTGGCAAATTGAGCATAGCTAGTCTCTTCCCAGCAAGGCTAGTGAGTATATCACAGAGTGACCATAAACCAGCCAGCCAAGGAGTACTTCCTGAAGGGATAAATATGGAGTTACTGAAGCTGCTCGGTAGCTAGCACACCTCAGGCTGCTGTTACCTTGACAACTGTAGACAGAACATAATTTGTCCTGGCTTGGATCTGAATCTCATTGTAATTCCTGGCATAGATAGGTCTATCAAATCTACATCAGTGAAACACCTGTTTTTCACCGGGAGTTAGGAAAATGAATGTTCTGGGTTTTCTCTCAACAGACAAAAGATATTTTTACGCTCTGAGTTCAGTCCTCAGCCCTGCTACAGAGTTTGTGTGTGACCTTGGGCAGATGCTCAGCTCTGTCTCTTAGCGTATGAAATGCAGGTAATGATCCTGTCTGTTGCCCAAGAAGTACTATGAAGTTAAAATAACTGTAGCTATTTGACAACATATATATATATAAAATATATATTTACATGTATAATATATAAATATTGTTATTCAATTTGTACTCCAGAGGTTTCAGTTCACTGCATCTAGGACATTTCTGAAGGAAGCAACTATTCCTCCAGTGGGAAAACGATGCATGCTCACACCTGAAATGTGTATGTAAATAACCCTTAGCAGGTCATCCTTTAGTTAACCTAGACTGCTGATGTTGAAAACCAGTGAAAGATGGGAACACACCGATGTTACTTTATGGAGCTCTCCCTGTTTCTTTCAGAAGATATAGATCTGTCCTCTCAGGGAACAAATATAAATGGAGAAGGACATGCAAGGGCTGTCCTTTTAGCTCTGATTTGCAGATCAGAGAAGCTGTTTCCTCAAAAGCCTTGTGGCAGATTACATTTTAAATTCAATTTTATTCTTTTCTTTCCAAAATGAGAAGCGTCTGTGACCCATTTGCTGGTTAGACAGTGGATGGCCTTTTGTGCAGTGCTTAGCAAGCTTGCTGTCAAATTCTAATGGCCCTGCAAGAACCCTACAGCTGACAGTGAGACTTAAATACGTCTGAAGGCCGTGCTGTTGCCAGCAGCATCTCAGCTCCCTGTTGATATCAAGGAGAAGGCTTTGAAGAGGCCAGGTACCTTGGCTTCTTAGTAGACTCTCAAGAATTTCCTCAGGGTACGTTCCTTGTTGGACTCCATCATTTTAGGTTCAGATCTGGTTGCAAGCTCATTTTCTCTATTTGAAAGCAATCTTCTATATTTCCAGTAAACAGCTTTTTACACACTGAAAGGAATTGGAGATGCCTCCAGTTCACAGTAAAATATAATCCAGAAACGTGTCCTTTTCCTTATGGATAATTTCTCATTAGATAGATAGATGGTGCCTAAATATTGTTGTGTCTGTTACCTAGACACCCCTTGCTGTATGTTTCAGATTCTAAGTAGGTGATTTAGACAGGAGGAAGTCTACTGTTATTTTCCCAGGTTTCCGTTAGATGCAGACAGAATAAAATTTGTAAGCTAATGCTGGAATACTTCTGCTGCCGTGTGGTGTCATGTTCAGTGACTGCTCCAAGAACTTTTTTTTTTTTTTTTCCCCTGTAACTGCAGGTTCTTTGAACGTTGATTTTTATTTTCTTTTCCTTAAGGGAAATGTGTGTAAGTGACATGACTGAATGCTGGCGTTTTCCTTATAGTCACCTTTTATAATGGTTACTTGTGTTTATCACCCTCCTTCCTCTTCAGATTTGCTGTTTGAATTATACTGTAGCATACTTACATTCCCAGCCTCTCTCTGCTAATGAAGGAGAAGAGAAGCCATCATTTTTTTTTTTCAAAAGGGATGAGCATGGATTCTAATTTAATTCTATCATAGCTGGCTTCTTAGGTGTTAGCTCATTTTTGTCATTACAGTGTGACCTCTCCCCTCTGAATGCACGAATTCACCACTCAGGCTGCCTGAGAGCTTCCTGTGCTCTGCAGCAATGTGGAGGAAGATGGCAACAACAGGATTACAGTACGAAAAGTCAAATGTATATTTTGAATCCTGTCATTGAGCAGATATATAGAAGTAGCCTAGATCTTATGTTAAGAGCTCATCTCTGAAAGCATGACTGATCTCAGTGTCAGTAATATAGAAATCACAAAACCTTACTGTGAGGGAAAACTACAATTATTCTGAGAAAGTTCTTGTCTGTGCTGCGATTTCTCAAAGTTCCTGCAGTAACTTCTTCCCCTCTCCCTGCCAAAAGTACTTCCCATATTCAGCAAGACCTTTTTAAAACCATTTTGCCTTCCTTGTCTTCAAAGTAGCACTTTTGGGGTTCAGATCCCAACAGGACAAAAATCTGTGTAGCAAAAGAAGATAATAAGAATGTATACCAAATGCAGTTGCAGCCTGAAACTGCTGGTGAATTACCCCAGCCAGTGTCCAACTGTTGAATCTGATGGTACAAATTTCTGTATTGTCTGAAATGTGTAGTATTCTGGCAGCAATATGTAGTCGGTACCGAATGACTCCTTTCATGAGTGCCAGGGCCTTCCAATTCCTTTATCTTTCCTCTCTTTGACTTTCATAATGTAGCTGTTTTTTGTCCATGTATACAAGCATCTGGAAAACTCTTACAGCATTCACCAAAACAAAACAAAAGTTGTTTTTACCAAAACAAAAAAACAAGTCCATCCCAGCACCACCAACTCAGCAAAGTAATGTTCTGGAGTTTATTTTGTTGCAAGTTCTTCTCCCTATTATCCCATTAACTTCCTAAGCTTATAAACTGATTCTGCCATAGCTCGTATAGTACGTTATGCCATTGTAGTTCCTAAAATCAAAGATTTCCTAGAAGTCCTTGCTTGCCACAATCTAATTGTCTAATTCATCCTTCAGTGTTGAGTTTCATCTCCTTGATGTAAATCCTCTGGGATCCCACGTAAGCATACAAAATACAGAGTTGTAGTTAAACTTTATACCTATGGCATGTATTTGTACTTTGTCACTGCCTGCTACACCTCCAGTGCTCTCCGCCGTGATCCCAGACCCCTTCTAGCGAGAGCATTGGCTCTTTGGACTTGGCATACATATCCATGCTGGACCCCTTTAACCCTTTTCCTAGCAATGCCTTAACATTTCAGCCAGCTTCCTATGAATCACCAGTGTGAACAAATGGAGAGATGAGCTTGGATAGGTAATGTCCTTGTACTGTATCAGGTGGTTTCTTGTGCCTTTAGTGATAATTTTTCTCCTTCAGTTTCTGTCCAGGCTGACATTTTAACATCATCTAGCAAGGTAGATTGTTTTACTTCCTGTGGTTTTCCTGGTCATATGTAGTTTTTTGGTATCATGCCCTGGACATCTTGCACATATCCTGTTGTTGAGGAGTGATTTTCCCACTGTTGCCTTCACAGTTTGTTGTATTTGGCGGGGGGCCCTGGTGGTACTTTATTTTAGCTGAGATTTTTTCCACCTTGTTCACAAAACCTCAGAAGCATAGCACAGACTTGACGACTCGCCTGTCTCAGGCATTTAATGAATTCTCCCTCATCCTCACATATATTTTTTTCATTGGATCTGTTCTCTAAATACCAACACATTGAACAGATTTTTTTCTGGTTTGGACTGAACCTTTCTGCTTTTGTTTTGAGTAATAGTATTTATAGCTTCTAGTGATGACTGGATATTTGTAAGAAATTTAGTCAGCCATGAGAAAAAGTCCTCCTTTTTTATTTCTGCAAGCTTTTCTTCTCTCTGGTGATCCCATTGCAAACTGTGTTGCCAGAAGCCCTGTAGGTGCAAGCTCCACATTCCAATTTCATATCAGAGTGTAATCTGGTAGATAATCATAACCACCTGGCAAGATGAAAGTCAACTGTCTGTGTGATAAGCAGGTCAGGGTGTCTGTGTGCTACATCTTCTGAGGCTGCTGATTACAAAAAGTAAATAATTTGTGAGATGGGACCCATCTGTTTTAATTTTGGCAAGCTGTGTTTCAGTCCCCTGCGTTCTTAAGGGTAGCTAGAAGCCATGCAGTGACTCTTAAGTCATGTGCTAGGACAGGGACTATTGAGTGATTCATTTGTGCTGATTTAAAAGAGCCAGTACAGTGAAAAGTGAGGAATTAACTCTCATTGGTATCATAAACACTGATCAATGTGGAGTCCCCTTCCCCATGTCATTGTCATTTCTCAAGACTGGCTGTGCTGCTCCTATAGGACAGCCCCTTATCTGATTCAACAATGAGATATCTTAGTGTTTTTTTTTTTCATCCTTTTTTTTTTTTTTTCCTTAAAAATAAATAAATAATAGAGGGATGACAGCAACACAGAATAATTTGTGGCCCAAATGACTGAATGCAGTTGGGTTCATGAAAGCAGAGCTGAAGATAACATAGGTGAGGTAGCCATGGGATATAACTAGATCATTAAATTTTCATTTTTATTTTTCAGTCATGTCATTCTAATTGAATAGTCTGCTTGGAATCCTTTTTGAAGTGATTTGAATAGCGAATTGAGATGTGCCAGGTAGCAGATTAGAGACAATGTGTTTGGAATGACTAAAAAGAACATGTAATAAAAAGAGAAACCCACCCTCTATTACAAAAAAAACCTAGTGAAACATCTGCAATAAGAAAGTTCTTTCTTTGAAGGTGTAAGATGAAAAAGAGAAAAAGAGAGAAATAATAATGGGCCAACAGTATCTTGTCCCACCTTAGCAAGGAACAAAATCAGCTTAACAATTAAATACTTTAATTAAGAACCAAAGCGGTGATTTTTGACATCAGATGAAAAGGAAAAAAAAATTCAAATGTTCCAAGCAGTGAAGCAGGAGGAAAAGAAACCCCATGCTGAGAGTCATTAAGAGCCAAAAGTAATTCATCACAGGCATAAGTAACCTTATTACAGGAAAGTTGTGTTGTCTTCCTGGTGCAGGCATTGATCCCAAGCTAGGAAATGAATGTGGAGGCACATTTAGCAGTAAAAGCAAAAATATTCAATTGCTCCTGAAAATTGTAGCTGTGCTGTTTACTTCATCAAGGAAGGATAATTAGACTGTTTAGGGAAGTACAGCCAGCCAGCATAAGGAATGTATTTTGTTAAATTTTAATTAAAGACAGAGACTAATTTCTGCTGAACACTGTCCAAGCAGTGAATTATTTATTAAAAATAGGATGCCCAGGGGAAAAAAAAAAAAAAAAAAAAAAAGGCAAAATAGCAGGATATTCATCTTTAGCCAGCTAGAAACTGTCCAAAATTGTAGTGCATTACTATCTGGGTTAACTGTTGAGTTACCAAAATTGCTTGCCTGCTAGGATAAAACCCCAGGTGAAGTGGTGGAGTGGCATTTCTTTTCAAACCAGTAGGCATGTTAGGGGTACTGTCCTGGACTGTCTTCTGCAGTGTGAGCATGGTTCACCATGGATCTGTAAACAATCTGCACGGGACTAGGAGAGAGGTCTAGGAGAGCACGTGGCTCCTTCCTTTCCTACGCCACTGAGTTCCTTCAAGGGATACCGGGGAGCAGAGGGAAGGATGAGCATCCTGGTCTCATCCCAATGCTGTGTGAGTATGGGCAGAGGATGCAGCTGTGAGAGTAAGGACTGCTGGAAATACCGAAGGAACGCACCTCTCCCACAGTTTAGGGACACTCAGTTAAAGGTTACTGATAGTTCTGCATGCCTAGAAACCTGGGACTCCGAAGAAGGCATTTTTGTGGTTGACAAGCTGAAGTGAAGGTGTTTTGATTAGTGTGGAGGGGAGGCACGAGGGGACTGGGATTACTTTGAAGACCTGAGCCTGCTGCCTGCACTGGCATCATTAAGAACATCCTGCAAACAAGGGCCTTATTGCTCTGTGTCACAGACATCACGGAGTTGTGATTGCTTCTGCTGGAATAGGGAGTACTTTAAAAGTGTGGGGTTCCTCTGCAGTTAGACTCTTTCAATCCTGGTTAATGGGATATCATTAGGAGAGGAGTCTTTTGGTGACCTGCTAGTGCTGGCCTAGCAGCAACTTGCTGATGCTGAGGAAAGGCATAGTGTCGGGCCTGCTGCTGAAGCATCTGATTTATTATTTGGACTTGCCAAGTCTTCCCTGTTTCCTCTTCAGTAAAGGACCTGTTTTTTTAACCCTGGGATTTCTTGCATGCAGGTGGGAATGCTGCTTATCATGAATGCTCACATGGTGTAATTTACCTTCTGATTGAGGAATGTGCATTTTTTAAATAACTTTAGCAGTCAAACTGCCTGGCAGAAAGGTGAGTACGTGACAGATAAGAAAGTTGATAAACAATCACTATACTTGGATAAAACTGCAAACCAAGTAGATCAATAAACTCTAAGCAGTTAAGCTCTGTTTTTCAGCCTGAAGACTGACCAGGATCATCCAGTTCAGTGCTGGAGAAGCATGAATCATAAGGGTCAAATCCTCTTCAAAAGCAAGCACAGCCCGTCAGAGCTAGGAATTCAAGCATCATTCCATATGAGTGGCTCCCTATTGATGTGGCAGTTTCAGGGACTTGGTTTTGAACTTTGCTCTCCCCAAACTGGATCTATTAGCACTGATGTCCCCTGAGTGTAATAAAGGTTCAGAAAGCAGGCAGTCATCCTTCCAACTTTCAGGAGCTTATTCAGATTAAATAGATTTCAGATAATGCTTGCTTACAGAGAATCGTTCACAAGAAACAGATTTGACTACATCCTTTTCAAAGTTGTGAACGTAGTGTGACAGTCTTCCTACACATTTTTGTATTAGAGCCTAATTGGCTAGAATACATGCTGAGAGAGTGTGTGACCGGGATAAATTCCTTTCTCAGCCAGAAGGGGTTTTAACTTTTCTTTCCAACCTGCCATACTAGAGTAAGTGCTGAGTGGAGGGTGTTTTCCCAGCCTGAATCATGCTGCTTTCCCTTTAACTGGGTTAGTATATAACTGAGAATGTAAGAGTCTTTGATCAAAACTAGAGAGAGTGCCCAAGGGGAGCTTTGCTGTAGTGACTAGGACCTTCAACTGGCAGAAAAATCCTAAACTCTGTGCTTTGGACTATTCTTCTGTTTGTTTCAGTGACTTTTAGAGGAGGAGGAAGCAGAACTCAGCAAGACTTAACAGACTGATTATTGCATTCTCCTCTGCACTGTGGCCCAGAGCGCCTGGAAACTTTCCTCCATTTAGCCATACTTAGCAAGTGATTAAGGTTTGCCTTGGGGAGGTAGAAAATATAAATTTGAATCCCTTCAGGCTCAGTTCAGCATTGACCTCAGGTCCCCTGTTTGATCTTTTACTGTTTTAAGGAGGCAATTAAAGGTAGCTCACTGCAACACCTTTCTTCTTTCTCAAAAGAAGAGAGTGATTCTAGCTCCATATTCTTTTTCTCCCATCAGCAAGCAAAGGAAAAAAATCTCAGTTGCAGGAGAGGAATCATACTGCGAGGAAAGAGATGTTTGTCTTATTCTATTGCCTAATCTTATTCTAGTTAATACAATCATTAAATTAGTATTAATTATTCATATTAAGATATTAACTGCATTTCATTTTACTTAGTTTTCATTTTCCAAGGAAATGAGAATTCAGAATCATTGTTTTGCTCACTGTCATCCATAAACTAGCTCTCTTTAGCTTTTTGCACAAGCTGTAGAAAATGGAGAAAAAGGGATGGCACATTTGGAAGAAGTTTGGGGATGAGTACCCAGTCAATTTTTGGTGTTGTGTTGGGTTGACCTTTGCTAGCAGCCGAATGCCCACCCAGCTGCTCACTCCTCCTCAGCAGGACACGGGGAGAAGATAGGATGAAAAAACTAGTGGGTTGAGATAAGCACAGGAAGATAATTTTCATAGGCAAATCAGACTCCACTTGAGCAAAATTAATTTAATTTATTCCTAGCTAAAATAGATCTGGGTAGTGAGAAACAAACCCAAGCATTAAACCAGCATCTCCCCCTCTTTTTCCTAGGCTCAGCTTCACTCATTCTTTTCCTGTCTCCTCTCCCTCAAGCAGCACAGGAAAATGGAGGCTGGGGCACGGGGCTGCAGCCAGATCCATAACAATTCATTTCTGCTGCTCCATCTTCCTCACAGTTTTCACCTGTTTCAGCACAGGTCCTCCCACAGGCTGCTGTTATTCAGGAAAAATCTGCTCTATTGTTGGCTTTCCATGGGCCACAGTTCCTTCAGGAAACACCCAGGAGCTCCTTATAAACTCAAGCCTGCCCATTTACTCTTCTTCTGAGCTATGCCACCGGTGTATGTGGCTACAGGCCTGTTCCTGCCTCATCTCTGGTAGTCCCCAAACAGACTGTGCACCTCATTTGCTCCTTCCCTGTGTCTGGGGCTGTTCAGTGGGACCTGCTACCAGCACCAGGCTGTGTTCAGGTAATCTGGGGCTGTGACCCAGGTTGGTGAGGACACAGGCCTGCGCTGGGGCCACCCTTGACTTACCTACCCTAAGAGAGCAGCAAGGCCCGGCTTCTCCCTGACACCTCTTCCATAGCGGTCTTTGCTTCCTTGGTGATATTGCTGCGTGCAGCATTTCTCCCTGTTTTGATTAGAAATCAAATCAGTGTTAGTGGTGGGAGTGAAATTCTATGTTACTGTAATCACAGGCTTACTAATTCTTTCATGAGATGGTTTAGGGACAGTGAATGCATGACTGCACTGAAGAGAGGCCGCTGGAAGGGTGGTTGAAGGGCAGCATGTTTTGCAGCCTTGTGATCTAGGATTGCTCTCAGTCCGTTGTCCACCTGCATCCTGCCTGCACTCCCACTTTGGAAGCCAGGTACCAGAAGTCAGAGATTGCAGCCTGTTATGTGTTTGCACCCAACTCCTTTATCAGATCTAGCCCTCAGACTGTTGATGCATATAACTTTTACATCTTAAGCTCCCAAATGTTTTTCTCCTCATCAACCTGTGTCCTCAGCTAGCACTCTAATTGATTGAGAAGCTAATTATGACTCATTGAGGGTAAATTTGCTCAGAGCTGTTGCTGTCCCTCTGGGCCTCCAAAGGCAGGCTGCGCTGCTCTAGCTCTGTTAATGCCCCAGTGTGGCTCAGGCCCCAGAAATCCTGCTGTCTTGCAACATTTCAATCCCTTTGGTAGACAGCACGCTACAGACTCAGTTGTCCTCATGGTCTTGTTTCCAATTATCAGCAATTATTTCTATTTCATAAAGATTTTTCAAGTTTTATGAGGAGATTCTCTTATTTATTTCTCTGGCTTGCGTATCTTCACATTTACTCAAATTAAAATTCTCTGGGGCTTTTCTTTCCTTTGGTATGTCAGAAAAACACATTCGTAAGAGTCCCTTCTGCATGCTGTGGAAAATTCAAAGAGGGTAAGCTACCCAGGTGACTGAAAACTATTGGCTACTGGGTTGTTTAGGTCCAACAGCAATTCCTCAAGGGCATTTCTTACAAATTTGCCTACTCTAAGGAGAAAGTAGGCTGGGTTTTGTACCACCTGTTATACCTGAGGTGGCAACATCCTTGTCTTGTGCTCCTCCTGACTGCCTAGCTAAAGTTACTGCTTCATACTGAAGCACAAAGGCATGCAGATGACTGAAAAACCTGTGTCTTGTAGGGAGTATTCGTGCTGTTAACATTCACTAGTTTTAGTGTTAGTGCATCCCATAATCTATTGAACATTTCAAGGTTTACGTCCATCCTGTAGGAAAAAAATGCATGCCTACATTGTGGTTCACACCTGCAGGCTTTCCTTCCCAGTGTGTATAGATAGGACTCTTAGTTCCTATGTATCAGATTCAAGTAGTATCTGGCAAATTGATGTTTTCTTGCTTCTTGGGCCTCTGAGTGTTTCACATTATGATAGCCTTTGTTTTAAGAAATATTGTGTTCCTTGAATGAATTTTTCTCTTTATGAAGGCTTTCCTTTTCCTGTAAGAGGAAGCAACAGTGAACAGCTTAAACTGCCATATCTCATTTTTAATTGGTCATGTGTTTAACTTTAGGCCAGTGTACGAATCTTAAAAAAACGATGGGGACAGATGAATCCTAACTGATGTTATTTGAAGTATAAATGGGAAGCAGAACAAAGCAAGGATACTGTGAGAAAAGAGACAGTCCACCCCATTGTCTGCTCCTTTGTCAAGGTAGGGAAAGATTAAAAAGTTAAATTTAAGTTTGAGCTGTTCACTTGCACTTTTTGTGGTGAATGGAAATAAAAGGCAAATACCAGGAAGAAGTTAATCTCATGCAAAGGTATGTGTCTGTTCCCTCTCCCTCTCTAGTGGTCATGAAGCATTAACAGGTATAGGTAACAATTTCATTGTAGGTTGCTTTGGAGCCTAACTAAGTTTCCACTCTGTCTGTCAGTGAAATTTAGCTGGTGGTAATTGTGCCTACTGAAGAGAGTTGCTTATCTCATTGACACAAGGGGATGCTGCTGGAAAGAACAGCTCTACCAAGAGTAAACAAACCCCCCAAATATTAATTTTCAGATGAGGCTACAGAACTTGAAAACTGAAGGGCTGGCACCAGATGGGGAGTCAGGGACATGTGCATCCATCTGGCATACGACAGGGCTGCTACTTCTGGGACTGCTGGGGTCTCGGATCAGTGTGACTCCCTAGAGTTTATGTAAGTTTGATCAGGGTTCTTAGGGGCCTCGTACCATGTGGGTTGATTTAAAGGCCAGTGTTTAAAGCACCATCAGAACAAAGTTATGTTGCATTGCGGTAGTTAATACTCAGTTGTTTGAGGCTGGTTGTTTTTGTGTCTTGGGGTGGTCAAGATTAGTCAGATTCAGTTCCCGGTTTTGGGTCAGCTTTCCTGTTAGAGCAGAATGGGAGATCTACTAGACAGAGTACTGGTTAGATGCTCTGGGGAATTTGCACAGATCTCTGACATGACTTTAGGTAACTCTTTTTTACTGCAAATCTGTCAAAATCTATACCCAATTTATCTAGGATTATGATTTGTTGAATATATATTAACAGGCATGTATAAGCTTTAAATCCATGTTTTTTTCAGTCCTCTGTAGCTATGAAGTTGAGATGTAATTTTCACGTAGTTGTCAGTGTATGGAAGCTAGTAGGGAGGGTGGTTTAAAAATACCTGACAAACATCCCAGGAGCTGGATGTGCTATTTAATCTAGCTTGTTACTTGAGTTCTTTAGCTGAAGAATGGAAATGTTATAGACAGAAGATGATAAAATTTTCTAGGTGGAGAAAATGTGGCAGATGTCAGAAGCCTGCTTTAGTCTCATTAAAAGATTGTGTCAGAAACAGAAATGCTTCATTCTCAAGATTCTCTGCTAGCGTAAGATACCATGTTTTGTTTCTCTGAAATTTAAGATATTTAGTTTCTGATTTATTTTTTTCTTTCTGTTAAAGGTTAGCATGGGAAAAAAAGTGCACTGTTAAACAGATCTAGTAACGTGCACTTTGTGTGAATAGTGAGTGTGTTGTAGAGGGACAACAGAAAAACACTTCAAAGGAATTGTATACAGTACCAATGCAGCACGTTTTTTGCATTTGTTACCATTTTGGAAATATTTTGAAACTCGCTGTAGGATATTGAAAATTAACAGAGAAGCCATTTAACCATTTTTTAAAGCAAAAGGCAAGTTAAGGATTTTTTTTTTTTTCTTATGGTTCTTTCCTTTGAGAAAAGAGTATGTTTGGACTTGTGCAGTAGTGCATAGGAGTACCTAATCTAGTGATCGGAGTTAAAGGATAGTTTCCCAAACTGTTCAAGGTTCTATTTAAAAGTTATTGCTTAAGTGTTTTCAGATGACAACATTTCTTTTCTTCTCCTTACCCTGGTCTGTGGGATTGTGAAGCACTTTACATAAAGATATTTTGAAAGAAACAGTCTTATGAAACTAATTCACAGCATGATAAAATAAATAGAATTTTCTTTGAACAACTGGCCACTGTTTTCATATGGGAGGCCTTGAAGCAGAGATGGAAAAAGTGCCTTGGAAACCTTTGAGATGCTCTGAAGTATCAGCATTTGCAAGAAAAATTCTTTTCAAGCTCTTTGTTTCTGGGTGGTGCCTTCACTTTCTGATCTTGCCTTGAAAGAAATGTGATTCAGTGGTTGTTCTCACAAGTTTTATGGTGGTGTCCCCCCCCCCCCTCCCCTTCCTTCCAATACTTTGTGTTGTACACATCTGACTTCAGACAGCTAAAAATTACACATCTGCATCTAAGTTACTAGTTACCATAGCGTGTATTTACCCTCATTGGAGAGGAAGTAGCACCTCCACAGATTTATTCCTCTGATTTCCTTTAGAAACTAGTTTGAGGATGAAATAACTTCTCTTCTTCTGATGCCTTTTGGTCTCCTTTTGCTATAAAGGTAGGCTTGGAAACAGCTCATTCTTACCTGCCTTTGAGCTGCCTGTGTTAGATGGAATGAATCCCTCTTTCTGCCTCGGAAGGAGCTGGTTGCTGACGTGCTTTTTGTCTGAGGAAGCTCATAATTTCTTCTCAATAAGGATGGGAGAAGAAATAGCTCAGAGGAGTGAAGTTCCCTGCTTGGAAGGCACTCACAGCTGTGACAAGAACAGTCATAATTTCTAATTTGAAACAGCCTGGCTCCTAGATCATAAATTGGGCTACTCTATATCACAATGCTGTCTCTGAGTAACGTAATTCATCATTTGTTAATGAAAATTAAGTCTGTTTCTAACTTTCACAAAGCACCAGGAATGAGAAATATGTTGCATTGGAGTTCTGCTTTAGCAGCAGAGACCAAACCCAACCTGCTCCATTAATAACAGCCACGTTATAAAGAAGGGCATCTTTTAGCCAGGGGACAAAAATGAATTTCAGCTTGACAATACAAAGCAGCCTTCAACGTTACTGCTTTTGTTCAGTGCTGAACACCTCACACTCTGCTAATGTTCAGTCTGAGTTTTTTCAGGGAAAAGTAAGGATGCTAATCTGTTGGATTATTCACCTGTCTTTGTGACTTTTGTGTGTGTGGGGAGCATGGGGACTACTTCCTAAGCAGAAATTCCTTTCCAAATCTTCTATGACTGATGGTTATCTAAGAAGTAAGTGGTGTTTCACATTGAAAAGTCAGATCTGAGTTGGTCAGTAGTTCAGCAGCCACCCAGAAAGAGCTGTGTGCAGGAGTGGAGATGAGTAAGATCCTCTGAAGTATGAGGAGGTACAGCAAAGACACGGAGAGGTTGCAAGATGTTCTTAAGCAAGTGAACGATAGTTATGAACAATGTGAAAAGCTTAGGTGTTTTACTGACGTAGTTTTACGTGGAGTTAACTTCATACCTGATCTTTTTTATTTTTTAGTATTAAGAGGAACATTTTGACTTTATGGACAAAAGCCATTGGCACTAATAAAGGAAGCTAAATTGGTTTGCTTGGAGACCAAGGTCTTCTACCAGCCCAACAGTGATCATGTAGATGGAGCTTTGTTTCTAAATGACAGCAAATCACCAGAATAATGTGTGGGTTGCGTGGGGAATCTGCAGCACGCATGCAATGTTTGTGACTGAATGGTGGCCAGTGTGGATTTTGCTTTCTCAGCACTGTTCTGATTAAGGCATTAAAGGCATATTCGTTTCCATTTTAGACTATTTGCTATGGGGGAATCCTTTCACACACAAAGAAGATTGTATTAGCATACACAGTTGACATGGTATTGGAGCAGGGTGTCTGCTTGCAATCTTTACTCTGGATTTATTATTGCATTTTCCTCTGGTTTTGCCGTGTTTTCCACTTCGCTAGTTTTGATAAGCTCTAGTGAAATCCATTAGTTGAAGGAGGTGGCTTTCTTAATGACTTATGCACCATCTGTTATTTTACTTTCAGTTTAGTGTAGCTTTTATTTGTAATTTAGTAAGTTCTGCAGATATCCGCTGCTTTAATTATAATGAAATGTGTAATTCCTTCACAATCTGTCTTCAAACTGAGGGTTATTTAGTACCATAAACCATCCTGGTTTTTATCGTACAGCGATGCACAAGGTAAGACCAGAGAATGATAATGGTCCCTTTCCAACTGCAAAGTCTCTGTTTGTTTTTCTGTTACCTTATCATACTGCTGCTCACGATCACTCTGTTTTTGTTTATTGAATGCTAACACACCTTGGTTTGAAACAGTGCAACATGAAGAAGGGAAAGTGTTGCAAATCTAAAATTGTGCAGCTTCTATTGAAACTCCTGGCTCTTAGAATGTGTTAATTGTGGAAGAAATATTGAATAGACCACACGTGCTTAGAAAGAGATCTGATTCACACTTCCTCAAATGATCATTCTCAAAGGTGAATTGTGCATTAAACATGCAGCAATTTATGTCTCTCCTACTTGCACACAGGAACAAACAAGCTGTAGGCTTTCCATTGCTTTTTCCTTGGCTGTATTACCATGATGTATGGCAGAAATAATTTTTGCCAGGAACGCTTCCTGTGAGGTTTAGCTTTGAAGTGGCTTTCCATTTCCCTGATTTGTTTAAACTTGAATCCCAGAAGCACGGTGTGCATTCCAGAAGTGTCCATCCTGCCTCCCCTCAGTTGTATAACACCGCCAGTGACAGAGAGGGCACTGTGTATGCCAGTGTGAATTATTTAGCTGTTTACGCTGCTGACTTATAATGGTACCAAGCTTAGTGCATAATTGGCAAAAACTTACAGGTTCCAAGGTAAAAGCTGTTGAGATGTAGAAGGTATTTATTGCAGTTTCATTGTTTGCTTTATTTTCAGGTGTCACTGACCTCAAGTCATCTTGAGTCATTCTAGAGAAGAAACGTGAACTTGTCTTTCTCAATTCTGCATTGGGTCCCTTTGAATGCTTTACTGCACAGCAGTTCAGCTCTTGAAGGGATAATTACCTCAAGTAGCAAATCCCACCTAAATTGAATTTGATCCATTTTTTCCCCTGTATTGAGCCGTCTAATTATTGTTTTCCCACAGGCACAAGCCAAACCACTTCATTTCCTCTCCATCCGTGATAATAGTGAAGGTTCTGAGATCTTTGCTGCTTTAATTACAGTGAAATGTGTGATTCCTTCACCAGCCAACAGACAGCAAGTCCCACCTCACGTAGCAGTCAAGAACTGCCTGCTCTTTCACTGCGAGCACTTACTGTGCTTGATGAATGGGAGGACCACATGTTTGGAAAGCCAAGCCTGGACCGCAGGCTGCACACAAAATTTGGATCTTAGGGTGTGAATACGCAGGGTGATGCCTTTCGTAGGCTGTGCCCTTGTGCTTGGAAGGTGACAGCAGCTATCTTTTTTCCTTTTGTGCAAATTTTCTGCAGTTTACAGGCAAGTTGCCAGAGTAAGTCCTCCAGTTGAAGTAGGTTACAAATAACAGCACTCTTGTTAGAATATGTAGCAAATTGGTTTATTCTAGTCCTTAATCTACATAATTAGGGTGGAAATGAGAGTAATAAATATACTTAAGTGTTTGGAAATGACTTTCTTCCTGAAGATTTTTCACAGGATGGAAATTAGGATTAATTCTAGAGGAGGAGAACTGACCTTAAAAGGCCCGTTGTAATTGACCTTAAAGCCACAATTCTTTTCAGTTAGTGCGAGCCAGTTTCTAAAATGTAATTGAAAAGATCAATGAAACTTGGCTCAAGTTATAACAATATTGATAATGCTCCCTCCCCTGTCCCACAGATTCTCTTCATTTTCATCGACGTGTTAAAACCAGAAAAATGTCTGTCTCTTCTCTAGTGGACAGTAGTGAAGTCCAAGAGGCAAAACTGGTTTGAGATACGTGCATTGGTATTTACCACTTCTTTTTTTTTTTTTCCATTTTTTTTGTCCTTGTTTCACCAGTCTAAAAAGCTCAGAATAGTGTGTTGACTGGGAGATACAAAGCACTTGCAATGAATCACTTTTCCATTACAGAAAAGTTGTAGGAAGCTCTATTTATGCAGCTTAGTATTTTTGAGTGCTTTGATATATCTTTTTTTTTTTTTTTTAGTTGGATCAAATAAGATGTCACAATTACTCTTCAAGTAACACCGAGTTTTGAAATCTTGTTCATCATGCTGCAATACAATTCAAATCACGAGCAAGTCTTCTCTTGATGTCTGTAATCTCTTTTTTATGACTATTATAGTTGGGATCCCCACTGAACTTCATTCTATTTAACAGTACTTCTTGCACAGATCCTGAAAATCTTCCATTAAATGTTTTTCTTGTAAAAAGTTTACCTGCTGTAAGAAATTTATTGAACAGGATTCAGTTTAAGCTCAATCTGGCCATTTATTTTGGTGCTTTTATGTACCTGCAAAGTAGAAAAACGATGCATCTTTGTTTTATATAATGTCAGTTTGTCTCCTTTCGTGGCAAAATAAAGTCTAGTGCTTGCTGTTGCCATACAGGTGAGTTGAGAATAGGTGAAAACTTGAAGGTCCATTTCCAAACCTTCTATCCCAAAATCAGAAGTAGAGAGGGAAAGCAGGTGAGGTTTGCATGTCGGCCTCTTCAGGGTTGTTCTGGCTGAGCAAAATGGTGCCCTTGCTGCAGCATGTTTCTTTCTACTGCCTGAAAATGCTCTTTCCCTATTTTTATCCCTAAAATGTCTTTTAAAAGGGCACTTTAATTGCTCTATAAGCAGCAGCAGCTGCTGGAACAACTAAGAGCTGTTTCTGTTCAAGTTCTTGTTCGCTGCAGGAAGCAATGGACTGCAGGCTGCTCTTCCTGCTGCTCCTGTGGGGTCTGCCAGGTTCTTCCCTTTGGGGTTTTCGTTTTTCAGCCATTCCCGCTGTAAACAGAAATTGGGAAGTTCTGTTAAAGCTGACGTGGTGCTCTTTGCTTGGGATTTTATGTATCGTTTGTAGGCTATTTGGTGTGACAAGAGTTACCAGAGTTAGTTATTGCCCAATATTTGTTTTGTTAATATCAGTATTGTCTCGGTTTCAGAACTGGTTCTTCCCTTGATTTTTCCCCCCTGACTTTTGTCCATTTACATTTTAACAACATATAGGTTGTATATGTGTATCTATGTGCGCATATTTACACAGACAGACATGCATAAGCATGCACCTATCTATACACATGTGCAGACTCCTCCAAATCCAGCAGTGTTTATTCACAGAAAATTCCTGTCTTGGTGAACAGATGCCTTATCTTGAAGTAGAGATCTTGGTCTGTGAAGGCATTTCACACACAGCGCTGATATTCAGTTGCTTTGAGTAAACCCATAACGGCTCTTTAAGAGTGAACAACAACTGTTAAGGACAGAAAATGAAAAAGAAGGCAGAAGCCACTTGAAAATCATGTTGGTGGGGTGTCTGTGAAGAGGTTCCTAGCTGGTAATTGTACAGGAGAGTGGACAGGTCAGCTAATAGCACTCAAATGTGGGGGAATAGCAGAAATCTCTTTAGTAGCTATGAATCTGTGTAATTTTTCAGGTTGCAGAAAAACACCTCAAATGAAAATTTTCCGTATGAGCCCTTAATTAATTTTCCCTACACTTTTAGTTCTCCTTAAAGGCCCTATGGATGTGCAGTGCTCCTAAACTCAAGTATTTCTTTTACTATTGCTCCAGAAGGACAGGAGGGGTGGTTTGGGGCTTGCCCGCATGGGAATGGACAAGTGGATTGCAAATTTTTGGCATACAAATTAATTAGTTATTAGTTCTAGCACCTCTTTGCACTGGTAATGTAGTGCTGGATAGACATAGCTAAACCAGTTTTAGATGCTCTTGATATTCTATTTTTCTCTTTGTGCTCTTCCAAGCTTATAATGCAAGCCTTTACAAATGCTATTTTGAACAGAACTGAGGCTTAAATTTGGAGGTAAGGGTTTTGTACAATTGAAAACTCCCAATTCTGAAGATACAAATCCTCGTGTGGACATAGTGGGCATTTTAAAATGTGTGTTGTCAATGGATGACTTACATCTAATAGTATCCTGGTTAAAATAATATATATACACGTATATGAACCTTGAAAAGTATTTGCAGAAGGCTGGAGGGGAGTGGTTACCAGCTAAGATCCTATCTCTGTGAAGCAGTGAAATTTTGGAAAGCCAGGAAGTAGGGATGTAGAACAGCATTGTTTTGGGCAACTAGTTCTTTTTCCTTAGCATTGACATACAGCATCTTTAATACTTGATTCATTTGGGGCTTAATTAACGTGTTTTTAAAATTAACTTGTAAAGTCAGTAGGCAACGGAAGGCAAAGCTGGATGTGAGGCTGTGCTTCCTCTAGCAGCTTCAGGTTCCAGTGAAGCTTCTGCAACAGGGCAAACATTTTCAGCATCTCTAAACAGTGTGGGCTAGAACTAGTCACAAGTTATGTTTTAGAAAAATTGAAAGGTGTTGATTTTCCCTTTTTACTTTTTGTTTATATTAACATACATAAGTTGCAATGCTTCTTGATAATTTTACAAATACTTAATGTTATGGTAAAAGGGGAAGCGGGATCCAAACACTATGACCCTATGAAAAGGCATTTTGTTGCAATTGGGGTTTCTGTGGAAGAAGTCTTGACTTGTCTGTATAATTCAACAGAATTTCAGAAGGCCAGAGTTTTATTGAGGAAGAAATGGGGAGAGAGAAAACAAACAAACAAAAACAACAACAAAAAACAGTCTTTATTGGTTTAAAAATATCAAGGATGGGGGAAAGTTGTAATTTACACTGTGATACCAGCTTCAGAGGTGGGTGGTCATTCACAATCTACATCCTTTTTTCTTTAAGTAGCCAACTCTCTATGCACACAAGTGTGTGTACAAGAGTGGATGTGTATATATTAAAATGCACTTGCACTTAATATTTTTGCCTCCTGTAATTTTATCTAGCAGACAAATGTGTGTCCCATCCAATAAATACACAGACGGAAAGTAGGTCCTGATTAACCTTCCGTGCATGCTATTGCTGGCAACACGCAACATCATTTACTCTTGTAAATAATCCTGATGATTAATGCGCTAGAGGTAATAAATGATTTCCCTCTGCTGCTGCTCCCTCCACTCTGCTGAAGATATTTTGTAGTCCCTTTGCCACTTCACTGAGGCATCCTGCGAGGTGGCATGCACTCTGGGGGAACCTAGGAAACTGGGAGCTACTTAAATTTTGACCGTGCTTGAGGAAAGTTTGTAACAGTGTGGGGACTGACACTGGTCAAGCTAAGCTGTGTTGTTCATTTACAGAAGCACTGGGGTATCAGAAATGTATTGCTCAGCATAGTGAAGAACCAGATGGGAACGCCAGGTTGAGATGCTCAGCATGCTGGCTGGTTTTCTAGCTGCTGAGAAAGAAGAAATCAGTGGTTCTAGGTTATCCCAAGCCTGCTCAAATCAAAATACAGTGCTCCTTTTTTACAGGTTTAAGCTCTGCTTCTTCAGTCTCTGAGCTGTGGTGGTACAGCACGCAGATCGGAGGGATGGGATGCATGAACCTTAACAGTCAGCACTGCTAAGGCTTCAGTGACAGCATGATGCCCTGCTTGGGACCCTGAGCCCAAAGAAAAACGTCCAGAGTCCAGAGCATAACTGGTGAGCAAGACCTGAGAGGGTTTGCTCTGTTCAGCGAGGAGAAAACTGGAATATGAAACAATGAGGGGAGAAAAGAACAACTTGTTTTCTATGACTGTGGTGGGGCAGGGCTAGAAATAATGGGATCGCATTGTAGCATGAGAGATTTCTCTAGGCTTAGGTGAAAAATATACCCAGAAAGATAGCTGAGTGCTGGATTAGGTTGCCTAGGGAAGGCGTGAGTCTGTTATTGGAGGCTGATAAGAACAGGTGAGACAAATCTGTCATGAATGCTTTACGTCTAGCTGGTCTTCCCTGAGGCAGGGGGTAAGCTTGGGCAAGCTCCCAGACCTTTGTTTTGTTACTCTCTGATTATTCAACAAGTCCTATGTTGTTCTAACGTCTACTGGGAGCAAACCAACTGACAAGCTGCCAGACCAGCAAAAGCAAAGTAGGTTAGAAGATTGATGCCTTCATAGCCTGTGGGAGAGGGGAGAGCGGGGAGCGCGGATATTGCTGCTGTGCAGTGCTGTCTGCACATCCTTTGTTCGTGAGATTCATGGAGCCATGCCGGCATTGCAGCTGGGGCAGTGGCTCAGCAGTCCTCAGCGGAGAGGGAGAAGGATAAGGAAGGGCGATAAGCAGCAAATAAGCTGTCATTTATCCTCTGCTGCTTCCTGTGTACCCGCTGGCAAAGAGACACCACAAGTAATCGGATGCATACAAAGCTGATTGTTACAACATTTGCCAGGTTTGATGTGTAATGTCCCCGGTTGGTACGGTTCCCTCTCAGGAACAGATTGAAAGATAGAAGGGCACAAGCTAAATCAGTGATTCCACTGCTTTTACTCGTGAAAGCCTCTGTAATTTATATTACTCAGATGAATTTCTGTAAGTTCCTCCAAAAACTGGGAAATTGGCAGACTGCAAAATTTCATAACACACAATTTTTTCTACTCTTTTTTTTTTTTCCTGCTTGATATTGAGCCCATCAAAAAAGCATCTCTGGTAAGTTCTTATTTGATGGTGGAAGATGGCAAGTCATGTAGAAATGGAAGAAAAAGCAATGACAGACCAGAGGAGCTGCTTATTTGAATCTTGTTTGCGTGTAGAAATGGATGTCAGGCTTGTTTAATGGATGAAGTTGTACTAGTGCTGAGGAAGTTCTGCGTGCACTAGCAGACTCTCTAACTCTTGGCAACTTTCTGGTATCTTTTAAGGGAGAAAATACTCCTAGTTCGGTCCAGTGAGGCTTAATTACAAACGCTGTACCTGGAGGCTGAGCAACGGAACACGTGGATGGGCTTGTAATAGTCCTGTAAAGAAACAGAGGTGTGCAGACATAATTCATTGTTCAATTGGCTCGTGTAAGCAGTCATCAGTGTCCTGACATGAGTGAAGCTTGTGACGTGCCTGGGATGTGCCTAATGCAGGGGTAGCAGAGCAGTATGGACTCACCTGAGCTATCCAGCTTGGGTACTTTAATTGCTTAATCAGTTGTGCATGAAGCTCAGCACAGGCTGGTTGTCCACGTCCCTTCCTGCTTTCTGAGCCTGTCTTGAAGGATTGTCTTGAGGTCTAGGCCAGTGTCTCATCTGGTCAGTGTAAGCTTTATCAGGTGTGCCATGCAGCATTACTGGCATGATGTGATTGTCAGTGTATCCTAAAACAGTTTATGTATCTGTGATGCAAGCTGTCTTTTCTGTTTGTTTCTTTTGGGCTTTTGGGAGGAGGTTGGAAGGGATGTCAGTGCTCTGGAGAATATTACTTCTAGTTAGCTTTTAGACTTTCTGCTTTTGGGGATCTTTGAACATGAAAAAAAAAAAAGTATAATTTTAAGGAGTTAATGACCATTATACTGGAAACCTGAGATAACATTGTATTGGTAGCTGTAAACATATGACAAACATGAAAAGCTTAGATTCAACACACTGGGCAGGAAATCAGAAGATTTTAACAACATCAGTCTCTTTATTTGCCTTTTTTTTTTTTTTTTTTTTTTGGATCTTAAGAACATACCTGGCTCATGTTTTGGAGCCTTTATTTTATTTATTTTATGAGGGTCAGCAATTCTTAAAGAGGAGGAAATAAAAATTTCTCTTGTGAACGTGTGACTCTACAAGTGATGATTTTGAACAACTTAAACCTAGCATCTCTGAGAATGTGTTGGCTGGCATCAAGTATGTGCCTGCCTGCCTGCCTGTGCATTGACAGGTGCTTGGTGAAAACCTGAGTGCTAAATTATATCATCATGTGCAGATGATACGCCTCCAATTTGGAGTCTTCCTGCAGTGTCCCAAGGATAATGTTTACCTGACTTTTGCAGTTTCTAAATGATGGCTGGGTGTAATCAAGAGCCAGACTGCTGTTACGTGTGCTGATTGAAGGATGGCTTTAAAACTTTGGTTGGTGAGGGCATAGATGTCCCTATAGTTCTCCCTCATCTGCATCCGTTTGAGTCTCTAGGGCAACACTATGGCTTACCTCAATTTTTCCTAAGCTTGTCCAGCAAGAGTGTAAGGTTCAGAAATTTGGGAAGAAATTGTTGTCTTAGGAATTTGGGTAGTGCCAGTGCCATAGCAAGTTTAACTGGAGGCGAGGGGGTTGCCATATCCAGTGGTGCCTGGGGCAGAGCAGCAGGTGGATGTGGTCTGAAGTTCATCCTGTAGCAAGAGAAGCCCAGCTCCAGAGGTGAAGCAGGGTTTGGAGTTCCTCGTGTTCTTAGGCTGAGTGTTCATACCTTCATTTTAATAGTGAAGCATCTTACTGCACTCCTGACTCCTTCCCAAGATGTGGGACGTTTCTTGAAGCACAGGTGAGTGTATACCATCTGTAACTGTAACACCATTTCCTGGAATATTTGCCATATTTTGCATCTCTATTGATTTTAAAGGGATTGATTTGTGTTCAAGTCTTCCACTGTCAGCATCGGGAGGTTGTTTTGCTTTCCATTAGTCTTAACAGATCTTCTGAAAGTCAGTGGATCTTGTTGGCTTAGTTCTCGGGCCCTATAAGCTGTTCTACTGTGTGACAGGTCAGTTCTCAAAAGGGTTAAAATAAAAATGTTTATTAAAAAATAATAATCCACCCCTTAGCCCCCACCCCCCCAAACCAAGATAACCTTTATTACCTTTATTATCTAGTTTAGTAGTGAAATCAAGTCCCTCGCTTTGGGATTTGGGTACGCTCCAAGTATTGTCAGGAAAATGCACCCAGTTTTTCCTTCTGGTAACCACACCAGTATAATTTATTCCTACTCTACCAAGTTTAAGAAAGCTTTCTAAGGTAAAATGAATTGCAAGCTGAACTTCTTCCTTCCTTACTCCTTGACAGATGTGGCATTAGCACATGTACAGCATTGTTTTTTTGGAATCGATTGTCCAGGCAATATTAGTATCCTGTGTTAGCCATTGACTGGGTTTCCTGGCAGGGTTGGGTATCCCATGGTAGCTGCATGCTTTGTTTCCAGATGCGATGTTTTGTTACTTGTCTGTACTAGTTTAAAAAGCAAAAGGTATATTTTGGTTTTGTGGGATTTATTTATTTATTTATTTTTTTGAATGTGAGAATAATTGGAGTAGTAGCAAAAATGCTCTCAGTGCTCTTGCATGGAAGAAGTTTTCCCCTTTTCTGTTCAGGCTACAAGTGTTATATAGGAAATGATTATAATCAGGGAGAAAAACAATTCCTGGTTCCTGCTTGAGGCTTTGGGTCAGGCATGATGCTTTCCAAAATATAAAGGTAACTAGCTTTCTTTCCTGCTTTACATGTGATTTAAAGAGAGCTGCAGAATTACATTAAGCTGTGGGGTTTTGACCTTGGACTTTATTTCCAAGGTCACTTGTTCCGCTTTCAGAAACAGGAGGATGCATAAAGTTCAAAAGACTGTCACGGAGCAGCAATAGGTAAAGGAAAAGAAATGAGAGGAGTGGTGAGACAAAATACCTGTTCGTATATATGTATGTATATATATCAGAGCAGTAGTCAAGTTTGTTTATTTAAAGCTCCAGGTCACCCAACGTTTTTCTCATCTAAACCTGGGGCTATAAGAAGGTACTTAGTACTTTACTTGGAAAACCGTTCTGTCAGTGACATATGGCATCAAATATTGCATGCCTTATTAAAGCTCAAGAAATGCTTGTAGCTCTTTTCTGCTGACCTAATAGGTAGTGTTACCTCGTACTCCTGCCTGTGGAGAATACAGAATGAGGACTCAGGGAAATGTTCTTTTATTGTAATTCTGATTTAATTAAAAACAAAACAACAACAAAACAAAAAACGTCAACTTGAAAGGAAATCAGGTATTCTCTGTAATGTGTTGTTCCTCAGTAAATATGTAAACTTTTGTTTTGAAAAAAGAATTAGCAACTAGTTAATGAGTGAGAACTCTTTAAACTTGTTTTGCTCTTTTCTTTCTATTTCTGTCCCTTAAAAGCTGTTCTTCTGGATCTGTTTTGAATCCTGACCCCTGCTGTTCTGGGCAAAGATTCATGTGCAGTACATTCATTCTGTTTTATTTAGTAAGCTACAGCAAATCAATATAGGGCCTCATCATTAATACAGTCTAGCAATCACAGTTACAAGAAATAGATCAAGTTTTAGGTCACCTCTGAATGCCACTGGCTGGTAGGAGTCATGGGATAGAGGAGGAGGAGAATGTTACACATTCATACATTTCTCTTAATTTATGGAACATAGAAAAAGCTCTTCCAAAAATAGGCAGCCGTTATCTATAAATCAGTTTTGAATCTTTATCTGTCTTCATCTGAGTATTTTGGATGGCATACTTGTGTGTGTGCGTGCATGTAAGGACTTTGCTGAGCGAAAAGTAAGATTGAAAAAGAGATTATTCCCATGGAGACTGTCTGCTGGTAGCTCCTTACCATTTCTTTAGTCTATAGCCAGCTCCATTCTTCCTGTTGTCAGCTCCTTTACACTCTTGGTGAGTAGTTACCTTGAAGAAAGTTACAGTGGTAAGGGTGAGTATCCTCAGAGGTCGATCTAAGTGCTATAGTACAAGACAACACAGTGCTCCCTCTGTAGCTTTATGTATTCACACAGCTCGTCACAGTTCTCAGCAGAGATAACACATTAGGTCTTCAGAGCAATATGATGTCGTTAGCACAGCATTACTCTGTCTTAATGAACTCTGCCTCTCAGCAGAGTTAATTGCCTTCAATAGAGCTGTGAACTGATGATGTTTCATGGTCACTGGTGTCTGAGCAACTCTGGTCACTATTAATCCGTACTTCTAGCATAGGGTAAATACAGGAGCAATAGCTATGCAGGACATTTTATAAATTTAATAATATCTAGCATTCTGTGATTCTCAGCTGAATAAATACATTGGAGTGAAAAGCTTACAGCTCTGTTATAAAGAGGTTTTCTTGTTTTGTACCTGCTGTTGTTTCCTGGAGATGCGTGGTTTTCTTGGTCGCTGTGGTCCACAATGCAAGGCCAGAAAAGTCAGGCTGACCCTACTGAGTATGCTGAGGAACATTACAGACTAAGAGGTATTTATCTCTGCCCATAGATCTGTTTAAATGTGCAGAAGCCTTTTAGAATTCAGAGGTCAAAGTGATTCCAGAGTTGCTGATTACTTTAATAACTGAAGTTAGTGTACCTTCAGTCCTAGGGTTTGCTATAAAGAGACTGTTAAAGCAAATATTTGGCCATGGACTGCTTCTTGTTGTGATTCAACAACAGAAAAATGACAATGTTTTCTTTTATTAGGCCTTTTTGTCTAATAGACGGGTGTGCTAAGTGCATTTGTTGCTGCCTCATCTTGTGCTGCCTCACCTGCCCTGACAGCTAGAGATGTTCAGTGATACATAATTTTCAGTTATGCTTTTCCTTAAGAGTGCTTCACTGGCTCCAGTATCCACTTCAGCTTGAGAAGGATGCTCTGTTGTCAGCTCCTCCTGTCTCTTGTGCTATTCTTCCACGAGAAGAGCTTTATTCTTGCTCTGGAAACCTCCCTCATTGATTTCCCTTGTTATAGCTTGGCTATATGAAATGAATGTGTTGGGAGTTTTAGTTGGGCAGAGAGTCACGTTACTGTATTTGCATGGAGGTTATGTCTTTTCCCATATCTCATGGGGCATTTTCAGTGTTATTGAGGGTCTCTGATCCAGGAGCTTCTGCCTTAAAGAGGTGTGTGGGTGAATTATAGGCTATAAACCCAACAGCTTAGCGTTGCAATTTTCAAAGGATAGTGAAAATCAAGGGATCTTAATGGATATGCTTAGGTAACTTCTAAATTTTTCTGACAAAATATTGAAACTTCTAACTGTCCCCCCACTCTGCCTGAAGTTAGCAACTAGCATATGGCACTGTGCCAGTTTATTATATATTTCATTTATTGTTATTGTGCACACAAGTGTGGTGTACGGGCAAGAGTGTTACTTTACCCCAGCATGGTTTTCTGGGGGCCATCTGCCTGCACCCAGAGTGTTGTCACTGACTATGCAAGTGTGGCGAGTACTGATGAGGAAGGAATAGCAGCAATCTTTTTTTCTGTGCTGGCCAGCAAACCTCCTCACATCTGTCCTGCACCCTAATACCATGACTGTAACAGAAGTGGTTGCAGATGATTTGCATTTACTGAACAAGGCTTTTCTAGCTCTTCTAAACCTCTTGCCTCTTTTTCTTTGTATAATGCTAGTCAGTGTTTTCATATGTTTGTATGAAATGCCTGACTTTAGTGCCTGCCTTCAGGGATTGTAATTTCTGTGGCTTCTTCGTGTTGTCTTCTTCTGATGGGAAAACTTCAGAACCTTT
The DNA here is from genome assembly GCA_011076525.1 of Nettapus auritus. Taxonomy (NCBI): domain Eukaryota; kingdom Metazoa; phylum Chordata; class Aves; order Anseriformes; family Anatidae; genus Nettapus; species Nettapus auritus. Next base: position 89,592,031 of record CM021766.1, on the reverse strand, counting down.
TGATTTTGTTTTTCCCTTTGTCTTCTGTGGGAAGAGTGAGTAGAGTCCCCTTTTCCAACCCTTTCCACAATCGCAGAATGGTTTGGGTTGGAAGGGACCTTAAAGATCCAGTTCCAACCTCCCTGCCATGGGCAAGGACACCTCCCACCAGACCAGGTTGCCCAAAGCCCCATCCAGCCTGGCCTTGAACACCTCCAGGGATGGGGCATCCACAGCTTCTCTGGGCAGCCTCTGCCAGTGCCTCACCACCCTCTGAGTGAAGAATTTCTTCCTTATATCTAGTCTAAATCTGCACTCCTTTATGTTAAAGTCATAACCCCTTGTCCTATCACTACACCCTGACACACAGTCCCTCCCCACATTTCTTGATGGCCCCCTTTAGGTACTGGAAAGCCACCATAAGGTCTTCCTGGAGCCTTCTCTTCTCCAGGCTCGGCAACCACAACTCCCTCAGCCTGTCTTCACAGGAGAGGTGCTCCAGCCCCTTGATCATCTTCATGGCTCTCCTCTGCTCACTCTAACAGGCCCATGTCCTTCTTGTGCTGGGAGCCCCAGAGCTGAACGCAGGCTCCAGCTGGGGTCTCATGAGAGGAGATTAAAGGGGGAGAATCAGCTCCCTAAGCCTGCTGGCCATGTTTCTTCTGATGCATGCTAAGATACAGTTGTCCTTCTGTACTGCAATTTGTCAGTCATGCAAATACTTTGTCATATAAATTCCACAATTTTTTAATTCACCAACCAGGGAAGTCCCAGGCTTTGTCACTGACCAGCATAATAACATTTTGTTATCTGAAATTATCATACTTCAGGTACAACAACAAACAGACTGTGCTAGGGATATCAATATTAGATGTTATATGTTATGCGTTCTCCCATTTCTATAGAACTTGACATATATATATATATATATTTAAATTTTAATTTGGCAGGGGTGGGGAGCAGCTGCAATGGCCAAGAATAAATGTGACTAACTTTGCATAGCCAAATGTCATCTGGTTCTCAGTTATTTACTATTTTAGTGATGAGCATGTAGAGCTATTATAAACCCATCAGGCACAACTGGCCCCATTAGACAATGTTCTGGTTACATCTCATCTTGTTGTAACCTTAGGTATAGTGTAAGATAGTGTAAGAGCTGCAGAAGGCATTTGTATGGGAGGCATAGACTGATCTTTTTGTGGCGGTGTTTATCTTTTAGGATGGCCAGCCTGAGGAGGAAGATGATTAAGTAGAAAAACTTAAAGGGGTTGCTTTTTACGTAAATAAACAATCATATTTACAGGAATTAATTGCTTTACTTGCCTGTATGCTTTAATTAAGAAGTGTCCCCTCTGAAACTTAGCACATTTACCCAGTTTCTGCTCTCCTGGCTGTTTGTTGAATGGGCTTTAAATACAAATTCCCAGTAATAAGGTGTGAAGTACAAGTTCCTACTAATAAGACTCCTTCTCTATAAAGCAGAAAAATGAATATTTTTCTTGATTTTTTTCAGAGCCCATATGTCCTTGTGATCCACAAATGTTGGTTGTTAAGGAGGATTCAGAGGGGTATTAGCAGTGGAGAATTCCTATCCACTATTTGCTGTGATATTCAGATGATTTTAATTTAGATAATATGGCAAAACTTCCCTTTGCTTTTATATAAATCTTTGTGAATATTTGGTTCTCTGTGTTTCGTTCATTACAAAACAGTGCTATTTAAAAACAAAACTGTATATCAACATTTATCTCTTTCCTATTAAATCATGACTTACGACAACCTCTGTTAGCAGTAAAGATGCATTTATTTTAAGCAAGGAGAGTAAGAATTCTTTTTTTTTCAGCTCATTATTACATTAGTTTAAAACAATTCTCTATTAATTATATGACAACTAAAAAAACTGTCAGTCAGTACCTGTAGCATTGATTTTCAACTATTCTGAATCCAAATTGGAGATGTATTCCTCCAAAAAAAAAAAAAGTGTTTGATTTTAATGTGAGGAGTTTTCTCATATTGCTGTGTTCTGAGTGCTTAAAGAAGATCAAAGCTCTGTTTCTTTGCGAGTCTTTGTGTGATAACTTTCAAAGACAAGCAGTTTAAAATACAGGAATGCTTCTGGAACGAACACTGTTGGGAGAGAGCAACCAGCAGCCTCTGGAGCTGCGTGTGCAGAGCTGTGATCTTATCCCTGCTTGGAGAGGACCTGAAGAGTCCCAGGCAAGTTCTGGTTTTCTTTCCTCATTTAACTTCTTCCTATTCACTTAGCAGATCACTAGGATTTATCCTTGCTCACATGCTTTTTCTTGCTGCTTGTTTACCTTTGTGGGACTAGGCTGAAGTTTATCCTTCTCCCTCAATGTAGTCAAGTACTTCTTTGATCTTTCTTGCAGTCGTTTGAATTCGACCTCCAGCTGTTCTATGTGTAGATGTCAAATAGTGATGTAGGCTGTTGTTTCCTCGCTGTTTTCTTAGGCCTTCAGACATTCTTGTGGACATTTACAGAAACAGCTTGTATGAAAGGCAAGCTTGCTATCCCCAAGCAGCTCTGTATTTATGACCCATTAAAATGTGCTGAGTTTCAAGACTTTATCAAGTGATGATACAGAAGCCTGAGTGCTGATCACTAGGGAAGTATCTGCTGCCTCAGTGCTTGGCACTTCAATGCAATTTTTTTATGCTTTGATGTTATATTTAGTGGTGTGTTGGGAAGTGCCCTCTACTTACAGAATCGGGTGCTTTGCCCTGTGTCTTTCACTGCTATTACTTGCCATGTCTCTGGATGGAAATTGTTCCTTGCATTTGTAGCTTTTTCATCAAAGAAAACATAAGAATATTTTTGTTGTATTTCAGAAAACTAGCCAATGATAGCTGTGTAATTTAGGATAATGTATGCAACCAGAACCTTTGACAGCTCGATGTTCTAGTGTGTGCTGCTACAAAATAGAGAGGGAGGGGGGAAAAAGGGGTCAGTCATCTGTGCATGAAGGATCTGAAGGGGTAAAGTCTCCAATATGACTCCTCCAAAGGTATGGAAAGCTGATCAGTGAAGAGATGGCCTAATGCCAGCAAAGTACCTCTCATCTAAACCTGTTAAGTCAAAATGATATTCTCTTTGGGACTTTAACTTTTCTAAACCCTTTAGCTTTAAGTAACAATTATTAACTCAGCTGGAAAAACACCATGCTTGTTTTGTGCTGACCTCTGCAGTATCATTTTTTTCTTAAAAACAAATATTTAAAAATAATGTTTGGGGTTGAGGAGATGAGCAGTGGAGGAGATAAAAATGCATTCATCAAACATTTGTAACCTCAAAAAAGTATTACTGCATTTGTTTTAAATGACAGATCTGCAGGGTGCCACTTCCTTATACTTGTCAAATTCAGACAAATTCTTATTTAGTCAAGGTGCGACTTCTGGCAGAGAAAACAGACTAGTAGTCAGGAGTTATTTAAATGAGGAGCTGAGAAAGGCAGACAGGTGTTGAGGAGCATTTAAGTCAGACGGATACATTAATAAAACAGAGATGCTTCTCAGCCTAATAAGAAAAAGGACAGGCATACACAGCTGAACTGGAGGAGGAACAGATGGAGATCATGGAGGTAAAATGTCAGTGCACAAAAGGTAAAGTGAGTGTGTCAGAATAGAAGCTAGAAGAAAATGACTGCTATTGTCTGTACATCTGTGTGAGGAGCTAGGAAGCGAGGAGAGCTGAACTCCATTGCCCAGCATTACTGAGGCATGGCAGAATGACAGGAGTTGATAGACATCTGGGATTGCTGACTACAAGTAGGACAGATTAGGTTGTAGATTTGGGGGAAGCTGTTCCGTGCTTCTGTAGAACTGGAGATACTGTATGACAGGCATGCTGGTCTGAACATGTTTTAGTACAGTGTCGTATTGTTATTCTGCCTGGCAATGTATGCTTTCAGATAAGCAGGGTTGAGTTTATAGATTTAGCCTCAGTTTTTGCATCTCTGGAATATTGTACTGCTGGCTTAATGTTTTCTTAATACTGGATTGTTGCTTTTCAATGGGATTGTAATCAATGTTTTTTGTAGAAGTCTATCTGGGAAAGCCTGAGCAAGAATGCAAGATTTTCTGCTCTTTTGTGGATAATCTATTCTGTTATGTAATCAGGTTGCTGATAGTTTTCTTAATCAGTATTTCATTTTCACAGAGAATTACTTTGCCTCTGCCATGGAATTTAATATGGAAGTTCTTATTGCAAGACTTTTGTCATCCTAGTAGGACAATATTTTCCTTTTACAGAAAGAATTTTGAAAAAATAGTCATGTTGAAAGGTACCCTGAGGCAGGAGATGCTAATAATGCAGTTAATGGGAGAAGCTGTCTTATACAAATTAATTTTTTTTCAGATGTATTTGTTTACTTTTTAGTTCCGTATTAGAGAATAATAGAAAAAGAGTGAATTTATCTCCCTGTTTCATAGGCCAGCCTGTAAGTGCTCAGTCTATTTCATACCAGGTTGAAAACCTTTGCTGTAAGAAACACGGTAAATGGAGAAAATAATGTTACCCATCCAGATGCTTGAGAAAACTTTATGCTATGTTCCTCCCAATACATGAGGTTGGTGGTTTCTTAGTGCTAGTTGGCATTTGTTTCTTTAGTACTAAAGTAAATAAATCTGGAGTCTCAAACTAATGCTTGGCTGGAATTGTAGGTAAGGTTGTCCATTGTTGTCAGAGACAGACTGGTATGCTCTTAGACACGTAAATAGTCTCCAGATGTTACTAGTATATGGCATAGAAAGGCACTTCTGTGTAATATCACTCCTTGCTTCTCTCTCCAGTTGGAAGTTAGATGGTATAATTGAAGTACGGTATGAAACTAGCCTAGCAGTTGAATTTCTAGCATGTTTCTGGCAGAGTGTGGAGGGAACCTGACTTAAAATAATTAAAAAACTGTGGAACTTGGGATGGTGCTCATTGGATAGCTGTTGCCTGATGCTTTCCAAAGACTGAGGTGAAAAATGAAGTCATGGGGATCTAAGTCACTAAAATAGCAGGAGGCCACTGAAGCAATTACTTGTTGTCAGTCTTGTAGTGCCACAACTTCCTTGTACAGCGTGACAGGGAAGGACAAGAATAGTGCTTTCAGCTGTCAGATGAAGTACAAATAAATATATAGTTTATATGGATGTTTCAGGAAATGCATTATGGTTCAGTTAGCTGGAGTTGGGTTGAACCTTAACTTCCTGAATATATGGATTCCACAGATCATGGAAAAACCCATGGAAATGCTCTGTGTAACCAGCTGTGATACAGTAATAGAGGCTGGTTACAGGGAGGAGGAAAAAGAAAGCAAAAAGTTGTCTGTCCCAGGATTATTCATGCCATATAAGACCAAATATTCTTGGAATTTAAAGCCAGTAGGAATTAGCATTGTATTGCTCATTATGAGAACTTCGGCTTCATAAAGGGAAATTATGCTTGACTAACTTGATGTCCTTCTACAAGAGTGACATCACTGGTGGACAAGGGAAGAGCAACACATTTCATCTACCTTGACTTGTGTAAGGCATTTGATATGGTCTCACACAACCTGTCTCTGAATTGGAGGGACATGGACCTGATGGATGGATTGTTCAATGGCTAAGGAACTGGCTGAACAGCTGCATCCAAAGCATTGTAGTCAACGACTCAATGCCCAGATAGAGAGCAGTGATGAGGGCTATCCCTCAGGGGTCCATATTGGTACTGGTGCTGTTTAGTATCTTCATTGGTGATATGGACAGTGGGAGCGAGTGCGCCCTCAGCAAGTTTGCAGATGACACAAAGTTGAGTGGTGCAGGTCACACTTTAGAGAGAAGGGATGCCAGCTAGCGCATTGACAGGCTTGAGAGGTGGGTGAGGGTGAATCTAATGAAGCTCAACAAGGCCAAGTGCTGTATCTGGGTCGGGGCAATCCCAAACATCACTGCAGGCTAGGTGATGAGTGGATTGAGAGCAGCCCTGAGGAGAAGGACTTGGGGGGTTCTGAAAAGCTTGGCATGAGCTGGCAATGTGCACTTGCAGCACAGAAAGCCTACTCTAGCCTGGGCTGCATCAAAATAAGTGAGGCCAGCAGGTCAAAGTTGGTGATTCTTCTCCTCTATTCTGCTCTGGTGAGGCCCCACCTGGAGCCCTCAGCATAAGAAGGACATGGACCTGTTTGAGCAAGTTCAGAGGAGGGCCATGAGGATGATCAAGGGGCTGGAGCACCTCTCCCATGAAGACAGGCTGAGGGAGTTGGGGTTGCTCAGCCTGGAGAAGAGAAGGCTCCGGAGAGACCTTACTGAGGCCTTCCAGTACCTAAAGGGGGCCTAGAAGAAAGATGAGGAGGGATTCTTCTTCCTGGAGAAAAGGTTTCTGGGAAGTTAGCTACACCTAGTTGTGTGTAGCTGTATCTTCCAGAAAAAAAAAAAAAAAATCTCAATAATAAGCAGCAAAATGCTGCTTAAGTGTAAAATGTCATTATTGATACTTGTTTGGTATTTGAGATGGTACTGGCATGAGTAATGATCCTCGACTCTGCTGTAAGGTGGTCTTTCTTCCCCATGCTCAGGTGAAAATGTGGCAGCTAGACTAGTGGTGTGTATGGCATGCATGCTTTCTTACTGTCTGGAATTCAAATAAAGATGGAGTGCTTATGGAGGAAAAAAAAAAAAAAGCAAAGCCAGGTAACCTTTTATTCTTGCATTAATCATACACATTAAGCCACAGAGGATAATTTGTTGAACACATACTCTCAATTTCTGGATAATGTGTGAGTAATGCAAAAGCCACAGGCAACTCGGTTGATGCCTCCAGCTAGCTATTCAAATATGAAATACTACCTTTAAAGCTTTTTTCTAAATTGCAATTGAAGCATCATTTTCTAAAGAGTTTTTGACTGGAACATCAGCAAGGACTTTTGAAACCAAGTGGGATCATCTTGGACATTCAGCAGCCCTGATGGCAATATTAATCCTCAAAAATATCAAACAAAATGACCTGTTTTAATATGTTCACAGGAAAACAAAAATGGTAAGGATTTCTAGTTGCTATTTTTACTTTGTGATGATGGTTATCCTGTGATGAAACCCATGTGGTTTTAGAGAAGTATGGTAGATGCTAATGCAGTTTTCTTAGCTTCATAACCTGGAGAAATCATTTGCATTGTTAGTAAAAATAAGGATTTTTATTTATTTATTTATTTATTTAGTGCAGGTACACATGCAGGACTCAAACTGATTTTTTAAGAAGTTTGGTTGTTGAAGTGTGGGTTTAGTAAATGTCTGAGACTCAAGATACCTGTTTAACTGTGCATCTCTGATACCTGCCCATCAGTAGCTTGTTCTCTGACCATTAGAAATGCATCTCTGTAAGTAGAACAAACTTTTATATTTTTATTTTCTGTGTAGATGAAATTCAGACTTGCATGAAATTGTGTTCCAGTGCCTGGAATGTGATAATTTGTATTTAAATAACCATGTGTTTGTGCTTGCAGACTTGTATTGCCACAGTCATGGTCTTGGGATTTTATTACAAGTTAGATACGCAGTTATTGGGTTCTTGTGGTGCATTGTCTTCAGTGTAGGCTTCTTCATATTTCTGGAGAGCAAAAAGAAACCACCATGAGCCACAACTCCTCAGATGCTGGGGGACACTAACTGTTAACTAAGCCAGGGAAAGAAAGTTCTGCCTGTATGACACTTGCCTAGTGCTCTAGAGAAAGCGTGACTTGTAGTGGTTTCAGGAAACATGATGCTGAAGTTTTCTTTTTTGTTGTCTATCTTTTCCTGGGAGAAGGAAACCTTGCAGTACGCTCGCTGCTGGTGTATAGTTCTGTCTCTGATCTGTTTTGCTCTGAATTAACTGTGCTCCTACTGAACATGAGAAAGCACATTAAACCAACCCAAAACATGAGTTCACTGGTGTTTTCTGTAGCAGGATGGGAAGAGAGCTTTGGTTTGGGTCCAAATTCCTTATTTAAAAAACTTAATCAGAGGCACTCTGATGACTTTTTCTTTACTTTGGTTGCTGGAATCTCTGCCTTTCTGTTGGTGTTCAAAGTAATTTCAGAACCACTTTCCCAGTTTTAGCAGCCCCCCGGCTGTCAACATTTGGCGGGTTGTTTAAACTACTGCAAGTTTGTTTTATGTATTCTTTAAGTGTAACATCAAATATTTTTCCTGTCTGTTTGGAGCATGTGTTTCCTCAGTTGTGAATCTTTGTGCTAACGTTTACTTTGAGCAGTGAAGGCAACTCTCCTATCTGGGTATTTTTTGCAACCAGCTCCTTAAGCATGAGAACTACAGTGTGAACACTAGTCACTGTGCTGTTGGAGAGGCTTGTGTTTAGTTCTGGTTTTAGGCATGTGATTCCTGCAGACCTGCCACAGATCACTAGCTCCTTTCGATATGTTAGTGTGTAAGCTGTTTGAGGCCACGCAGCACTTGGTTTAAGATGGTTTTACTGAATAGTTTTAAAGATCCACGTAGTAGGTTTTTCAGGAGAATGAATTTGGCTCCTTTTGCCTTTCAGCCTCTCATGTTGTTGTTTTGTTTTTTAATTGTGACTGAGGTCTTCACCATCACCTATGGATGTGTGGTTGTTTGTGGGAAGGCACTTTTGATGTTGGTACAGTTGGGAGAAGCATGTGTGTTTGAGCAGTGTTGCTAAAAAAAACTTTAATGCTGTCATTGGCAGTTGCTGAGGCACTTGCCTAGCAAACTTCCAAACTTGTAGGGATGTGTTGCTTCCTCTGCTGTAGTAGGCCAGTTTATGTACAAGCTTTCCTTCCAGAGGTATTCATCTAACACCTCCTGAGAGCCAAACTAATGACCTCTTGTACATCACACTTTGTACCTGATCGTCAGCTTATGCCCAGGTGCTTTAGGATTGGTAACATGTCCAGAATTGCTAGTCAGTGTAAATGCAGCTTTTGTTTTATGAGTGGATTATTAAAAGGATTATTATTTTATTCATTCCCTTTCTCCTGTTTGATACCTCAGCTATCTGAAGGATTCCACTGGTTTTTGTTTTAATCAGAAAACACAGGTTCTGTGAAGGTACTGACTGTGAATCAAATTTGCCTTTCTGGGTGTGCGACAAAACAGCAGCTGATGCTGATCCCTGAATAGAACTGGCCAGGAAGTTTAATTTCACTTTAAACATATAACAAAAAGCTAAATGGGGAATGCTACTGTGCAGCACAGTCCTGCTGTGCTTACTTCACAGGTACTAGAAGAGAATGGTTTCTTTTGGTTTCTGATGGCTTCTGAGCCTCCTTGCAATCCAGTGCCTGCCTTAGAGCTTAAAGATTGCTCTGATGGGTGTTTATGCTGGGTGGCACTTGTGGCTGCATCACAGAGTCAGCCGCTCATTGCTGCTCCGACGGGTCCCTCTTTCTCTCCTCAGCAGCTCTGTTCCCATAAGATCTGTCAGAAAAATCTTCCCCATTCTGGGCTGTCAATCTCTCATCAGTGCCTGGACTCAGGTGGCCCAAAACAGCTGGGAACTGCACCTGTTGTGCAGAGGGCACACGTGCAGTGCAGATGGTACTGTTAAGGTGCGTGGAGCACATCGCAAACTGTAGTGCCAACAGGTTTCCTAAAGCTGTAAACTTGACCTAATCTAAGGGAATGTTTCATATAGCTGGAATTGCAACCTTAAATGCAAACTGTCTTCACTGGGCATTGAGATGGCTTCTCAAAAACATGAGCGCTGGCTTCTGACAGACTCCATTCACATCATTTTTCTTAACAGAGGCCAAACACTCTGTCCCCTGGCCTGCTCTTGCAACAGGTGAACTGCTTTGGCAAAAATGTGCTGTTAAAATAAAAATCGCATGGAAAACTTCAGCTTGAACATTTTGACAAAGCTGCAAGTAACTGAAAACAGGGCTTTCTCGTGGAAATGCCAGGCAACTTTAATACTTGGCAGGCCCACGTTCACACACCTATTGTAGCTGCAATATTGTCAAGTGCTTCCCGATTTATTATGTGCCATTTGGATGATGACCTGTTTAGCCAAACATTTTAATAAATCACTGCTGGGCAACTGACACGCATGACCAATACCGTGACATTTTTGAATATGTCTGAATAACAGATTTATGGTGAAATAGGGCTGGTGATTATATGGGTAATAGAACAGAAAAAGTATGTATTGATGGATTGAAACTACATTTCAGAGAGTGCCCTTGGGCTTAGCACTCCAACATGTTTTATTTGATTTGACCTTTGCACAGATCATAGAAATGTTGACTAACCACCTCGTGCTGACAATGTCGTTAGGCTTTTTGGGGGAGAGTTTTGTGCAAATGCAGATGTGTTCTTACAGTATTCAAAATGCCTCAAGTGCTGCAGGCTTTCATGAAATATCAGCATGGTGACCTTTGCTTCATAGCTCTGATAGCTAAAGAAATCTCATTATAGGAGCTATAGCGTAACTTTGGTTTGACTCAGTGCTGTTTTTCTTTCTAAAAAAAAAATGCTGAAAATGTAATTCAACCCTTAAGGCTAAGGTATTTTATCCTATGGTTTTATGATAGTTTTCTTATTGCTATATTAACTGTATTTCAGAGAATAGTAGAAAGCATTTTAATGGCTTTTGGAAAGAGGGCTAGAAATACTTGCAGCTCTGTCGGCATTCCCCGTGTTCCCTATGCTGTGGGTAATGTGCTAACCTAACAGAGATGGTGTATCAGAAGGCATAATCAGTCACCCTCTCTGCCCACAAAAAAACTCCTCAGAAACAGAAGAATGAGATAACTTCTGATATTATGCCCCAGGTCACGGCTGTGCAAGCCATTTAGGAGAGCTTCTGTAGTTGTAATGGCACTGTTTGAGTGAGACGTTACGTTGACTCCTATCTGGGTATTTGACCAGCTCTGTAATTTTTCAGAACTACCCCCAGACACATAAAAATACCTGAGGGTTTCAGACTCTGGTTTTGTTTTGGAATAAAAGAAAGGATATTTGATTGTGGAGCTGAGATCTGTATTTGCCACAGTATGGAAACATTTTTCTGCAGCCACTGCAACCCCTGTAGTGTGGAAGTCCGGACTAAGGGGCTGGCCTCTTGGTTGTGCTGCTTATAGCTCCAGAAGTATAACTGAGGTTGTGGCTTGAGTTTCTAGTACTTCCATCACAGGCTGCATCATCTGATAAAGCACCCCGTCACATGAGTCTCCGGAGTCTGTTTTCCCTAATTCTTTGTCATAGTGTGCGTTCTTCTCATGAAGAAAATGGACACAAAAGCAAGGTAATGAAAACTGCAAGCTGTCTTTTCCAGCCACCGAACCTCTCTTCTTGGAACACATATCAGAACTGAAGCAGAGCAGACTTTATTTTATACTCATTGCAAACTCTTCTGTTCCTGCATTTTGAAACTTGGTGGGTTGGTTCAGGTGCTTCGAAATACCAAACACAGCTGTAACCAAGTAGATTAGTATTTTGATAATACTCTTTCACTTCCCAGAAGTTGATTCATAGTTCACTGTGCCAGCAAAGAGATGACTTGCTCCTTGCCCTAAGCATTTGTGTTTAAACAATATGCAGCTCTGTCATGGCTATGACACGTCTCTTTGTTATGCTGGGAGGGAAGGAGACTAACCTGGGAGAGCTGCAAGGATCATTTAGGAGGAAATTAAGAATTAAATGGCTTTAAGTTAGATCCTTTTGAATGGATGCGAGGCATCTGACAAGAAGACCTGGACTCTAACACCTTGGGATGATATTTAGGCATTTGGTATTATTCCTACCTTTGTGTTCAGTTTAGATCACTTGTGGATTGTGGAAGAACAGTTTAGAAAACGGTCATACCACCCAGATGTCCCTGGGAGCTGGGTGAAACTCTCTTGTCTCATAGACTGATCTGTTACCTGCTCTCTGAGGGACTTCTGCATTCCACTTCTAACCTGGGGTTATATTTGATTTTGAAATAAACTGTTGCAATTTAGATAGGTTGCAAACAGTATTCTGTTTTTCTTGTTTCTCTGCAGCACTCAAGATAGTCTGCTTCCTGATATATTTTGCTCTTGGGAGAGCTATGGGAATTTGCAGCTCTGCAAGAGAATGTATTTGTCCTGCTGATGTACCCTGGAGTAGGGAGAAATTACCTGACAGTCCCCTTTGGAAATCTGAGGCAGCCTAGAGGAATAATATTTTGACTTCTGTAGACAGTTTTATCTGGGAGGTACAGGGGAGCAAAGCAAACTGTATGAGTACCAGAAAGCTTTCTTAGGTACCTTCATACCCTTAAGACCTGATTAAATGTGTATCATTTGTTTTAGTAGCTATCACAGAATCACCAAATCATCTAGGTTGGAGGAGACCTCCAAGATCACCGAGTCCAACCTCTGATGTAGCACTAACAAGTCCTACACCAAACCATATCACTAAGCTCTACATCTAAATGTTTTTTAAAGACATCCAGGGATGGTGTCTCAACCACTTCCCTGGGCAGCCTATTCCAGTGACTAACAACCCTTTCAGTAAGGAAATTCTTCCTAATATCCAACCTAAACCTCCCCTGGCATAACTTTAGCCCATTCCCCCTTGTCCTGTCACCAGGCACGTGGGAGAATAGACCAACCCCCACCTTGCTACAGCCTCCTTTAAGGTACCTGTAGAGTGCAATAAGGTCGACCCTGAGCCTCCTCTTCTCCAGGCTAAATAGTCCCAGCTCCCTCAGCCACTCCTCATAAGACTTGTCTCCATACCCCTCACCAGCCTCGTTGCCCTTCTGGAGCAACTCGCTTGAGCACCTCCATGTCCTTCTTGTAGAGAGGGGCCCAAAACCGAACACAGTACTCGAGGTGTGGCCTCACCAGAGCCGAGTACAGGGGGACAATCACTTCCCTAGCCCTGCTGGCCAGATTGTTTGTTATACAAGCCAGGATGCTGTTGGCCTTCTTGGCCGCCTGAGCACACTGCTGGCTCATAGTCAGCCGACTGTCAACCAAAACTCCCAGGTCCTTCTCTGACAGGCAGCTTTCTAACCACACATCTCCCAGCCTGTAGCTCTGCTTGGGGTTGTGCCCCAGGTGCAGAACCCGGCACTTGGCCTTGTTGAACTTCATACTGTTGGCCTTGGCCCATCGGTCCAGCCTATCCAAATCCTCCTGCAGAGCCTTCCTACCCTCGAGCAGATCGACACATGCACCTAACTTGGTGTCATCTGCAACCTTACTGAGGGTGCACTCGATTCCCTCATCCAGATCATTGATGAAGATGTTAAAGAGGACTGGCTCCAGTTCCGAGCCCTGGGGGACTCCACTAGTGACCGGCCTCCAACTGGATTTAACTCCATTCACCACGACTCTTTGGGGCCCGGCTACCCAGCCAGTTTCTGACCCAATGAAGGGTATGCCAGTCCAAGACAAGAACAGCCAGTTTCTCAAGGAGAAAGCTGTGGGAAATGATGTCAAAAGGTAGACCACATCCACAGCCTTTCCCTCATCCACTAAGCGTGTTACCTTGTCATAGAAGGAGATCAGGTTTGTCAAGCAGGACCTGCCTTTCATAAACCCATGCTGACTGGGCCTGATTGCCTCTTTGCCCTGTAAGTGCTGCATGGTGACACTCAAGATAATCTGCTCCATGAGCTTCCCTGGCACTGAGATCAAACTACCAGGCCTATAGTTCCCCGGGTCTACCCTCCAGCTCTTCTTGTAGATGGGACCTCCCCCGATAGCCAGGACTGCCGATAAATGATGGAAAGCGGCTTGGCCGGCTCTTCTGCCAGTTCTCTCAGTACCCTCAGGTGGATCCCATCTGTCCCCATCAACTTGTGTACATCCAAATGCTGTAGCAGGTAGTCAACCATTTCCTTATGGATTGTGAGGGCCACATTCTGCTCCCCATCCCCTTCCCACCAGCTCAGGGTACTGGGTATCCAGATAACAACTAGTCTTGCCAGTAAAGACCGAGGCAAAGGAGGCATTAAGCGCCTCAACCTTTTCCTCATCTCTTGTAAATAAGTTTCCCCCCACATCCAGTAAAGGATGGAGATTCTCCTTAGTCCTCCTTTTTGTGTTAATGTATTTATAAAAACATTTTCTGTTGTCTTTAACAGCAGTAGCCAGACTGAGCTCCAGATGAGCTTTGGCCTTTCTAATTTTGTCCCTACACATCCTTACAACATCCTTATAATCTTTCTGAGTGGCCTGCGCTCTTTTCCAATGATCATAAACCCTCTTTTTTGTCCCTAAGCTCTAGCCACAACTCTCTGTTCAGCCAGGCTGGTCGTCTCCCACAGTGGCTCATCTTTGGGCAAGTGGGGACAGACCTCTCCTGAGCCTTTAAGATTCCCTTCTTGAGGAGCGCCCAGCCTTCCTGGACTCCTCTGCCCTTCAGAACCACCTCCCAAGGGACTCTGCCGACCAGTGACCTGAACAGCTCAAAGTCAGCCCTCCGGAAGTCCAAGTCAGCAGTTTTACTGGTCTCCCTCCTAACTTTGCCAAGAATAGAGGACTCTACCATTTCGTGGTCACTCTGCCCAAGACAGCTCCTGAACACCACATCTCCCACCAGTCCTTCTCTGTTTGTGAATAGAAGGTCCAGTGGGGCACCTCCCATGGTAGGCTCACTAACAGCTGTGTCAGGAAGCTATCTTCCATGCTCTCCCCAAACCTTCTAGACTGCTTTCTCTGAGCTGTGTTGTGTTTCCAGGATACGTCTGGGAAGTTGAAATCCCCCATGAGGACAAGAGCCAACGATTTCGCAACTTCTGCCAGCTGCCTGTAGAATTCCTCATCGGTCTCCTCATCCTGGTTTGGCGATCTGTTACAGACCCCCACCAGGATGCCTGCCTTGTTGGCCTTCCTGCCAATCCTAACCCACAGTGACTCAACCTCATCATTCCCAGTCTCAACCTCGAGTTCCACAACATCAAAACACTCTCTAATATAGAGAGCCACACCACCACCCCTTCCGTGCTGCCTGTCCCTTCTGAAGAGCCTATAGCCAGTCGTGGCAGCACTCCAGTCATGACAGTGGTCCCACCACGTTTCCGTGATGGCAACCAAGTCATAGCCTGCGTGCTGCACAATGGCTTCCAGCTCCTCCTGCTTGTTGCCCATGCTGTGTGCATTAGTGTAGTTGCACTTCATCTGGTCCATTGCCTGCTCCCCCAGCCCTGATGTTGTTCTCCCTGGCACACCTCTAATGAGCCTTATTCCCTCCCCATCCCCCTTCCTACCTAGTTTAAAGCCCTCTCAATGAGCCCTGCCAGCTCCTGTGCTAATGTCTGTTTTCCCCTTCGAGACAGGTGGGACCCATCTGCAGTTAGCAGGCCGGGTGCCAAGTAAAGTGCCCCATGGTCAAAAAAACCACCAAAATTTCTGTGTTGGCACCAGCCTCTGAGCCACCCGTTTATGAGGTGGGTTTTCTGCTGAGTTGCAGGAAGCAGCTGCAATTGTTGTTACTGGCTCAGGTGGAGTGGTCTCACTCTGAGGATGGGAAGATGGAGAAGTCATGACTCAAGAGCTTTTGCAAAATCAGCGTCTTGCGAACTGCTGTTGTTGATCCTTTCGGCCGTGTAGAAGGTGGGATGATGTAAGTTGGCAGTATTTAATTTTTTTTTTTATTATTCTCTTGTCTCAGAAGTCAAATGGCTGCCAACCTGTACAGTGTCTCTGCTCAGCTGCTTTGTACCTAAGAGCGCTAAGAAGACTTTTATCCTCTTCCTTTTTCTCATCATAGTAATTCTAACACCTCTGAGGAGTTACAGATTGATGGCCCATTTCCTCTTCTTACTTTAGTTTATTTCACTTATATACAGTCCTGACCTCCAAGGAGGTCAGGGAAATTTCTCTGTCTTTGAGAAGGAAAAGTTTTCTGCCCAGAGTAATTCCTCTATCTCTGGAAACAGAGGACTACATAGAGGTGTTACTTGCTGATCTTGAAGACAATTAGCAAAATATTTCTGCTGTACCAGGTTAAAAGTAAGTGACAATGTATTGGGGAATTAAATTGGAAACAGGCACTTATGTAGTGTCCAGTGATGACGGTAAACTATCATTGTTACTTATCCTGAGCTTTGAGACCATAATCCAGTTTTAATGTGACTAACCTCTCTAAGAAATAGCATTTTAAAGGTACTGAAAAACCTTGGCTCTGAGTATGGGAGCTGTAATTATGTAGAGTTTGATATATTTTGTTTTTTTTTTTTTTTTTTGGATCAAGATAAATGAGAAGGGTCATTTGGCACACTCACCTGTTACATTACCATGCAAAATCAGGGCTGCTATTGTGACACCTGTGGATTCTGAGTTAGGCACAACTTAAAATGTAGTTTGTATGTCTGAAGCTGTTAGTCTGAAATACTTCTGTGCATACTGCCTCTGCTGATCAGTTTGTTTACGTGTACACACCAATGGTAAGCACCGAACTTGACAATTATGCTTTGAGAAACAAACTGGTAAGTAGAACTGGAGGAATCTATGGTCTTTCCCTCTGTTTTCATGGAGAGGTGTTAAGGAATTGCATATTTCTCAGGGAGAACAGAAGAGATGATGAAGAGAAAGAGCGAGTAGAAGTTGAACTTGCTTGGGAAGTCTTGGGCAGGCAAAGTAAATGGGAAGAGAAATGGGAAGAGATGGGTTAGTCATGAAACTGCTGACTGGAGCCTGCTTGAGTAAATACTTTGTACGTACTCTGAAGGGTTTAATTGTAGTATGAAACACTACATTAAACTGTGTAGTTGGAAGGTGCGTATATATAAGCTGCTAGATGGCAGATGTAGCACTTGTCTTGAAGGGTCAAGGCAGCCAGGTTTTTCTTATTTTCTTTTTATTTTTTTCAAAATATGAAGTAACCAAGGGGACAGTAACAGTGCCACAGTCTGCCAAGACCTGGAGTAGCTAAAGGGGTCCAAACATTGCAATCTGAATCATGCGACATTACTGGCTAGTGTGTATTGTCAACCAAAATGTGGTCTCAGTTTTTAATATGTATATTTTTAATTTAAAAGCATTTGGGGAAATACAAAACTTAAAAAAAATCAAAATATTTTCCACAAATCCTTTAAGAAAAACTGTATGTCTATCAAAATAAAGAGAATAAAAGAGGAAGGTTAATTTGTTTCTCCAAGCCCACTGTACACTTTCAAACTCTCAGTGAAGTCATTCTGCATTTTCTTTGTTCAAGATGTCTGTCTCTTAATTTGACTGGGCTGAAGGTCTTTGAATTTCTTCAGATAAATGGTAATTTCAAAAGTATTGTCATAAATCAGTAGGACTGCATATGTGACAGTGGAGATGTTTTATGCTAGAAGCAGATTTGTTTGGAAAATACTAGTTCATTTAAGCTTACTGTCAACAATAAGGTTTTTGTAAAGGAGCTTTGTCAGAAAAGCTTCTTCGTTCCTGGGTGAAATTTCTTGTCAAAGCATGTGCTGTGAAAGAGAAGGGTGTGTGTTTGTTTGTTTTAAGAAAGTTTATTCTGTTTATAATATTGGAACAGGACTCTGAAAGATGTTTTATTTCTGTCTCTGACGCTGTCTTTCTCTGAGGCCTTGGACAAGCTGTGAACTCCTTGTTCAGAACTATCCATAAAATCTGAGCCATTTGATTTTATTTTATTTTTTATTTTTTTTTGGATAGTTATTTAAGGGCAACAGACCTGTGCTGTTTAGTACTTTAATCCCAGACAGTGGTGATAGACCCTAGATGTCATAAGAGAAGCAGTTAGACAGGAAATAAATTCCCGGACAGTTAAAAGAAATACATAGGTCTAATTATTTACTTGTTTCCTCTCTATGAAATGTGGGCAAATGCTGCTTGGAGCTAGAATTAGTAATCTGTGAGGAAATTCTGGGATTTGGAAAGAGGCTGAAATTGGTAATGAAACACAAATTTTAAGAGATCTGGGATTGTAGAAGATGTGAAATGTTTAATTTTAGTCTGTTACCCTTTTACATTTTCCTACAAACAATGTGAGCAATAAAAAAGTTTGTTTGGGTCCAGCTTAAACTTTCTGATGTTTTTATCTAGGTCTAACAACAGTTCTTGGGGTCTTTTATTAAGTGATAACATCGATCCCTACAAAGCTTCTTGGGTTCAGCAGAACTGTGGGTTAGGGAATACAAGCCAGTTCCGCCCTCCTCAGCATTCTTGTATGTGGTAAAAGGATAGATGGCCGCAGTTCTTCCAGAAAGATAACTAGACTGAAGTATCAAATCTACTTGACTTTATTAATGACCTCCACTGAAAAGCACCGCTAAAGTGCCATCTGCTAGCTCTTCACTGCCAAAATGGTGCACTACGGGTCTGTCTGAATGTAAGGAGGATAGGGCATCTAGTGCTTGTTACAGCATGCAAAGGCTGGTAGCAAGGACACTGAGAGTGACCCGTTGGGTGTGTTACTTTGCAGTGTTGTATAGTTTTAATGTGGAAGTGTCTTCTGCTCTCAGTATCAATAGTAGACTAGCCTATGTGAGGGCTAATGTGGTGCCCGCATTCTGGAATTGTTTACCCCTTTGTCAATACAACAGATGAGTACTGGAAGTAGAAAAGTAAATTTTAATCTAGAGAATTAAGCAAACAGCATAGTTTGTTTCTTCAGCACTGAAAACAGAGTGGACAATCTACAAGTTTTACAGTGCTGATGCTAACAAGAACTGAAAATTTCTCTAAATAGAATTAATTCTGTAATCTAAATATGATTGTCTGTCTTTCCTCTGTTGATTGGAGACTCATTTTAATGTTTTGTTCTAGGAGTTTCTGTTAACTAAGCTCTTAGTTTTGTTTAGAAGAAAGTGATGCTTTGGGCCAGAAATAAGTTTTGGTAGCCTGTGCTGCCTTCTATGGGGGAGACCTCCTGTGTGGGGATGGGGTGGGCTGGGGTGTCAGTCACCAGAAAGGCTGCCTCTGGCATGCCAGGAGTTAGTCCAGTGGGTTACTGTCAAAGCCACAAAATAATTTACTTGCCTATTTATTCAATATGGAGCAAGTGGAGTGAGCAAGGTGTTGGAGTTTTTTTTTGTTGTTGTTTTTGTTTTGTTTGTTTGTTTTTGTCAACAGAAGAAACAACAAAGCTTTCTGTCTTCTTGAGTCATCAGGCAGTACTCCTTGGATTCTGGCAGCTCATTAAGGTAAATTCTGTTAAGTAGGTCCATGAGTAACAGGTGAATTGACGTGAGAGTGAAAACAAAGCATATTCTTAGATTGTGGTATATTCTTTAGGCTAGCCAGAGATGTTAAGTTTTGCATTAAGCTCAGTCATGCTCATGATACTGGAAAACTTAAATACATTATGTCCGCAGGATCGCATTTATCTGTGTATTTACTAACACCCCTGTAGAATTACAGCCAAATGATGAAGTGGGATTGCATTTTTCAGAAGCCATGCTGACACATTGATGCAAACTAAGTTTCCTTGTGTACTCAGTGGCCTTGTCCTTTACTACAGACTGTCTACATTTTACTGGGTCTTGATGTCACTCTCCAGTTGTTCCTGTGATCCCTTTGGGAGTCCTTCCAGTATTGGGAGTCCGTTGGCAGACCCTGGCATGGCAGATCTTTGTGGTTATTAGCTACAAACCTTGGCTAGCAGTTCTGCACTTGCACATTTGAGTTTCCTTTGAGCTTTTGGGTGAAAGACATCCAGTCCTGGTGTCCTAACTGCTGATTTGTCTATTTGGCCTAATACTTCCTGTGTACTTGCTTTAAATTGATCTAGCTCCTCTGACCCATCTGTTGCAATGGAAAGATAAGGTGTGGGGATCTCTCCAATATCTTCTGTAGGGAAGAGTACACTGAGCTTCTTGGGTATGGCTTTGTCATTCCCAAACATCATTCCTGTTTTACAACACAGTCATCACATAGTACTACTAGATTCCTCGATGGCTTTCTATTTCTGGTGTAGTTAAGGAACTTCTTGTTGTTAGTTTTGAGTATTTACAAGGCGCTCCTCACATTCTTTTTGCAGTCTATTTTGTCTTCTTCATTTGACCTGTGAAATTTCACAGGGTTGTTCTTTTCTCTTATTTTGGACAAACATTTTTCGTATTGTACCTTAATTTGAAATTATGCCCTACAAAGATGATATTTTGTAGTGCGTATGAAAGGTTTGCAGATACCTTAGTCGTAAACGGTTCCTGTGCATGTTGTGAGTAAAGACGTGCCTCTTGTTTATTGTTACAGTCTTGGACAGTAAGATTTGTTGCACTGGGCCACTCAGAATCATGTGAGACTCTTTTTTGGCATCTCCCCAACATACAATTTGTCTTATTATTGCTTTTGATTTAGGTAGCTAAAGTGCCAACGATCAGAGTGCCTCTTGGGCACAGCGTCTCTGTGCTGGCTCTGGAAAGAACAGTTGTTGCTGTTGTGGTTGGTTACAAAAAGAGCTTGTTATAATGAAATGGCTCAGTGCAGTTATGTTCGCAGCATACAATAAAAGAGGAATCCCTGGGAACTGGGAAGCAGAGAGAATCTGAAAGCAAAGGATTGAGAATATTTCAGATGAATTCTGTGCAAGGCTTGGACATCAAGTTGTGATATATTACACCTGTCTTTCTTCAGTTTTGTGGGCCCAAGAGGGCTAAAAACATAACTTGGTAAGAAATTGAAGGCTTCTGCACTTTAACAGGTCAATAGTGGTGACTGAACAACAGAACTTGGGGTCAACATACATGAAGAGTCATCCTAAGTGTCCAAATCCTGACTTTCAGGGAACCTTCTGAATTTTATCAGCAGTGAGGAACCATGAATTCCTAAGTGTAGCAATGGAGAATGTAAGAATTGAAGGTAAAACCTCGGATATTTTATGGGATGAAGAAATCTAAATGATTTGGGTCTGGATTTGTGAAAAATAAGAGCTGTAGCAGATAACAAAGCTATGTTTTAAGCAGAATAGCTGTTGATCAAATGGAGGCATTAAGTTAGTCTTTAATTTTCCTCTTTTCGTCTCCAATTGTGCCTGTGCTACACTTCTTAAAAAATTACATGTCTAGCGGTTAGCATTCTTTTATGTATATGCACTATTTTAAGTAGAAATGTTCAGAGTAAAAAATACACACTGAATCCAGAGGCTGATTGTATCAACCTATGTGGGGGAAGCAATTCAGCTGGCACAACTGTTAAAGGCTGACTCCTCCCTCACCTTACCTGTCTAGAAGGGTAAATGCCTCTGGTTACATATCTTGACTGCTTAGCATCTCAAGGTGGTCCTCAGGAAATTGGGTATCAAGCTTAAACAGAGGTTTTGGATCTGGTTCTAACTTTGTGTGACTTGTGAATCTTTGCCTCCCTTTTGTGGGTCACCGTTGTTATTTGCTGGCTTTGTAGTACCAGCTTTTTCAGTGAATACTTCTTACAGAAGACCTTGGCTGGGTGTATTGTAGCTCATCCATATGTTCTTCAGTGTTTGAGGTGTAACTTGATTTTGGAGTAGTGCTCCGTGCAGCAACGTTGGGTGCTGGTCAATTTTAAGCATTAGCCATCTGAACCCATCTTAGTTAAATTCATTCTCCCACTAGCTTCTTGAGTAGCTGTGGTTTTTTCTTGCATCTTTGCCAGGGGAAAAAAAAATGATATTGAGAGCAAACCTCCTTGCAGCCACTCTTTCAGGCCTGTGAGAGACAGGAGGTGAGCTGGAAGAGCTTAAAAAGCTTTTCAGACTCTGAATTCCAGACTGGGCAAGGGGAGCTGGGGTTGGTTATTTGTGATCTCTTTTCAATTTACCATGTGTGCATGCAGTGCGGAATAAAGCCTGCTTTTTTCTTGGACATGAAATCAGGGAAACAGCTTTTATCAGACCTTACATCTGTTGGTGCCCCAGGATATACAGACAGTAACTAATGCCAGGAAGGCTCGAATGTGACAAAATACTGGCAAACTGTGTTTTATCAGATTTGTTTGTTTGACGTGCTGTTAGGAGTAACAATTAGCAGATTGACTGTGTTCTAGCCAAACAAAGGAAATGTTACAGTAAGCCAATGTCTGCAACCCTATTTGCTCCTTTGAAGGTCTTTGCCCTGCAGTAAGGTGGTATGTCTGTTTAGCATGCAATGTTTTAGATCATTATGGCTTGTTTTTACAGCATGAGGGGAATCTTTCTTCCAAAACAGTGAATGGAGAAAATACTCTGGGCTTTCAGCATGTAGCAGTCATATTGTGTAGCTCCTGCATGTTTCTGGAGTTGTTCTAAACTTAGAGCTGTGATCTACTTCACAAAACAAGTGAAACACTATATTGCAAATATGCTTTCCCCCTTTTCTTGCAAATCCATAGATGCACTTCCTCTTCTTCAGCACCATGAATAGGTGGTGGTTGAAGTGGTTAGGAGGAGAAAGACCTGTGCTCTGTGCGTCTGTCATTAGTGTGCTTGTTCTCCCTGCAAGCAAACTTGAGACGATGTCTTTCTGCCTGCGGTCCAACAAGACAGTTGATGACTTCTCAAAATGGCCAAGGTTGGCAGGCACCTCTGAAGATCATCTTGTCCGAACACCCTGCTGAGCAGGATTGCCTAGAGCGCACTGCACAGGATGGCATCCAGGTGGGTTTTGAATATCTCCAGAGAAGGAGACTCCACAACCTCTCTGGGCAGCCTGTGCCAGGGCTCTGTCACCCTCACTGTACGGAGGTGCCCTCTCATTCGAACAGATTCCTGTGCTTCAGTTTGTGCCTGAACTTCAGGACCTAAAAGAGTCTAGAGGATGGATGTAGTGTTCTCTGGAACTCGTTCTCTAAGCATCATTATACTTGTATGAAAAATAGCAAGATTTTTATTATTTTTTTTATCAGACCTCTGGAATTTGCTGTTTATAAATGAAGAGATGTTAAGAGTGTGGAAATACTACTGATGATTCAATTGAAACTGTACAGAGAAAATTAGGTTGAGATCTGCATTGGGGCAGATAAAGCAATGGGTACTGGACTTAAAACTTCTTATTCTGAAACAATGAAATAGAATTAGCTCCCAGATCCCATTAGTTGTCTTGTATTTATGGCAGCTGGGGATTGTGTGGCATGAAAATTTAATCTTTATATTTTTTTCATGATGTAATAAAATACCCCAGCCCATTACAGATTTGTTAGCCAAACAGCCAAACACTATTTTATTACTTACCTTTTTGCTTGACAGATGTATCCCCTAATTCCTGTTTCCCTCCCTCTCCCGTTTTGGCCATAAAAATAACAGGTAGTTGTACCTTTTCTGAACAGAGTTCAGATAAACCATTCTTTTTATTGTTTCACAAGACAGGGATCTGACCATCTCCCTTTCTCCTTCAGCCTCCCCCAGGAACGTAAAAGTTTGCCCTTTTTTTTCTACATAAATATTCCAGTTCTGTGATACAAAAAAAAATCGTTGACTTTCTCTCCTATGCCCACCCAAACACTGCTGGAATGAAAGCAAGCCTATTATTTTCTCTACACTTTTGAGCTGTGTTTTTTCCACAACACTCTCCCTTACTCACCAGGGGAGAGCACAAATGTAATCCTTGCTACCACAAATCCTGCAGCCAGGTTTCTTGCATTTGGGGTTAGTAAGTACAAAGGAAATGGGTGGAGCACATTGGCTATGATGCATCTGCATCTGTTATCTGTGACAAGTCAGGGTTAGAAAAGTGATAATGGACAGCTATCAGATTGTCTATCTGCTTCTGTAGTATATAGCCTTTTCCTTCCAGCTAGGAAAGAGTCTATTAGCCTATTAGCACTGTTAGCTTCTGTAGGTTTAAAATACAGGAGCATCCATATGTGTCATTGTTTTTAAATACTAAGAATAGTGAAGTGAAAGGAGAAAACACTAACTAGTAATTACATGCCTGCAAAAGAGAACAGGTGTCACTTGCCATTGTATTGCATTGCAGTACATGTGATTTGTTCCTGGTTACATTTTTTTTTTTTAATTCAGATGTACATTATTTTCAAAAGTGTATCTTGTAGTTCATATGCTGCTCTTTTTTTTATTATTATTATTATTATTATTATTTTTTAGTCTGATCTGCTGCACAGATGTAGAGTTACTGTATGGTGTGTGGACTGTGGCTTTTGGTTGTGTGATGGGAATGGAGCTATGTGATCTGGCAACCTGGAAAATAGCAACACTTACCCTTGGAGCAGTTCTCCATCCTCACAGTAGGAGCGCTAACAAATTCTGGAGTGTTTCCAGATCGAGATGGAAGTTTGCAACATTTTTATTTAGGAGATGGAGGATGTCATGCTGAACTGCAGAGCAGTAGACGGGCACTGGTGAATATCGAAGTCAGCAGTGCAAACATGCAAGTTTAGTATGTGTGTTGTCACTTTTTCTGGTAAGTGATAGCAAATGAAAAAATCACTAACTTGCTAACGGTCCATAAGTAGCATGTATAGCTAGTAATGTATACGTCTTTAAGCATCCTGTCTGTGTTGCTTCTGAATTTGAATGGCTTGAGGAAGAAATGGGCATTCATAAGTTTCACACCATATTTTAGGACATGGTAATTTAAAACCAGATAAAAATCATTGACATGTGTAGGGAGGCAAATCGAGCAAAGAAAGATGTTTAGACAAAGTAGAAAGTAAAACTGTGCTAGCCATCTTGTAGTCATCTGTTTTAATATATCTGTATAGCTGTATATTTTCTTCCTCATTTTTTTTGCAGGATCTTTTTATTGTAATAAAACTTCTCTGATATGAACAGAAAAATCTGGAATTAATGATATTTGAACATAAAATGAAGTTTAGGTTCTTGTTCTCAGGGAAAAGAATAAATTGTCTGGCATCTGTCATTTGAGGAGGGAAAGCAAAGTATTACATTAAGGGAAGGGAGTAAGTCTTGGATACTTGTATTCTTTTACAAATCTTTTTTATTGATTTATCCTTTCTTGATAGAGATTTAATGGTTGTACTCCTTGTATCATAATTGGTGGATATTTAATTGAATGAATTCTCTAGATAGTTTACAGGCATGGATGTACATTAATCATGCTCTTTAACTTAAAGGTATTTTAATTGTATGCTGTCAAAACATAACTTAGATCAAAGCTTGGAGAAGGAGAGTGGTCAGATAGGAAGTTTGCTTACTGCCAGAGAAAGAGGATGGGAACTGATGGGAAAAGATTAAATTTGCTCAGAGCCAAAGCAATCATTCAGTTGTTTTTTTCCCTAGTGACTGGACTAATCTGCTTTTGCTAAAATCATATTTTAACGTTTTATCTTGAAGAGAATAGTGAAACTAAAAGGCCATGAAAATGCAGTTTAGATACCTGCTTGGTTTATGTTCCTCACTCTCTAGACTGATCTAGAGATTGAGGAACTGCTGCTGACAGATTCGAGTATCTGATTTTCCTCAGGACTTGGAACCTCAAGAGAATAAATGACACAACCTTTTTACATCTGTTTTTTGAAAACTCCAGAATGTCTGCAAAAGTAAAGAAACGTCCTCAGCTTCTGAACAATGGTGATGGAAGGTAGGTTATGAAATGTGGGGCCCTGGAGCTGTGGGCCTGACAGACCAAATCCCTGGTTCACAAACTGCCTTCTGGTTGCAAACAGTCCTCTCACCACTGAGCATGGCACAATCCACAGTGGCAAATGTACTCAGTATCAGACCTTGTCAGCTTATTTTCTCAACGATCTGTGGTGGTAGTGAGCTGTAAAGAGAGTTGGCTTTAAAGTGAGGTTGGAAGGGAATCAACCTTTTGGAGGAACAGCTGTGGGAAACTTCATGGTTTGCTTTGACTAGCAGAACCTTTGAGACTGTGCTTACTTACACATGGCTAGCTATGTCTCTAACCTAGCTAGTGTTCTCTGTAGATAGCTTTTGAGTTACTGTCTTACATAAAATATCAGGAATAGTTCAATGGCAATTATCCTTTGCTCAGACCAAATTTGTAGCACAACACCAAGGAGAATGACAAGTTATCAACTCTGCCTTTTTAACTGTTTATGGGACTTGAGTTGTTCTCTGGGGCGTTTTATATACTCTGATAATAGTACTTAAAACTGCATTTATATGTCTGGAATATTTTCACAGGATCACAGAAAAATTTAGGTTGCAAGGAGGTTCTCTGAAGGTTGTCCTGACCAGTCTCCTACTACAACTTGGCCAGCTTCAAAGCAGTTCTTTGAGGATGGTGGGTTCCACAGCTGATCGATTTACAGTAGTGTAGATCTACCCCATACTAAATTTGCTGTAGATGTTGAGGTGTTGGTAGCTGTGGTGGGGAGGCTGCAAGGGAGGTCTCTGTGAGAAGAGGTCGGGGCTGTGCTGTGACACAGGGCTGGTTCTAGCCGGCTCTACAATGGACCCACTGCAGGCCACAGCTGATCCCATTAGCCAAGGCTGTAGTGCCTCTGAAAACATACTTGAGAAAGGGTAGCAAATGGGCCAGGCAAAGAAGGAGGAGGGAATAAAAACATCTAAAGAAGCAGAAGAGGAAACACTGAGGACAGAGAAAGAGGTGGAGGTGCTGCATCCCAGACCAGAGATTCACTGCTGTCCCCTGGAAGAACTCAGGTGGTGAAACATTACCCAGGTGAAACCAAAACATTGTAGCTCTCCAACTTTAGCAGAAGTCTTGTGTAATACAGACATGAGTTTTACATGTGTTAGAGAGATTAATCAGTAACTAATCTCATTGAGAGTCTCTGTGTCTGGTGGGAGAGATACCACAGCCTGGGAGATGAGACCAGCACTGCCACATAGCGGGTGCAGCTGTGAGACTCATGGTCCTGGACTAGGCTGGGGGTCCCCTCTGCTTGCTGCTCCCCAGGTAGCCCTGAGGGCCTCTTCTGAGCCTCTCCTGCAGTGACAGCAGCCACCTTCCTCACAGGGTCAATTAGCAAATACTCTTCCAGGTTCCCATGGGCCTGGCTGTTGCCATCGCTGGTGCTTGTCATCTGCCGCTCTGGAAGGCTCTCTGCAGCTCTCACGGCGAGGGTCACCAACAACCTCGTGCTTGTAACCCCTCCTGTCCTGCCTCTTCTGCCTCAGGTTCATTTCCTTTAATTTTGTCTTGAAACTAGCCTGTAGATTCCCAGTTTATTGGGCAGGGGTGGGGATGAGGAGGTGTCAACCAACTTGTCAAAAGGAAAGTAAGTTCTGGTGTCATTTTGAACATATACCGTATATTGTCAAATGAAAATGTATTTGGGCAATAGGGTCACTCATGCAAACAACGTGAAAACTGAGCAGATTGAGAGATGATTGCTTTTCAGGCACTGTATTTCTACATGTTCAGTAAGCAGTGATGACTTACTGATCTCTTTATGGACAAAGCAATGTTCTAAGCAAGACGGGGAAATTCTTAACAGACCTGGTGGTTGTCATATTTTATTTTTCTGGTTGTAGCCTGTAATAAAAGCTTAGAGTTGTATTTTAGGGAACAATCCCAACCAGTGCTGGTGCGTTGAAATTTACTTTCATACTCCTCTTGGCAATTCACTTAGTATTAATGGTACCATCCTCCCACTAGTGGCCAGTATTTGTTCCCTCACTGGATTTGCGTGAGCTGGTTCTGCAGTAGACAGCTCTAATACACTTTGTCTTTCTACTTTCATCAGGAATAGAAAATTCAACCAGTGAGTACCTGGGTAATGTTTGCATGCAATTGAAATTCAAATAAAATTTTGGCTCTCTAGCTCTTAGCTTTCTGCAGTTCCAAGCATGCATGATTGTAGTATTTTAATGAAAGGTGCAGTCTGATATTTGGGCCTTGCCTCAATACTGAATGAGCAGGTCTATAGTCAGAGATCTCTTCTGTTCAGTTCCTCCTGTATGTTTTCATGGTATTGTCATAGGCCTGCCTTCTTTTTCTCTGTTGCAAAAGTAAGCAGATTGCTGTCCAGGAAATCTGAAGATATCCCAGTCTAAAGATAGTCTAAAGATAGTCTAGTATCATCTAGTTTGTTATCTTTGCTCATTCAAGGCTTTTTGTTGTCAAATTTGAATTTGCAATTTAATCCAATTATTTATGCAATGGAAATAACAATTTGTGTGGAGAACGGAGAACAGATGATTCCTTTGCTCTTTGAAGCAACTATTAATGAACTTGAAAGGTATTACTAATTCTTCCAGAAGTCATCCGTCTTTATTTCTTTAAAAAAGCAAAGCAAGACAAAACAACAACAAATAACAGTTTCTTCAGTTTTTCCATCATGGTTGGGTTTTCTAGACCTCTGATAACTTTTGTTATCCTCTGGACTTCCTATAATTTATTCATGACCTTTTCAAAGTGTAGTGTTGAAACCGTGATGCTGTTTTGTAGCTAGGGTCTCAGAGGGCTCAGGTATGGAAGAATACATTGTCTGTGTGCTTTTATTTAAAAATCCAGCATCAGACTTGCCTTTTCCATGAGAATGAATTCAGCTTGCTGTCTGATGCCACTGCCAGTTTCCTACAGAACTGGTCCCTAGCCTAAAGTGTAGCACTTGCACTTGTCTTTGTTCAGTGAAGTCTTGCTATTTTTTCTTCCCTTAGGCAATTTATCCAATTTCTTGCAAGTATTTTTGAAGTATATAGCAATTTTACCAGTGATTCCACAGGTGCAGGAGTCCAAGTGACTTTTCTTTGCATTAGTATGCATTCATCGCCGGTCTTTTTCTGGTGATAGTTCTCCTTCAGAGGGGAAGATGGAAGATTTCACTTGCCCCTTAAAAAGGTGTAATATTTTCCTGAGTAGTAAGAGATTGTCTAAAACTATCTTCACATCCACGCTTTTCTTTCTAATACATTTAAGGAATAAATAACATTTATTTCATTTATTTTGTAACTGGAAAACTAAAATTAAAAATACTTGAGAAAGATTGACAAAACGGGATCTATTGTAATAATTACATGACACCTCTTTTAAGATGAGCAGTAGAAGGGTTCAGTATTAGTTGAGGGTTGCATGGTCGTATTGCTAAATGGATATGGAAGGACCATGCCTCTTCCTTTGACAGTTTGAGGCAGCTGCCACCATTTTCTTTCAGCTCTGGTAGAATTAAGCTGCTCTTGCTCCTTTTTCTTTAGGAATAGGGACTGTCTTAATTAAAACTTTTTTTTTTTTTTTTTTTTTTCCTGTTAAGGTAAGAACAGTTAATTGCCATTGACTTCACAGTGGTTCCAGGGTGAGAGACAGTGTATCCTTGTGGTGAGACTGATCTCTTCTCTATGTGATACCAGTAACGAAAGGCTGAATTTTGTCTGAAAGAGAAGAAAACGTGTAGAGTATCATGAAGTTCCCCTTCAAAGCTGGGCAGATGAACACCTCTAGTTTATTTCAGCTTAGGGAAGACGAGTGTTATGGTAGAACTGATTATATGCACATACTGGTTGTCTGTCTAAATATGTTTGTGAATGCTGTGACATTGCCCACGCACAGAGGCAAGTGGCCTGGTAGCCATGTGTAAGCCTCAGAATAGTAGGAAGCTAATTGCCCTTCTAAATCTAGTGCTGGCTTTCCATAATTAAGAGCTATTGGAAAGTGCTCCGGAATGTTGTGCAAGATGCAATTGATAAAGACTTTATTGCAGGTTTTATGTGTTTCCTGTGTTAAAGCTTTACAAGGTAAAACATAGAAAAATAAAACCAAGCATAATGAAAAGCTGAAACAAGCAAAATAAATGACTCCCTTTCCTATACCTTAAGAGGTGTTTTTTGTTTGTTTTTAATATATCAGTATTACTGGTCAGTTTTCTATCACGGATATTACAGAAACAGCCCAAGGACGTATTTTCTGTTGTGTTCTGCTACCTCACTGGCATTAGTGAAAGTGTGTATATATTTGTCTGAGAATTAATCAGACAAAGATAAGAAGTGAAATTCTTCTAATACACATTTATTCAGATAACTCACTCTGTGTAGAAGATCCATGTATTCAATTTCTTTGACAGCCCTGAAAGGCCTGCTGAATATTTCTGTATAAATCCCAGCAATCTAATATATTTTCATGATATTTATTGAAAAAATAGAGAGAAGGTGTTTCATCTTATAAATAGAGTATATGGATTAACTCCCAGGAGCAATGAATATTCCAGAGGAAAAGATGTGACAAACGGTTTTCATCTATTTCCACACAGACATTACCATCTTAATTGTGTAGAGTGCTTTTTTTTTGACAAGGATAGAGACAGTGTTGTGAGCCACCATAATTTCCAGAACAAATCATGGAAATCCCATCGCAGGTCATGGCTGGGTCGATTGGTTGAAAGTATTCAACAGCAGATGAGGTCAGAAATGTGGCTCCCTAAGAATGGTACTTGGGCAAGGAAATGAAATATTAAATGACTAGTCCTGTAAACCTGTGGACTTTTTAAGCTCAGGTGAGCACAATATAATTTGTACCTCATGGTCAGAAATGTCTTCCTCAGCATCCAAGAATGTGAAGGAAGTTCGGGAGTAACTCACACGACAGCATCCACCTCCATGTGATCACCAGATCACCAGCTGGGTCACCTAGTTCTCTGTGAGGCCTCTGAGCCAGGCCCTGCCTAGCTTGGAACATTTGGCAACATTTTGAAACCTGGCTGTGTTTTGAAAGGTGCAGGTGTTCCTGTTGTTCGTGACCCCTTGCTCTTGTGTCCCAAAGGGATGCTATCTTTATTTTTGGATAAAGAGGTTTGCACAATACAATGGGATCTTGCCCCGTTGTATTATCTTCTGTTCAATAGACTCTTCTAGTGCTCATTTTCTTAACCTCTGCATTTGATCCTTCCTTAAATGTTTTTTCTTTCCATTATTTCTCCTCCTTGAAAATTTGCTCTGTCTCTTTTTTTGTTTGTTCTTCATGCTTCTGTGCATCTGCATCTCATCACTGCTTTGGCACTGTAGGTACATTTCCAGCATCTGTCCCACGTTTTGTCCCATGTTTCCAGATTTATTTTTTTTTATTTTTTTATTTTTATTTTTATTTTTTACCTGTATAGGGGCTTTTTGCCCCCTTTAAGTTTCTTCTCTACTTCTCTAGCCATTCCTGCCTGAACCAAAAAATCATATCAAGAGATGAAAAGGCCACAGCAATGATCAAGGAACTGGAGCACCTTTCCTGTGAGAGGCTGAGGGAGTTGGGACTGTTCAGCCCAGAGAAGAAGAGGCTCAGGGGGATCTTACAATTTCTGTAATCTCCTGAAGGGAGGCTGTAAAGATGTTGGGTCCATGCTGTTTTTGGTGATGCCTGGTGCCAGGACAAGAGGCAATGGGTACAAACTGGAGCACAGGAGGTTCCTTCTGAACATCAGGCAGCACTTCTGTACTGGGCAGGTGATTGTGCACTGACACAAGTTGCCCAGAGAGGGTGTAGAGTCTCCTTCTTTGTGAGATGTTCACAAGCCAGCTCCCTGGACATGGTCTTGGGCAACTTGCTCTAGGTGGTGCTGCTTGAGCGTGGGGCGTTGGACCAGATAACCTCCAGGGGTTCCTTCCAACCTAAACCGTTCTGTGATTCCATGAAAGAATTTATATGCCTGCTTTGTGCGTTAAATTATTGTCCATTGTTAACTTTCTACTAGGGGCAGAAGTTTGAGTTTTATATCTATTTTTGTTTACCATGTTTTTAATGAGGGGAAATAAGCCTTTTCAGAAGAATTGTAAGGTGATGAATAAAATGCATTATTTTACTCAATTGCATAGAGAAAGTCTTGGGGCCAAATATCATATGCCTAGCCCCTCACCCCCCTCTTTTTTTTCTTTTCTTTTCTTTTTTTTTTCTTTTTAATGCATTGAATGCAGCAGTGAATTCAAATCTACAACAAACCAGCTTAAAATAGTATTGGGGATCTCCACTTTCCTTCTGATTACACTTCAGTCTACCTCCAGATTACACTTGTCAACTGAACCAAGAAGTCAGTTTGTCCTGTAGTTCTAGTTCTGAGTACCCTAACATGTTACAGACTAGGTGATGTCTGAATATAGTTTTGACAAAGTAAAATTACTGACTATTGTGTGGGAGTCAGCAGCACTGAATGTTGTTTGTACCAGTGATCAGATACAAGCAGTTACAGAAACATCTCCATGGATAGGAAATTAATGCAGTTTTATAATCTCTAAGCATGTGTTTGTGAAACAAAGCACCTTGTCTTATTTCTGCTGTTGTAAGATCTGAAGAGATCATGACTCCTAAGAAGATAAATAAATAAATAATCCCTAGTAGTGGTCTGTTAAGCTTTCATTTAATAATATGTATACAGAGAGAGTATTTTTTTTTTTTTTTTTACTTTTTCAAACCACTTGCTTTTTTGTGTATGTGTGTCAGAAATCAAGATGACAACTCCACGCACACCAATGAAATCTAGAGTGACAGAATGGGAACATGGGGATATTGCTTTCTTAGGAGTATGAGTCTGAAGTCATTGAAATTGGCAAATGAAGAAGCGGTTTGTGGAGACTTGATCTGAATCTTGCTGATTTGGTACCTTGTTGTTACAGACCTGAGAGCTAGCATGTTTTAAATTCTCACCCCAGCTTCATCACTCAGGTGCTTTAGGTTGTAGTGGTTGTGCTCCTTGCTAAATACAGACAGTAAATAAAGAAGTAAATAAATAAGGTAAAAAGAAGGGGCTCTGAAAGCTCTACTAAGCAAACAAATATGCAGTCCTCAAATCTTATGGCTTTGAGCCCCAGTAAGAATCTTTGTTTCCAAGGATTTGCTTTGCTGGGGTGGGGATTTAATCTGGGACTTACTGAATCCTGAAAACTCTTAAGGAAGTGGAGAAGAAAAGTGATGAAACATGTCATTTCCACCAGGTCCTCAAAGCTTGCCATGAAATGCAGGCACCTCCGTGGCCTTGTTTGGGCCTATTTTGTCAACGACTAGGTGGATGCGTTTTTGTATCTGCTTGGAGTTCCCTTGATCCTGTGATTTTACACAGTGCTGGGTTAGAACAGTGGGACAACCACAGTGTGAAGGTTTTTCCAGGAGAAGCAATTTCGTGGGATTGGTTTATTTTTCTAATTTTTTGTGGCAAAGGTCACAGCACAAACTTGTCTTCTGCGAAATCACTAACTTCACATGCCTCCTGTAGATCACAGATCACAGGATCACTGTTAACTTCCTTATGCTGGATAGAATTAATATTGATTGTAAGAATTCAGTATTAATAATTTAAAGTTAAATTTAAAGCTAATAACAAAACTGTGAAATCATAACGTTGTATCTAATGAAGGAAGGTAAGAAGGTAAGAAGGAGAGCAGCGTAAACAAGAAGGAAGACTGGGGAAAGGAAAGGGCAAAAAGCAAGTCTAGGTAACAAACTGCTGCTTCTTCAGCTCTTCCTGGACACGATCCCACACTTCTTCATGCTCACATTTGCATGTTTGTTGTGGAACATGAGCCTTTTCCTAGGGGCGTCAGAGAGGCTTTGTGTTTGTGGAAGCTTTTGTGCACATTATGCTGATAAAAAGCCCTGGTTCATGGGTAGAT
Organism: Nettapus auritus; assembly: GCA_011076525.1. Lineage (NCBI taxonomy): Eukaryota > Metazoa > Chordata > Aves > Anseriformes > Anatidae > Nettapus > Nettapus auritus. The sequence goes on along the minus strand of CM021766.1, from coordinate 89,558,731 downwards.
GCTGACTGTGTTTCTTTACAGACAAATGGTTACTGAAGACCCAGCCAGCCTTATTCTAGTGCCAGCTGCTTTCCCCAGGTGTCAGCCTGAGGCTATTCCTTCCCACATGTTCAGCAATTTCTTTTATCTCGATTGTGGTACCAGTATGCCTTATGATGGTGTTGCCATGTATAATACACTCACAGTAGAAACAGTTCTTTAATTCAGCCTAGCCATATGATGGAAGTGTCTTGGGTGGTACATTGCGCGAGCTGGCTGTTGTGAAGCCTGCAGAGCACTCTTTGCTACTCTATCCTCTGTCTTAGTAATACTTTCAAGATGCAGAGGATCCTTTTTTGATTTACAAGGAATGTGTGGTTGATACTGGTGAAAAGAGCTGGTGGAACATTTCTGTTATATCCTGTGGTTCAATGCATAAAATATTGATGTTGGCACATTCTGCTGGATTTTTTTTCCCCTTCTGCAATTAGGGTTCCTACTTCTGTAACCAGTGGCTTTTATGCTTATGTATGCTTGGCATTTGGACACTGATGGTGGACCACATGTCTAGACTTTCCAACTAGTCTATATGTTCTTCTTCTGAGTTCTAGTGATTATTTAGTCAGGAGAGCAGAGTTTACATAAAATTTTAAAGATGAAGTGAATTTACTCTTCCATGCTGAATGTGGTATGGTTTTCTATTCTTAACTTTCATGCTCTGGAGTGGTTCCAATGTGAAGAATGAGAAGGATAAAGTACATGCTAAGTGAGCTCTAGAGGCTCCATTATGTTTTTAAGATCCAAATCTGATGCATGGCATGCTGATCTTTCTTCTTCCTATAGTACAGACAGTACAGAGCAATGCAGTTATATGAAGAGAGCAAAAATGTTCCCCATGTGTGTGATTCTGGAGCTCAGTGGAGGACGTTGGTGTAAATACCGGAGAAATATGTTGAGAAATCTATATAAGGAGCCTTTATGAACCTGTGTCTGTCACATTACAAGGCTGCCTGCGTGCCTGTGTGAGGGGGAGGACAGCCTGGCCCTTTTTAGTGCTCTGCGGTAATTATGAAAATGGATGTGCCTGCTACATGCTGTCCCCTGAACTGAGAAAATCCTGCTTGGACCTATTACAGTAGCTTCAGGGCATCTTTGCACTAAGAACTCTTCTTCTGCACTCACCGTGCTTTATTGTTTCAATGTATAAAGTCCAACTGGGAAAGAGCTTCCAGAGCACCAGGAGCAGTGATTATCCACCTGGAGTCTTGAGTATTCAGCAGCTCTGATCTTCTTCTAAGTAATGACAAGGGGGTTGGGGTCTGGAAATAATAACTTCTGCTGCTGGATGAAACCACAGTCCAAATAAATTTGTGAACTGTTGATCTAGAAACATTTGCTGGATTTACATGTAAAGTGTTTTATTTATTTATTTTTTAAAGTGTTGTATCAAGTTCTGGTTATTCATTAGCTTCCTTCCTCAAGTTCAATTTTCCAACTGGAAGTACTGAAACTTTTTTTTTCTCTGATGTCTGCAGTAATTTTTTTTCACTTTCCTGGTTTTAGGCTATCTCTCCTTGTTGTTCCTTTTTACTGCATTTATACATTATCTCCTTCAATTTTCTTCTATCTCTTTGAAGCATACTGAATTTTAATGACTATGCAAATTAACATTAGCCTTCCCCATCTACTTGCTGGCCTGCTGTAGTTCTTCTCATGCCCTCTCGACATTTTAAGCTTTACATCCAGATGGTGCTGGCTAGGAAAGAGAATTTCTCTCCCATTTCAGAGGGAGGAAAATATTCTCCCTAGCTGGTGTGCGTGTGGGGGAAGGGATTAGAAGAAGGAATTATTTTGGTACTAAGGTTGATCATATGTTAATAAAAATAGAATTTTAATGTAGTTTAAATACCTATGAGGAGACACACGGTGAATAGTACCACTGAAAGAAAAACAGGTTTTTGTTTTAAGCTGTTCCTACGCAGCAGGTTCCTGGGCCATCAGGGTGTTCAAGGTTATCAGCACAGCAGGAACCTGTTTTCGGGCTTTGTAGGCAGCTGGCAGAAAGCAGGTTTTCCCAAAATTTTAAATCAGCTTTATTTACAGTAGGTACATAACTTTTTTTTTTTTTTCTTGCTGAAAACAGTGGTGGTGTTAGGGCTGAATGCGCTAAATTGCCCATAAAAAGGATAAGAAATACGGATGCAGAAGGAGTTCTGTCTGAAGAACTGGACCTTTTTTTCTGGTAAAGTGATGGCCTTCCTTAAATCTTGCACTTGACTTTTTATTTATTTATTTTTTTATTTTATTTTTTTCCCTGCACTAGACATTCCTGGAGTGTGGCTTAACTTTGTCTTACAACAGAAAGCTTTGTCTGGCAACAGTGAGACTACCATGAAAATTATGAAGCATTAGTATGCATTTCTTGTAAACAAACTTGCCAAGAAGTTATTCTGTCATAGTGAATAATATTACATAAAAAAGATGATGTAGCAGGCCAATGAAGTCTCAGATCAAGCATACGTTTTGTTGGGAGGTCAAAGGTTCTGCAAACTTCCTGAGGGATACTGAACATCCCTGTGTGCAACCAAAGATCCCACTCTTCGCATTGGTGTTTAGCAAGCATCAGTGCTTTCAAAACTGCTTCATGCCCAGCAAAACACAAGGCTGACTTTGATGTGGCTGTTACCAGCGCTTCTAGCCACATGGCTACAGCAGAATGGTGCTCGACTTGCAGAATACCTCAAGTGTCTTGCAAATACGTGGCAAGCAGCACTGAAGATAACTAAGGGTTGTACACCACAACCTGTGAATATGCTCAACTTCCAAGGAGTGCGTCCTGTGTCTAAAAGTTGCAAGAGGCTACAGTTATCATGAATTCCCCTCGCAGACTGGAAGTAGTTCACAACTGCCTGTTTGTTTTATAGCAGTTCAGTGAATTTATGAAACCCTCTAATTGAAGTCTTACCACTCTTCAACTGTCTTAAGTTTCTCTTGTTTACATTTGCAGCTATGCATTTTCATTCATTTCTTTTTCCTTGACTTCCTTCTGTGCTTGCAGTCCTTTCCTCAGTTTTCCCAGCATTGTTTGAGAATTGGGAACTGAGGGATACGGCTTAAGCCAAGCATCGCACCGTGTGCTTCGGACAGCTGCCAGGTTTGGGCACACATGAATAAGATCATTACAAATTTGGCAAGTGCTAGCTTAATTGCCAGTATAAGTGCCTTGACCCTCTGTTGCAAGAATTGTAGTGTAGTTTTATTACAAGCATTAAATAAAATTATGAGACCGCTGTACTAGACTGTTAGATTATGGCCATTTTCTGATTATTATATACACATAAGGACAAATACTTAGTTATTTAGCTTAACTTATTAAAATACTTAGTTTTTTTAACCACATAAGTTTTTTGTACTTTTAAAGCCGACCTTCTTTTCTTTCTCCAAGGTATTTTAAAAAGTGAATTTAAAATTGCTTGTAGAAAATACTGACTTCTGTTGTCAGAGTTGAGAAAAGAAGCATGTGTGAAGCTACAAATTAAGACCCCAAGTCCAAAGACACATTTGATGTCGTTCACTTCAACTAAATGTCTAGATAACTTGGCCATTTCAAAATGTTATTCCCATGCTGTGAGTGGAAGTGTTTTGCTTGCCTTGTTTTAAATGCCAAAGACTTGACTTTACTGACATCATTTAATGATGTTTTTGCAGGCTAACATAAAACCTTAAAGCAAAATTGAAATACAAGTGAAAGTGCATTTTATATCTAAATGCTATTCCCATTTAGGAAATATTGAACCAGGAAGGGTTTTTATAAAATAAAATCATTTTAATTAGTAATAATTAACTGACAAAACCCTTGTTTTTTTAACACAATAAATGAATTGATCCTTCATCAGTTAACAATTTTGATAAACCTACTGGAAATCTGAAGCAAACAAAAGTCTGCTTGTCAGATATAAATTCCAAATGTTAAGAGAACCAGAAAGAGAACCTTTTCTGCAGCAATAATGGGTAAGGCAAGCTCAGAGATTAGTTTGCAAGGATTTTGATGAGCACAAAGCACCTGGTGCATCACTAAAAGTGCAATCTGAAGATTTTGGGAGTACAAAGCACTCAACTTCAGATGAAATCAAGAGTGGAGATGTATGGTAGTACTGTCCTCAGTATTCAACAGGGCAATTGGAGAGCACAGCATGCTGGGGAGGGCTGACAGGGCTGCAGAGAGAGATGCAGACCTAGTAGAAATTGGTAAGTGTGTTTCTACAGCTTAAGTGTCAATTTCTGTCTTGTGGGAAACAAGACTGCCTGCTAATGATGGACATGTCTGCAATGTGCAGGACCAGACAGCTGCACTGAAGCCCACTGAAGATCAGTGCCTTCCACGTGTAGACCATTACTTTGCTGGAGGAGAATTGTGCTCCTGGTCCACTGTGGTCCTGGGGCATTGTATTTAAGTGTGAATAGATGTACATTAAACACAGATTGTACTTGTTTATTGCAGCACTGGGTGGGAGATGAGAAAGCATGCTATGTTAGGTTCTTGCTTCTCCCTGCAGAGCCCTCTGTCCTTCTGAGCTTTCCTTCAGTATCCTTGGCGTAGCTCCAAATAGCTTCCTTGATATTGCTGTTCTTTTTCTTGCCTTCTCTAAAGTCTGCCTTCAAAGCAGTCACCTGAGAAGTGTGGCCAGCCCCTCCCCAGTGGCTGAATTTAGATGTGATTCTCCAAATAACATCTCGCTGCATTTTCAAGTTTTGTCAATTTATTGCAAATCTACAGATCTTTTCAGAACAGCGCACTCTCTGTAATTCTTACTTTTTCCCTTAAGAGCTCGTATCATTCCCTCTCATATTTTATAAATTATTGTTTTATATTTATTCTCTAAATTCTAAGTATCTTCTGGTCCTGTTCAAGGTCAGTGAACCTTAACACATTTTTGTTGTGCTGCACCTCACTTCAGCTATGTTTACAAAAACAAGATGAGGCTGACGGGGTTTTAGTGGGAAGCTTTCACACATTAAAGGTGCAGGCTTAAAGATGAGGATGAACTCATGCAAAAGTGAAGTTTCTAGAGCAATCTTTTATCTGCCTGTTTGCATTTCTCCACTAGAGTGTTCTTCATTTTGACACTGACGCACCTGGGTGAGTGGGAGGGAACACAATCTGTCTTGTAATACAGCAAAATGTACAAAGGAGAGTTGCTGTGTTTGGCAAGCAGAGGTGTTTGCCACATCTAGTGATCGCTTCAACATTGCAAAGAATATGACCATGTGAAAAAAGATCGCTGCTTTGTAATGCTCGCCCGTAATAGCAGAGGCAGATTGCAGAGGCTTTTCAAAGACTGTTCCTAAGGCCCATTTGCAGACTGCATGCATGTGGCTGCCTGTGTGCAGATGGCTAGTTCCACAAGGAAGACCCACAGCTCTCCATGCAGAACAAGAGTTTACCCTGTGCTTGCCAGCATCTCATTGAAGGTATTGAAATTACTGTAAAACCTGTCTGTGATCATCAGCTTCCCTCTGGCTGGTAACCACGCTGGAAAGCTAATCCCATCAATTGGGTTGTGTTCTCCTACTGTTCCCCAAGGTGAAAAGGAGAATTGCTTAGGTGCTGCCTTTCATCATCATCTGGCTTCACTTGTGCCGTTATATACCACACGTGTGTTCCTGTAGAGCCAGCCATAACCCTAGCAAGAGCATTTACAGTGCTTGTAAATCTTCTGTTTGTTCCTACTCTGCACAGCAGACCCGTGGCAGCTTTGTTGCTATTGAAGCTGAGCAATCACATATTCAGGCTTGGTCGTGTCTGTCTGCACATCAGTGAGCATATTGCTGTGTTGTGACTGCTTTGCAAAAACTGATGTGCATTTGAACAAGGTTGTTGTTTTTTCCCCCCTTTCATTAAAATCTCCAGTGTGACTTCATGAGGGGGCTCATTATTGCAATTAGTTGCAAAACTATTTAGATAAATTAGTTGTGATACCACTGAGATACGCAAAACATTTCCATGTTGAGGGTATAAATAAAAGTGTGTGCGCATGTTTCTGATCTTTTGTTTGCCTAACTGAATATCAAATACACAGGGAGTTGTGTAATTCCTCATGATTTGGGAAATAAGTCTTTGAATGTTACTCTCATGTAACAGGGCTGGCTGATAGCACAGACAACTGTTATCTGCAATGCATAAATGAAGTGATACATATGTGAGATTTGTATCTGTATCATTCAGAATGAGAATGTCAGAGAATATCACGTTTGCCTCTGGCACAAAGCCAGCGTTGTAGGCAGTGGAGTAAGCAGCATGTGGGTCTTTTTGTCATGAACATACAGCCATGTGCCAACAACAACTTGTTTTGTAATCTGAGTCGATAATGTGCTAGGTAAAGTGGTGCAATACAAAACAAACAAATAATGTTTTCTTCTTTCCACAGAAGAAAAAAAAAGCAGATGAACTATAAACAACAGTATCCTGAGTCTCAAAAGCTAAAAGAAATGCAAACAACTGGTGGGTGGCCTGACATCAGCTTGAGGTGAGCAACAAAGGAAACTGCTGGAACAATCAGCCTGGACAGCAAAATACAGGTTAAAAATATTGGAAGTCGTGAAGACATCTGATTCCCACTGTCAAATGCGACTTTTGGTGAGTTTTAATATGTATGGTGCTTCTGAAATTATGAATTTTGTCAAATCCCCATGCAGCTTTTCTGAAGTAGCGGTTTCTCAATAATTAAGACAGTAGTCAGCTCTTCTGTATGAACTGCTTTTTCTTCTCCCCTTGAAATATATTGCTCAGAAATGATTCTATCTGCTTTGGCTATAAATCTCAAGTTCACGACAATGGAAATAATTTTGGGAAACAAATGGCAGTCTGAAAGCTATAATATTGGCCATAAAAAATAAAATTGTGACTAGAGTTCAGATGTCACAAATCTTGGTGAATGTGGAAACTGGGAGTATACAAAGCTGTTTGATATCATCCATATGTAGTTTATTCTTGGTCTTATGTGTATATGCAAAGTTAGCTGTAGGTCTGTGGCATATATTATATATATTGGATATAAACCTTGTAAATATCATGAGACCTTAATGTTAAAATGTTTTCTGATATTCTCTACAATAGCTGGGTTTGTGTCTGTGACTGGGAAGGCATTGGCATCTTAAAATAGTTTAGGCGGAGGCTTCAGTCAGAAGGGAGGCTGTTTATGATAAACAGTAGAGACGTTGATGTCATGGGCAAATGGCTAGAAATGGGAAGAAGGTTACTTTTCTAGAATGTTTGTCCTCTCTGTCATCCCCACTTACCAGTTAGCTTCTCATGGAAGTGTTCCTGTGTTCCCTCGTTGTTGTCATGAATGAGCTCCGTCCTTGAACTTACCCGTAAGAGCACCGTATGCCTTGTAGTACCTTTCTTGGAAACAAATAACAATGGCTGAAATAAGAGTCATTGAGTACCTGAGTTATATATATATATGTACATTTATAATAATCAAAGAAATATGCAGAAGTAGATACAAGATCCAATGACTTGAAGCCCTGAATAAGTTTATCACTCTTGACACTTACTGGTAAGTAGGGAGAGTAGTGGCCCAAATCTGTCTGAGAAAGAGAGACATTGTCTATCTCTCAGCTGGGTAGTTTTTATTAAAAAAGAGTTACATTATCAAATGGGAGGTAATGAAATACTCTTGTTTGTGTTTGCTAATGATGAGTTGAAAGACGTGTGTCCAGTTTATCTGTAAAATGCAACTTATTCTGTGTTATGGAGCTTTGGCCTAAAGAAAGGAGAGAGGCTGCTTCCCTCTGTAGGTTGAGGTAGGAGGCCACTTTCTATGTTGCAGTCCTGCCTGCCACTGACTGTCCTGGGGAACTGCAGTGCCTGGGAAGCTGATGCGATGTGGAGTATCCTGGGGAGCATCTACCAGTTAAATGGGATCAAGCTAATATACAAGTAGCTCTTGAAATTTGATTTTTTTTTTTTTTTTTTCTGTACCTGGAAGTAGCCAGGGTGCAGATGGTGAACCTCCCCATCCAGCCTCAGAGCAGGGATAATGTTCCAAGGAGATATCAGAAAATGTATATTCCTTGGTGGAAAAGGCACAGAACTTTTCAAAAATTTTGCCTTCTCCCATTGTGAACAATACCGACCTCTAACTGGAATTCAGGGGCACTTGCTGGTTACCTCTGCAGCTCTGAGGAGTGGGCTGAATTTGTGGCTGTTGGCAAAGAACCCAGAGATCTCAGCTTGCCTGTTCAAGCTGAAATGTGGGTTTGGCTTTTCTGAGTTCCTCTTGTCCTCTTCCTTCTCAGCTTCCCATTGAAGTTCCTCTTTGTTTACACTGATCACTTGATTAATTATCTTCCTGAAAGCAGAGGAATACTGCTGATAGGCCCTGCACCATCCATACATCCAGGTTTCCAGTTTTCTATAACAAATGAAGTTGTAGCCAGCATTTTTCAGTTTAAAACCTCTAGAAATTAAACTTGACTGTTTATAAATGGTGCCTGACAGATGAAAAATTCTAGGTGATATTTTAGTTAATTTTATCTTTTTGTGCGATTTAGAGTGTTTGATGTCATCTTGATGATGTGCTGTTGTGGCTGGCTATTAAGGTGGGGTAGAAATCTTAGCGTTGCTGCTGGAGAATGAACCATAGGATAGGTCTGGATGCATATAGGTGTAGCATATACCACCAGATGATGTAGGCAGTACATGGCATGTAGCTTGATAGAAATGGCACGTGGCATGCATTTTTGTTATGAATATGTAACAATTACTGACCTTGTTTCTTTGTAGTCTGTGTTGGAAATTGGATTTTAAGGTAAGTGGCAAAAAGAAGCAGTTGGTTGTGGAAAATCCTGTTATAGCACTTCTATACTTTCCAGATTTAGTCTTTTTGTAAAGGCTTTCCTTAACTTAAAGTTTCCTTTTCAGTAATCTGTGTGGCTTTGTTCTAAAAGAATAATGAAAGTTTTATTTGCTCTGGCGTTAGTGATACTTAGTTCCTTTTTAAATGTTACTTACTTGTGTAATTTTAACTTGGAGATAAATGATCCCAGAAAAACTTTTACTGGGGCATTGAGACTGTCTGGTTATTCACAGGACGGTAAGATAAGCTTCCTCCTAATTATAAGCAAAGGGAAAATCAATGAGTGACATGGCACATGTTCCTTCGGTTGGAAAAATTGATGAAATATGCAAATGAATATTGCACTAACATGACCTGAAAGCATGGATGTAGGAATATGGGCCTAGAGGACATACTGATAAAAGAAGGGCATGTTGTAGCACCATATGTATTGACAGCTGTCTTGTGTAATACCAAGGGCATCAGCAAGATAATTAATATGTATATAAATTAATGGACAGAGAAAATGTAGGAATGCTGTTATTGTAAAAGGTGAAATTATAAATATCACTACAGTTGAGCCGCTTTCTGAGTAGAAAGAATTGAGGCATTACATTAAAAATGTAGTTGTGAAACAAAGTACACGTATATGTATGCACATGAAGTAACACGTAGCCAGAAGGGGAAGGGTCCTACCAAGGAACTTCTAATCCTTTGATGATGTCAGGGAGGCTAGCTGTGCCTGTGAGATACCGCATAATGGTGGTTTGCCATCACCAACAGAAAAATTGGAGGAAGGTGCAACCAAAACCTGGTGACACTGTGGGGAAAAAAAGCCTGGAAAATTCTAGGGATCCTAAAGGAGACTTGAAACCTGTGAGGAGCCTTGTCCTTTTACATAAATCCCTCTGTGTACCTTGGGCCAGGAGAATCGTGTGTGCTCACGAGGAAACATCGGTGATTTCAGTGAGCTTCAGATTTACATACACTAGAAATCACATAGGAGTTTAAATCAATGACAGCATTTGTACTGGTCAGATCTTAGCACCTTACCTCTCAGGTGTGAATATACATGATTCAAAATTCCACCCAAGTTTTTTGTTGATGGAGAGACTCTTGGCTTACCTTTGTCTACCTAATTAGCAAAGCCAGATTACGTTTGTTTGAGGGGTGTATTTAGTGGTATAATTTCTCTTTTTTTGTAGTTCTCTATATCAGAAAATTTCTAGGCACTTCTGAAGTTTCACATCAGTTCCAGAGAATTATGTCTAAGATGCACCACATTCTACTTGTGTTATTTTTGTAACATTACCAAACTCCAGGCTGTGAATTTAAATGTAGATATTCAGCAAGGAACAGCTTATTTGGAAGTTTGTGTGGTTTTGTGTGTGTTTTCTGTCTGATGCTTTCTCATCACTCGAGGGAATCACTCTTCTGTCTCCTGCTACACGGCAAATCAGGTTCTGCTCTCATTTAAAAACACTGAGATTTTGAGTGCAGTCCATTCAGGTAGGGATTAAACACCAGGTGAAATTTCATTTAGTACGATATTTTTGAAAATGGGTCCACTTGGTATGGCTTACTCCACCTGTTGTCAGTGCCTCCACGTTGGTGAGGAGATGTTGGAGGTGGGAAGGTGTCCTTACAAGGAAAGGAAAGAAGTCCTTCCACAGGTTCTTGTTTAGGCAATGCAATGGACTTTTATCCCTGGCAGTAATTAGTCTATCTCAAGCATAGGCTTATTACAGGGTCAGCACATGGAAGGAAGATCTGTTAAGAATACTAGCTCATCACAGGCAGTTAATGAGTGGTGACTTAATATTGGAAACATAGTTTTGAGCTGTGAAGGGCATGTGTCTTCCAGACTATCTAGGACAGTAGAACCCCTCCCAGAGTGTTTTGTGTGTTGTTGTTTGTGTGCTGCTGCTTTCTGCAGCTCACACTTCCTACATCCAAAGTATATATTCCTAGACACCGTGGTGCAGAGGTCAATTTCTGAGGCAGCACAGCATTGCTGGCAACTGGAAATCAGGTTTTCTGGGCATGTATTTTTTGTATCCATGGATCATCATAATGTTTTTGCACAGACAGGCCTTTGCTCATCAGACATCCCTCACAAAGCAAGCAGAATCCCTGTCATCTATCATAGGGAAAACCTGCTCAAGAATATTTGTTTTACAAATAGTGGTGAAAATATGACTGGGTTGAAAATGAGCAGTACAAAAATCCATGACATTTGTAATTCAGTTGAAAGCTGACCTTTTAAGGGAAGCTAGGATAAAGGTTTTACTTCTAATCTTCCAACTGTGACTTCCATTCGCCGTAGGATCTACCTGCCTGAGAGCTGACTTAAAACCTTCCTTTGGTGAGGCGAAAATAAATGCAGCAGGTAAGAGGCAAAGCAGGAAGGCAAATAGTGGGAGCAGTTGTTTTCAGGAAAATCTTTGCAAAAGCATCAAGGCTGGCAGACAGCAAGAATATGAAATTGGGGGATTTATTTATTTATTTTTTGTGGTAGGAAGGTCTTCTGAAGCCTCTGCTAATGAAGCTGAGTTAGTGCAGAGACAGCTACAGAGAATAACATAGGAGGAATTGTGTAACATTTTCTTTCCATAGGTACATCATAAGAATTGTGGTAGCACACCTCAAATTTTGTTTAAAACACAACTGTTCCCTGAGGCATTAAAGCAGGAAGTAAAGTACCCTTATTTGTGGAAGGAATTAAATAGATTGTAAGCAGCAGTGCTCTGACCTGTTGAAGAATGCAAACAATTCCTTACAGCTGAGGTGATGGTGATCTAACATTAGACTGAAGCAACAGGCTGATTTTTATTTTTTTTTTTTAATCCCCCGCCCCCCCACCTGGCACCCAGTGATTCTGGGAAAGGATGCTTCTGCAGGATTTTGTGTGGCAGTTTGAGCTTGCCTTCTCATGTAAGACATTCACACTGGTGAATTCTCCAGCTGTTTTCATCCTTACTTGGTATTGCAATGATTTGATGCTCTTTGCTTGAAGCCCAGTGTTGGCTGAATGGAGCCTCACGTACAGCTGTGGGAGCACTAGGTGGATGAAGGTGTTTTTGTTTTCCTCACATGGTATTTCCTTTGGCCTGGGTGTCCTACCTTAAAATTTTAGATGTGGAACAATTATAGTTTAATTATTCTTTTGGCAAAATGTAGTCAGAAATAAGAGTGTTTCTTCAAAAACAAACTGTGTTTGTATTCAGAAATAGCATTGTGTTTGACAAAAAATTATCAATAACTTGAAAAATGGTTTTTCATCTTGGCAGGATAGTGAAATGAAAAATGTATGTTTCAGCTTTCTGTAAGATTAAGTGAGGAAGAGACAGAGGGAGAGGTTACCATACTGTAAATTTTCTCTACGCAGCAGAAAGAGCACGGCTGGAAGAGGTGCCAGAACAGATTCTCTTTATATAGTTCTTTTGTACAGTGCGAAGCACAGAAGGAGGATATTATGTTTTTATGTTTAAAGCAAGCATTGCTTTCACCTCATGTGGAGAAGCCTTTGTGCATTAAAAAACAAAACAAAACCACCACAAAACACAATTCTGTAGGTAAGTACATGGATTCATGCAGAACTGTATTAATATCCATCCCACCTCTAGATTATTTTGGTGGTCGGAATACAGAATGATTAAAAATGGAAACAGCAAAGTGCTTTCCTGGATACGGAGGATTGTCTTGGAAATGAAGAAACTGCTGCATAGTGCAAATACCAGTGAAAGCTCCAAGTGTTTATCACTTTGAGTACGTTGAGATTGCTCAGGTTTTTAACTCTAGCATTATCCAAATAAAAATTCCATTGTTGGGGGATTCAGCTGCTGTTCCAGAGCCCCTGTTGGAAACAACCTAGTTTAGATTAAGATCAAACCCATCACATCTGAAGGTGAAGTTTACTTTCATTCTTGTGTGTGTATATGATATATAATGTACATATGCATAATATATCTATATATATATGCCTAATATTTAGGGGTATCCAGAACAGTGATCTTAAGAAAGGGAGATGCAAACCATCAAGGTAGCATGTGTGCATATTAGGAGGTCTGTTTTTTTGAGCTGAACAGCTTGTTTGAGCTGCTGCTGCTGTTTGGCACCCATGGAGCAGAGGACTCTTGTGGTACAGCAGATGTCCTCCATGAGGAGAAAGAGATGGGAGGGAGGATTGGAATTGGAAGGTAATTTGGCACAGGAGGATGGGACGTTTGCAAACTGTGTCAGCAGCACCTGCCAGGAGGTCATCCTGGAATGGCACGATGTGGTAATGCTGGGCAGAAACGAGAACGGGAAAGGAAATTCTCTCTCAGGCATCTTACTTTGGAATTTAATAGTCAATTTTACAGTACATGAGAAGTAAGGCATATTGTTATGACAGTTCAGTTGTCATATGACACGATGTGTTGGACTAGATGATCTTGGAGGTCTCTTCCAACCTAGATGATTCTGTGTTTCTGTATCTCAGTGGATTCCTTGTTACGGCCCTCCTTTCTTGCATGCTTGGGGCTGTATTTCCCCAGTCTGTCATTTTGGGTGGTAGACTGGCTGAGGTGTTGCTACACCTCCTTTCAGGTGGTCTTAGCCTTCTGTCTCAAAGTGTCTTTTCAGCTACATGGCCATGTTGTGAACCTGCCCTGGTTGCTCTTAAAAATAATCTGTCTTAAATAGAGACTTTTAAAGGCCAGATCAGGTTGTAACAGAACTGCACAAGTGTTACCCAGACATAGCTAGCTGGGCTGTGGGAATGAGCACTGGGGCATGGGCTGTGATGGGGATCCTGGCAATTCCTGAAGTTAGGGTTGTTGTGAAAAGCTTTGCAATGGAAGACTGCAGCTCTTGCTGTGGGCTGAGGAAGCGCTATTTTATATAGGGAATCTAAAGTAAAGAGGGGCTAAAGATTCTCCTATGCCAGACTCTTTCTGAATAGAACTGTGTTAAAGCAGCTTTGTTTCAGCAGACCGAAGGCTGTTCTAATGCAGGAACCACAATAAGCTGTACTACAACCATAAGCTATTGTATAACTACATCTGTGCTTGCACTTTCACCAAGGTAACTGGAAATCCTCCCTGGCATTCATGCTGCTAGCAAGACCATTTCAAAAACAGTGCCTTCCCAGGAGGGCACAAGTAAGGGGCTGAAGGCTGGTGTGGGTGGGAGCTGGCCTCAGCTCTCCCCACTCACAACCACCACACCATCACACTGTTCTTCCACACTGGGAAAGTGGTTTCCAAAACCAGTTATGGAGAGGTTTTTGGAAAGCAAAACTGTTGATCGGATATCTAAGCTCATTCAAAGGCTTGGAGACTTAGCATACTGGATTACTTTAAAGTGTAGAGGCAGTTTTCAAGGAAGTCCTTATGCAGCTAAGCCTTTTCTGCTTTTTGTGCCTTTGAACAATACTCCTTCAAATCTCTGTGCTTAAAAGGATAACTACCAAGGAAATGATATATAATTTTTGTCAGCTACATAAATACAGTTAAATTCTCCATAATTGTAGCTTCATGGTTCAAGACATCTAATCTATAGAAGTTACAGCTATAAATAATTACGAAGCAACACAAGGTTAGGTAAGATTAAGGTTAAAATATGCCCAAGTGAAAACATCCCTTTGACAAGGGGTGGTCACGCTGTTCTGTAACCTCTGAGCAGTCTCTAACTGTAAGAAACGCTGCCTTTCTAGCAGTACTGAAGAAACATCTGTTTGCTATTAAAGCATATAAAGATCTTATTGATTACAGAATCAGAATATAAATTAATATCTGCATTCCCTGTGTTGGAGACTCAGTCTGTTAGTGTGAAGGGGTGTTGTCGAAACAGCAGGACAGATGCCAGAGAAGCTGGGGTAGGGCTGTGGGTAGGATGGGAGCGATTTTATCAACTTTGCTCTGCAGCAGCCTGAATGCAGTGGCTGAGGAAGGTGGCTTAGAGGTTGGGTGCAGGTACTGGTGCAGCTGCTTCTCCCTGCCTGCCAGGGGGCTGTGCTGGCAAGCTCACGCTGACACAGGGCACTCAGTCTCTCAGCCACCACGTTACCCCTGTGAGTTTGTACCTGCTCAAACACCCTCTGTGGAGAAGGGCTGAGCTGTCCAGGCTAAAAACAGCCATTTAAAATTAACAGTAATTACCAGCTTTGCATGCCTCTGTTTCAAGATGGATACTTCTTGGTACTTGGGCTGTGTGCAACAGGAGGCTAAACAAAGTGGGATGCTTACCATACTAACACCTCTGGACCTTGCCTTTTAGCTTCCCTCCCTTGTATGGTCTGTGTAAGAGGAAGAGAAAGACCAGGGTCTGAATCATGAGCAGCTGCAATATACAAGATTGTTTTTATTAAGAGCTCTTCAGCTCTGGTTTTAAAGCTGAGTGAGTCTGAGCCTATTAACTATTCAGTTAATGGCTTCTTTTCTTCAACATCTATTTTTTCGCATACTTTATTGGTGTTAAAATAGATCTAGTGTACAAACAAGAAATATATGACTGCAACCTCATTTTGTTCCTATGAATTCATATAAAGTGAACATGCAGTAGGGGAAAACATATTCAAAATATTTTTTCTCCCATTTTTCAAAAAAAAAAAAAAGAATTTTGCTAAAAAAGAAATAAGTTTGAAGTGAGCATTTAGAGTGGGGCAGATTTCTGAAAAGCAGGTTGCACAGTGTGGGTATAGTCTCAGTAAAACCTTTAAAGACTCTTGGAGTAAGAACACATTGCTGAGTGAAGGTCAGGGTCATAAGTAAGGTCAAGAAGTCATAAGTAGAGACAAGTTCTTCAACGTTAAGGGATCTAGAAAGCGTGCAAGACAGCGTAAAAAGCAGGCAATGTAATCGTGGCTGTTCCAGTCACTGAGCAGGAATGCTGCTGCCTGCTGCAGCAGTGGAGAGGCTTGCTGAGCAGCCTGCTGAAAACTGAATAATGAGAAATGAAAAAACTGTGCTACTGGGTTGCACTTAAGAGCAACTCTTTCCATAATGCTTACATTGTGAAAGAATTCTAAAGCCTCTTTAAGATATGAAAGTTAGTGTGACTGTTTCAAAGCTATTGCTGTTGATAAATAATTTACCTCTTTAAAGCACTGACATTGCTTGTCTTTTATGCGTCCTAGACGATAGAGACCAATGATTGTTGGCTGCTGAAAACAAAATGAGCAGTAGATTGTAATGGGTACACCTGTAACACGAAGGGTGTGATCTGAGGTCACCTAGATTAACCTGTTCTTTTTGTCACTTTGTGCTAACAGTTAGATGTCATCTCTGCAAAAGTCATCGTGTGTGCAGTGACCATGGTATCCATAACATCCAAGGTGAGTTCAGTAGCATTGTGAAAAGCGTACGGCTTCTTCAGTTACAACATTAAATGGAGGATTGTGCTGGAAGAGACATAAAACTGATGTGTAAAAGGGCAACATTCTTTGCACTGTTGTGAGGTGTCATTTAGTTCATGCTCATCTAAATCTTCATTAGCTGTCTCTGCTTCCCGAAAAGAAGTCGAGTCTGTTATGAATCGTATTTGGTCTGACTGCCAGCATGGCAAAATGTAGCTACATCATTTCCATTTGTTCTGCATCTAGAAGATTTTCTTCTAAATGAGAGCTAGAAGGAAGGTGTTTATTTAAGTGTATTAGGTTTTGTTTTCCAGTTACGCAAGAGAAGAATGACTGAATTCTCTTTAGAGTAAATTCATGCGGTGAGCTTTTTAAAGGAATATGAAATGATACAACTGAGGTAGTGCTCACATTTTGTATTCCAAGTCTGAATTTTTCTCAGCCTATGAGTCCAATTTTAGAATTTCCATGAGTTTTCATGGCTATTCATTTTATTCATTTTAGGATTTTTGAAAGGAATGAAAGTGCTTTTTTTTAATTTAATTTAATTTTATTTTTTATTTTTTTGGTAGGGTTATACTTTCTTTCCCCTAGTTCTATATTTAATACCCATTTGAAGGACGGGGGAGCAATAATTTGCAAAATGCCTTATGATCTTTTTTCCATTGCTAAGTTCTTAGGAGAGAACTGCTTAGTAGACAGCTAAGTTTAGATACTGAGCTGATCTTGTAATACTACTTCAATGGAATATAGTTTTTATTCTGGATAAATTGAACCCTGCTGGTTTTTCATGAGAGGGGAGGAATAATTACCATGCCTTTCTCTTTCTCATCAGCATGTTGGCCTGCTGCCCTGGCTTTTTAGTACCAGGTGTTACAGGCAACAATAACTTGTTTTGTTTTTCTCTACCTTGTCCTTCATCAACCAGTGTTTGCCTGGTCATTTCACCTTGTCTGTTAATGGCCCTGCTTTCTAAAACCCAGCTATCTTACTTCCACCATGTTATGTGCTGATACTATACCATTAATCATTTTTGCTTCTTCCACTATTTGGGTATTCACAAGATGTCTTTACGTTTGTTTTATGTTGCTCTGTTCTCTTTCTGCTGTTTTTCCTTTGGTTCTTCAAGGACTTCTATACAAATACTAGCAGATTGCTATCAAACAAGTTGCAATCAAATGGTGAGCTTGTGCTTTGACCAAGGGAAATACAAATGCATTCTTTTTCCTTGTAGGCCAGCTTAAAATATTTTAATCAAGTGACCTTTTGTCACTTCCACGGAGTATTACTGCAGTTAAGGTGAAGTGATGGTTACTTTCTGTAGGTAGTTATCATTTCTGAATGCAGAAGCATAAAATTTAATGGACTGATGCAGTTGTAAAGTTGTGATGAGGTAGGTATTGCACCAAATAGAACAGTTCACTCATTTGACCTCGCTGAAAATACTTGGGCAGTCCACGTTCTGGCTGGATCTGGCAGGTTCATACTGCTAGAATTCATATACAGTTGTTTTTTTTTAAAGGGCCTAGTGGTTCAGTGCATGTGTATATGTGTGTGGACTAACGTTACTCTGTATTGGGTATGGCAAGGTTTTGGTAGCAGGGGGCTGCAGCCTCTGTGAGCAGAGCCCAGCAGTTGCTCCATGTCAGATCAGAGCCAGCTCCAGCCGGCTCCAAAAGGGACCTGCTGCTGGCCAGAGCCGAGACAGGGAGTGACACTGGGTGGTTTTCTGGAAGAACAGAATTAAGAAAGAGGAAAAAAACAACAACAACAACAACAAAAAACTGCTGCACACAGCAGCAGGGAGAGAGAGGAATGAGCAGGTGAATGCAGCAGGAGGGGAGGAGGTGCTCCAGGCAGGCAGCAGCAGTTCCCCTGCGGCCTGTGGAGAGGCCCCTGGTGGAGCAGGCTGTCCCCCTGCTTGGGTCCCCCATGGAGCAGATCTCCACACTGCAGCCCGTGGAGGAGCCCCTGGTGGAGCAGGTGGATGTGGCCTGGAGGAGGCTGCGGCCCATGGAGAGCCCCCGCAGGAGCAGGCCCCGGGCCGGAGCTGCAGCCCATGGAGAGGAGCCCATGCAGGAGCAGGGGGTCTGGGGGGAGCTGCCGCCCATGGGGGACCCGTGCTGGAGCAGTTTGCTCCTGGGGGATGGAGCCCATGGTATGGAGCAATGTGGGAGCAGGTCTTGAGGAGCTGTTGCCTGTGGGAAGCCCACACGGGATCAGTTTGGGAAGGACGGCATCCTGTGGGAGGGACCCCACATGGAGCAGGGTCAGGGAGTGACCGTGAAGGAGCGGAGGAGACAAAGCACTATAGACTGACCACAGCCCCCATTCCTCTGTTCAGCTCTTCAGGAGGAGGTAAAAGAGTAGAATGTCGGGGAAGGTGGTTTTGGTTTGCTTTTAGTTCTCACTGCTCTAGTCTGTTAGCAATAGGCAATAAATTATATTAATCTCCCTGCACCGAGTCTGTTTTGTCTGTGATGGTATTTGGTGAGTGTTCTCCCAATCCTTATCTCAACATATGAGCTTAATTTTTCCATCGTATTTTCTCCCCTTTTGTTCTTTGAGTAGGGGCAGTGAGAGAGCGGTGTGGCGGAGCAGTGTTTAGCTGCCCATCAGTTGTTAAACCAACCAGCTCATTGTGAGATGAAAGAAGTTAGATTTGATCTAATTGCTTTATGGGAAATGAGTTGACAACCTCTCTTATACGTCTGTCAGCTGGCTGGAAAGTGGGCACTGGGATTTTTTCAACTCTAAGCCGGACAAAAGAGGCTCCCCTTTCTCAATGTAGGAGATAGACACAGGCGTGTCTTACCAGGACCCCAGTGTCAGTCTTTGAAGGAGGGCTCCATGGAGGTGAAGCAGAGCTCTATTACTCTGGCAAAGCTGTGCTGCCATGGCACAGATAAAGCCATCTTTTTGGCTTACAGTGAGCACAGATACATGTTTTTGCTTTAGGAAACTGCTGCCTGTGGTGACCCTGCCCAGACTGAGTTATGTCTGGTTGTAAAATGGTGATTTATTGTTTGAGTTAAGGGTTTTTTTGGGGAAGGAGTGAAAATTGCAGTAGGATGTGGGGTAGCAAACCACAGTGGAACCCACAGGAAAAAAGGGAGACAGCACCTCAGTGCTTAGTACCAGGCCACATGCTTCCTGTTTGTGTCAATTAAAGGAGCTGGAAAAGGTATAGCTGTTGAGATGCAGGGGTTCTGGCAGGCTGTTGATGTCTGGAGCCAGCCCAGAGACCCTCATTGCCCCGTGGCACTACAGGCTGGTGTTGAGACACATGTTCTTTTATTCTTCTTGGTCTCTCCAGTCTTCCCAACACCCCCAAATTATCAATGACTTGAAAATATTTTTGTGCTTATGATGTTTTAACAGATTACTAGGAGGTACTGGTCTGGCACGCTACACTCTGTTAGGCTGCCAAAGCAAATGTTGAGGAAAGAGGTTTTATTTTTTAAAACGAGGTCTGAGAATGCTGTCTGTCTTCAATATATGTATTTTTTTTTTTTTTTTTGCATGTTTTCAGTAAGCTTTCACCACAGAAATGCTGATGTATTTCTCCTGACTTGTGGTGTGCTGCAGAAGTATATCAAAGGGCTCTGTTCCAGGAAAAAGGAATCACCAGCTCCCATCCTAACAGCTAGATGTTTTATGGCTGTAGGCCCCCGACAAAGCATGGACATGATTCAGACCTTCATTCAGCACTGCACCTCGCGTCCCTTTCCCGAGGTTTATCCAAGCCATGCTCCCTCACCCGTGGCGCAGCTACAAGTTGGGTGGTGACCATGATCTATTGCGTTGCTGACTGCGGGGCCCAAAGCAGAAAAGCTGTGATGACCTATCACCCTGGAAGGGAGGTTTATGTCTTTTTAATGGGTTGTTTGAAGTTCTGCTCAGACTCCTGTCCATAGGCTGGCTCTTAGAACTTGCAGCCAGCACTGTTATCCTGTTCTGTCCATGGTGTCACTATAACTAATTCTACCTGCATGCAGCATCTTTATCCTATATGGGACAAGGGGACAGGTCCTGCATCTTATGTCAGCAGTCAGTGAAGGGCCCTGGAGGTCTGCTGCTTCATCATCATTTATGAGTATCGGTAGCCGATGTTTGCTGAACTAAGCCAACAGTTTCCCTCTTTGTGTCTGGCCCTCTCCTTAGTAAGATCAACTCTGTAGCTTTAGGACTTCCCGAGTTCGCACATTCCTTTCTATTTTGGTGTATCTGTGCCTTATTTGTTCAATGAAGTAAAAAGAACAATTTCATTTTTTTTTTTTCATTTATTTTCTTTCTTTCCTTCTTGTGTTTTGCTCCAGAACTTGGTTTGTAGCCTGAAGCTCTACAGTGGGGAGCTTGCTGCCTGCATTTGTTGGTGAGGAGGTATGGGAAGGGCCCGGAGCAGCTTTGTAACTCCAGTGAGACACAAGAGATGGAGGGAAGGGAGTATTCTCTCGTGCCTGTGAATGAGTGCAGGGGAAAGACAATGCATGTTTCAGGCTACTGCACTTGATTCAGTTATGCTGTCATGGTTGTGGGCATATATTCCTCTGTGATGCAGAAGGCCAGTTGTGCCGTCCTGCATGCGTTCAGAGTAAGCCACTGAAAAGTGGAATGCAGCATGCCCATAACACTGGAACCAAGAGGTTTTTGTTTTCCTACAATTTCATTTTGTGACTATAAGCTTCAGTCAGCATGTGGATATAAGCTTTTTACTGTGTGTATTTTCTGGTGCCTTATACAGTGAAAGTTTCCACTGCTTTGTTTCTCTTGCTTGCAGGGCTTACCGAATATCCCTCCTCTACTCAGGTGTCTGTTTCTATGAAATCTGTAGAAACCTCAGAGACTTGTACCATGCTGAAATCACTCATGCGTGTTCTGAAGTTACAGGGGGTAGAGACATCAGCAAGAAAACCAGCAAGAAGCTGAGGAACAGAGCCAAAAGCAAGGACTGCATCGGCTTCATTTCCATGGCAAGTCAGGTTAAACAAAACAAAAAGCAACTCTTGCTTTTTTCTGTCTTGCGTCTGCATCTCTGTTAGAAGAACTGTGTAAGTGTTTTCATCCACCTCTTGTTTCCTCCTCGGAGACTCAGTACTGAGCCTCTGTGGCTTTGAGGGAGTTGGCAGGAATAGATTGCTTGTGCCGAAGCTCTAGAAGGCAGTGATTGAATGGAGAGGTGGCCTCTAGCAAGGGAGTCCTTTTTTTTTTTTTTTTAACTCATCAGCAAGTAACAGCACGTGCAGCGCAGCTGAGAAAACCTTAAGTAGTACCTTCAGAGCCATTCATCTCGTAGTGCCCAGAGCTGAACCTGAACAGCAAACTGCAACTGTGACAGCAGAGAATGAGGGATATGGCTCATACTAGCTCTGAAGTGTTAGTTCAATAGCCACTCGCAGCTGTGAGAGGCTGAAGTCAGATGCATTGCCAAGAAATGCTGGGGTTGGGGGTGCCTTACCCAGAAGATACTATTGATTTATCACGCATTGTCTTTCCTGAGGTTTTGTTTCCCACTCAACTCTCTTTTTCTCCTTCACTTAAAACATCTTTTGCTTCATCCCTTGAATTAAGACCTTGGAAGACAAGTAGTGTTACTAGTAAAGGCTCTCAGTGAAAGTAAAGTCTCAATGTCTCTGCATGGGGCTAAACCATGACAGAGGAAATTTTGGGGGAAAGAGATGGGGTCATTAGAGAAACCAGAAGGAGGGGGTAATAAATTACCTTTAGCAAAACATGTTCTCAGTGAGAGAAATGATCAACTCTGTTACTTTTAAGAGAAGAAAGGGACACCAGGCTGTTCTGTCCCATATGGCTCTGCAGTACCTGGATGAAAGTGCTGGAGTGGACCAGGAGAGCAGAGCATGGTAACCCCAAACAGGGAAAAGGAACCTTCTTGTTAGATGGAGACCAGCTTCTGTTGCCTGTATCACCATTTCAGTGACTTCAGTAGACCTGTGCAGAGCTCAGGTCTGATTCCCATCCTCTGTTTTTAAACAGTGAGGTTTTTTATTTCATTTTTGTTTCCTCTGTAGTTCTGCCTGCCTGCTGGTGGCACCGATCTTGCTTCCATACAGTTACTGCTGGCAGGATTTTCCTGTTGCACTGCAACATTCAACCAGCACTAACATTTCTCTGACAAGTGTTGCAGTAAAATCTTTGGAGATAACCCAAACTGCACAGGGTATTTGTCATCATTTGCATGTATTGTTCTGTGGCACTGCAAGTGCCAACAGGTGCCATTTAAGATGCTGCTCTCTCTGACAATGCTTTTTTAATTGCTGCAGAATGATCCCTGCTGCCCTCACATAGCCAAGCCAGCTGTCTGTATGTATTCCAGGGCTGCGACTCCACCAGCAACTTTTTAATTTAAAGCTCAGAAAACTGGTGTAAGTTCACAAAAGAGAAAGGCAGTGAGCTGGTGGGGGCTGCTATCAAGGGGCAAGGTTGGAGCATAGGTTTTTCAGCCAGTTCCTGGAGGCCTGCTGTTCCTTTGCCAACTTATTGTAACGGCCTGAGGACGGGCACCCTGCCATTCTTGCAGATGGACAGAAGGGCAGGCTGGAAGGAGACGGGCATCGTGTGTCAAGCGTTTCTGTCAGTGGTTTGCAACCTGGTGTCTTCAAATAACAGCGCTTAGACCGACGGCCTGTCGTTATGTGCTGGTTATGGGGTAGATGAACGTGGTACGAAAACCGAGACAAATGTTTATTCTTATGTGGTAAGTACCCAGATATAATAACTTCTGACGTACAGCCAAGCTACAGGAGGCTGTGAAACTATACCAAAAGATGTGGGATTATTGAATTACTCTAGAGAATTTCTTCAATATGAATCTTTCCTCCACACACCCCCTTCCTCCTTGAGCACCCCCACAGGGATAAACTCAAAGGCGAGCAGCGCTTAGAATGCTGTTTAGTTGAGAATTGCGTTTGTGAGACATTTTTATACGGAAGGCCCACAGCATTTCAGCGAAATAAAATGCCAAGTTAATAAAAGTGGGAAGAAAATGAATCTGCTGTGATCGAAAAAACTAGGCCATATTTTCTTTAAGCATACTATGATCCAGAAAATTAGTTCTGCTTTGGAATAGATATTCCTGGTCATAATGTGATTTGGGATGGGCTTTTAACATGTGCAGATACCTTGTCTAGTTTTTCACCCTGCTATTCTCGTGCAATCCCTGTCACAACTCATGTCCTGGAAGAGATGCATTATGTTTTCTGCAGTCCAAATGGGTTTGCTCACATCCCATTATGGGAGTGGATTATGGGTCCCTCCAGTAAACTCTTCATCTCTCCAGGTTTAAGAGCAGTCTTTGGGGCAGGAGGGGAAAGGGGCCTGTTTTGTTTGCACCAAAGGTAGGTTGCCTGTGCTTGCCTGCTTACGTGACACTGAGAAACATTTGCAAGCCCCACTGCAGTTCTGGGGCTGAATTCCAGCTGCTGTTGAGGTGTGCACCCCGCATCGTTTCCTGAGATTCAGATCTGGCTTTAAGTGCCTGGATCTCACTGGTAATTACCGAATATATATTTGTAAAAGAATGAATTTTCCAAACTGCCTTCTAGACCTTCACTTTGCCTCTTAAAATAGAGCAGTTTAATGGCGTTTTCAGGCAATTACAAGTTCAGAAATTGAACAGCTAGAGGTGATCTTTTTCAACTTTACTATTAAATAGATTTACCAGTGTTATATCCAAGATGTCACAGGCTCCGCTGAACAGCATTTTGCTGAGCAGTCATTTCCAGGAGGAGAGGCCTCCAGCAGATCTTCTGCAGGGGTGCAGTGGCTGGGCAGGTCCTGGTGAGTCTGATCCCACATAAACCCTACCATTCCCTTTTCCCAATCTTTCTGGCATGCTTTTTAGGCATATTGTTCCCTGTTTACTGTCTCTGTGTGCAAACGGATTCACGATACAACTGCCTTGGTACCTCTCCAGTCCAGAGCAAATAGTGAATCCCACAGCTCCATCGGAGAACGTGCCAGCTCCTGAGCTCAGTAAAAGATGGAAGAGGCGACCAGAAGAGGCTTTGTGAGGGGTCCCAGATGAGGCACCTTGTAGCCGAGCCACCGCACGAACTGTGCACAAAACAATAAAACAAGCTGCTTCAATCTCCTTTTCATAGGGGAATATTAATTGACATTAGGCACAAGTTTTAAAGGATCCAGATTCCCTTCTGTGTGGCTTCTTTTCTGCACATTTCTGTGTCTTTCGACAGCCTTCTTTGTCTTTTACGTGCTGCTGCAGGCAAACAGTTGCTCCTCCATTTTCCACAACGTTGCTCAACTCCCCATCATCTGTTCAATACCGGCCTCCTCCCCATCCCCCCTCCTTCCAGCTCCTTTGAGCTCTGTCATCTTCAAGCCTGACACCTGAGTCTTTGTTCTGCTTCCGTGGAAATCGGATTCTTTCTGCTCCCTCCAGAGAAGTTAGGGAAAACCCACTTTTTCAAGGACATCGCTACTTTTTTGTTGTACCAGGGTAGGATTGGTTCAGGTATTGATAATCTTTAATACTCATCCTTGTTTGAGACAGATCTGCCAACACTTTTCTCCCTTCTCCAAAGTATGTGCAGGAGCAGACAGAACACAATAAAAGGTTTAAGAATAGAGATGGTTCATAAAATCAGATTGAAATTCATGAATCATACATAGTCAGATTCGCCAAACTGTCTTTCATGCATTAATTATGGAAAAAATGGACATATTTATAAGCACAGTGTCTCTCCGTAAGTAACAAGTATCCATCATAATGAGCTGTTAATTAAAGTTGGTTATATTTCCAGGTATTACTGTTCTGATAAAGTTAATAGTCCAAAAAATATAAATTTTCATTTCCAGTTGACTGATCTTGAGTCAGATTTAAAAGGATACTTTTAATCACTTCGTGTAATTGTTACCTTGAGATATTACCTAGAGCTAGACAGTTATGTCTGTGGAAAAAATATATATTCTTATTACCAATAGTTAGAAAAAATGAAAATCCCATATGCTTATTATGTCTTCTAGCTCAAGACCAAATCATAGAGAAACAAAACCCTGGGAGAGCTGAATTATAATTTGAAATGTTATGTAAATTGAACAGGCACAGTTAGAAGTGGAGGAAATACAAACATGCTAAAATAATGAACACGCATAAAAATATGACCAATTGTAATTGAAGTAGAAGTTGGAGAAAAAAGAATTAAGCACAACAAATCAGGGCAAAGCTAAGAGTAATTAATAACACGGACTATGGTGATTTTGCGGTAAGAAGTGCTTTCAAAAGGTTCAAGGTTCAGAGAGAGCCTAGAATGGTCTTTCAGGTATATCAGAAGTGGTTTCTGATTGTGGAATGCAGATGGTTTGTACAGTTAGCAGGAGTTCAAGTACTGATGGAATTTAGGGCATGGTTCCTGTACCTGCTCCGGGTGAAACCCCCTGAGTCCTTGCAGAGCAGAAAGGGCAGCCGCTCGAGGGGTTGTGCCCCGCCAGGCCTTCTGGAGGTTTAGTTCATTATGTTTGACGTTGTGTGTAACCCAGGCTGGGGCTGGGAGGGAGGCTTGTACTCTGAACGAGGTGCCTTTCCGTGCTAGGAAGCATTCATTTTGTTATACGAGGAATGGGGCAGAACAGGAAGAGCAGCTCTTGCAATTAAAAAAAAAAAAAATAAAAAAAATAAAAAAAAATCTGCTTTACATGCAGTTCACATGGCTGTATTTGCAAAGTGCACGGCATTGCTAGCAGTGGGATCTACTAAGTCAGGAGGTGGTAGAAACCTTATCTCTGATTGTGTGCTAAAGCGAGATTCAGAGCAAAAACCGATGTCAATAATACAGGTATCAGTCTTGACCTGTGAGGGAGAAAATTGGACCACAACTACTTTTCATTTTTCTAGAATTTGTAATATTTCAGATAAAGTGACTGTGCAGGTAAAAACAGACTTGAAAACAGAGAGAGCAATGAAGAATAAATTCCTGAGGGATTAGGGGAAAAAAAAAAAATCAGCAATTCAGGCTTTTCTGCTTGAAATACACATTTTAGTGAAAATCTCCTGAATTAGTTACACTGCCATCATGCATTTCCCGTGATAATCTGGAACTCCTGTGTGTTTGGGGTTATCAAGTGTTTGCTAACCAAGGCTGAAGCTGCAGCCACCTGGGTTAGGCTCATTCTCAAGGAGAGCTGTGGAGATTAGAAGAAAATCTTTGGAAATTGTCCTCATCCCTCTCTGTGTGCATCCCTGTGTCAGTCACTGAATGCAGACATTGCTCTTCCTCCTTGACAGCGTGTATTCTGCCTGTTCTCAGCACACGTGGGCTCACCAGTCCCTTCACACACGTTGGATCCCTTGCTGTCCTGGACCTGGGGAGCTGTACAGGATCCCTATGGAGCCTGGCTTTGGCTAAAATGCTCCTTCCTGCCTTTAGCTAGACTGGCAGCCCTGGGGGAGCCTAGGGGGTCATTCCTCTCTCCTCTGCTGCCTCTGGGTCCCCTGAAGCACTTCTGGCCCCTTGGGCTTGGAAAACATTGGGATGGTAAAGATGGGGATTTTTCAACATAGTTCTGAAAATGCTAGTAGCATTTTTGTTTCATTACAATTTATTCGTCACAAAGCCTAGCCAAAAAAATGTAAATCCTGAAGTGCTGTTGACTATAAGGACATAGGGAAGAAGTCACTTCCTAGCTATTTGGTATGTGCAGTCATGCATTTGCATCTTGTGGATAGGGGAGATTGATGGAATTGTTTGGGTTGGAAGGGACCTTAAAGGTCATCTTGTTCCAACCCCCCTGCCATGGGCAGGCACACCTCCCACCAGACCAGGTTGCCCAAAGCCCCATCCAGCCTGGCCTTGAACACCTCCAGGAATGGGGCATCCACAGCTTCTCTGGGCAACCTGTGCCTCACCACCCCCACCATGAAGAATTTCCTCCTAACCTCTAATCTAGATATACTCTCTTTTAGTTTAAAACTGTTCGTTCTTGTCCTGTCATTATCTGCCTGCATAAAAAGTCACTCTCTTTTAAATAAGCCCACTTCAAGTACTGTAAGGCCATGATAAGGTCATTTTGGAGCCTTTTCTTCTTCAGCCTGAACAACCCCAGCTCTCTCTTCACAGGAGAGGTGCTCCAGCCCTCAGGTCATCTTTGTGGCCCTCCTCTGGACCCACTCTAAGAGTCCCACATCTTCCTTGTGCCAGGGGTCCCAGGCCTGGACGCAGCCCTCCAGGTGGGGCCTCACAAGGGCAAAGCAGAGGGGCACGATCCCCTCCCTCCACCTGCTGCCCACCCCTCTGTTGATGCAGCCCAGGATGCAGTTGGCCTTTGGGCTGCGAGCACACACTGCTGGCTCATGTTGAGCTTTTCGTCCAGCAGAACCCCCAAATCCTTCTCTGCAGGGCTGCTCTCAATGAGTTCTTCTCCCAGTCCATACTCAGGCTGTCTGTACTCAGACTCATGTCTGGGATTGCCCTTGCCCAAGTGCAGCACCTTGCACTTGGCCTTGTTGAACCTCATCAGCTTCACATGGGCCCACTTCTCAAGCTTGTCGAGGTCCCTTTGAAGGGCATCCCTTCCTTCTGTTGTATCAACTGAACCTCTCACCTTGGTGTCACCTGCAGACTTGCTGAGTGTGCTCTTGATCCCACTGTCAAATCGCTTGCTTCACAAGAGGCTGTTTCCGTAGCACAGGTGTGACTGAAAAATCAAGAGTATGAGTGCCTTCTCGGCTGTAGCTCAGCATTACCCTTCTCTGAAGGGAGATACCAAAGAGCAGATCGTCACGTGGACCTGGGATGTCTCTTCACAGAAATCGTTACCAGAAATCGTGCTGAGGTCACTCTGAATCTGATTACCTCGGAAGTGACATGCCTTAATAGGGATGTGATCACACGAATTGCTGGGCAGTATCTTTTAATGTGACAAGTTGTAAGGGACTGATCTAATTATTAGTAGGCGCTTCTGGAGGAACAACAGAAAAGGAAGCAGCTTTCTTGTGAGGGAATTGTGGCAAATTGGTGTAGGTTTCACACTAGTAGATTAGTAGATGTAGGCAGTGGCTTTGTCTTAATTTATTTTTTTAAATAAATTTTATATAATAAAGAAATTTAAAGAAAATTACACTAGCTACTTCCTTGTGAGTAGCATCAGACGTATTCGGCTTTCCAAAGTCAACAATAGGCAGGCAGCGCTATTTTGCTGCTTTTCCTTTTTTCCACCTCTAGCAGATACCTGTTTTTGAAAATTGACTACTTTGCCTGCGTGTAGTGATGCCTCTGACCTGAAAGTGGAAACGTAAGTTCTCCTATGTGTGCACAAACATTTGCACGCCATTTGTGCTCAGAATGTTGTGCACGTAGGTGCAAAAGAGGGCTTTTGTGCGTCTTGAGTCGCAGCTCCCACTGCTCAGATTGATAGCCACTTTTGAAAACTTGGCTCCCAAGCTCTGGAGCTTATGGAAATATGCAATAGTGATTTATGACACTCCTGGTTTCTGGTGTTCTAGCTTATTTCTTAGACATTTTAAACTTGTGATGCTTATTGGAAAGTACAATGTTTATTTTCTTTCACACTTTAATATGTTTTGTTTTCTTGACTTCTGGTAGCAAAAAACAGCCATGATTTTTATTTTTATTTAATTTCTTTATAGTAATCCTCTGTTTATGCCTTTTCTTCTCTTCTGTGGCTTGCCTATTACACTGTTTTTACCTGCTAGGAGTGCAGCACCAGGAATGCTGTTAGCCTTTGTTGCCTCAGCAATTAAAATCCATTAGGTCATGCTCCTGTTTCCGTCCCCTCGGGTCTCCTCTGCAATGTTACTGAGTTGTTTCCAAATGTAGTGGATAATCATCCTGTGTTGGGAGAGATGGATTCACAGTGACAGCCTCATGCTTACTTCTTAATAATGAGGAGGTTTTAAATAATTTATGGATAAAACCATGCTCTCCTGGAACTGCTGGCTATTCCTGTCTGCTTGATGTCTTAATGAACTTTTGATTAGCTGCGGACGTATTAAATGTGAGCCAGGAAATGTCAGAGCCAAAATCAGGAGGGAGAACGAGAAAAACACCGCATCTCTGAATAAAATATCTGGCTGTTTTACTTCTTCCAGTATTTGCAGGAAACACAGCTAGTGCGTGCCCTGAACAGACCCTAGGTTGGGGGCACATGTGGGGTTTGGAGGTGTTTACCTTTTCCACCAAACCCATATCCTGTGCATCTAGAAGTGGTTGCAGAAGTAACACAATCAAGTTTTGTGGGTTGTTTGCACAAACACTGTCTGACAGTTGTGGATCTAAGTCACGTTCTTCCTTCCTGAAGATTCAGACTCATGCATATACGGATGCTTCTTTTTAAATTTAGTTCTAAAAAAGTTTTCCCTGGTATATAAAACTCTAGTATTAAATTCAATTAAAGTTACAATACAGTAAATATACAATACAATAAAGTATACAGTCCCCCCTGTTCTCAGACAGTCCCTGGATTTGCCTCTATCAGCTCTACATGATTATACAAGACTGAGAGTGTCATTACTTTTTGGCATCCGCTGTGCTTTTGGTGAATGCCTGACATCCTCTGAGGCTTTCTGAGAGTAGATTGCTTGTTGCCCTTTGCGTTGATCGTTTTGATTTTTTACTGTACGTTTTCAGGAAAGAGAATTTGATGCGACTGCAGGGATGCCCTAATGGGACCTGCTGGTGAAATAATGAAACTGATTTTCCAGAGGTGGCATATTGTAAAAAGATAGAAGTTATATATAGTGTAGATAACTTGTCTCAACAGCGTACAAAGAAGATGGTCACAAACTTGTATGCAAATGTCCAGCTGTGTCCAAAAATGAGAAATCAAATGTGAAATCAAGAGAGAGAACCCTCTCAGTAAATCTTTTGTTTCTTTAGAAATTGTCAAAAAGAGAACTGATGAGCCAGCCTGTTCCTCCCAAGTTTCAAGGCTACTCTGCAATGTTAAAGAAATGGAATTTTGACATTTCACGATTTGTTTTTTATTGCTCTGAGTTGATCTAAACTGATATCTTTTCAGAAATGCATTTCCCAAAACTTTTCTTTTGCAACACCAGCAAATCTGAAATTAAGTCTGATAACCTTTGTAGTAGCTCGTGTATGACTGCTTGAAAAGCCTGATGTTAATGAACATGTGAGGCGAGAAGCTGCTCCAAGGATCAGCTGTCTGTGAGAGGCTGCCAAAGAGCTCTGTGGCCATCTCAGGATTTCTCAACGGTGCAGCAGGTAGGCTGAGAAGCCTGGTTTGAACCAAGGCTGTGGGGCTTTTTGGTCCCATCTTTAGGATCAGGACTCCCAGAGCTGAAGACTGGTCTCAGACAGTCAAAGTACTGAAACTTCGATCAGTCTCAAGGTTGTCAACAAGATAAGACACACAAAGTCCTGGGAGCTCCCAGACATTAACAGAACAAAGGAAAATAATTGTTTATTCAAAAGCATTTTGGAAGCCCAGCTTTCCTTTCAGGGCTTCTCATTATCTCTCACTATCCAGTGATTTTTCTTTATAACTTTTCCTGTTGACTAAGCTAGTATTTTTCTTTAAAATATCTTGTCAGTTAAGACAGGTTTTGTTTTTACTTTGTGGGAGAGTGGCCATCACCTAAAATGTTACAGTTGGTTTAATTTTGATACCTGGATCTGCTCAGTAAAATGGTCTTGCACCGTACAGGTACGTGACGGACAGATAGAGCAGTCAGCCAACAGAAGTATTACAGGCTGCTCAATACCCTCTCAAATTCCTTGTGTGGACAGGTTGTTTTAATCTCTCTTTGTCTCCATAGCTGACCAAGTCACTTGAAGAATATACTCCATCTTTTGTCTCCTTACAGTGTCATTGCTGAATCGTGCTAGTTAATCATGTCATGAACAGCTGCTGCTGTGCGTACTTCTTGCAGGACTCTGGTTTGTTTTTTGTTAGTCCTTGGGACGGGCAAGTGTGCTGGTAATTTCATGAATGTTTGCTGTCATTGGTGACCTTCATGATCTGGTGTCTTAAATGGGAGCCTTGCTGTTGTTAGAGATATTCTCAGAGAAAAGAGAAATGAGCTGGCTTCTCTTTTGGTCACCTTCGTGTCAGATGTTTTCAGTGAAAAGCCCAGATCGTGGTCATGCAGATGGAGGGAGGCTAACTTCATGTGTGTTAAGCAATTAAGCTGAGAGTAAGAGCTAGTATGAGTGTTTATAATTGTTTGTGTTAGCGAGCTCAGCTTGAAGTTCACTTCTCCCCCCATTTTTTGCTTAACAAAGCGTTTGAGAAACACGCAGCTTCATGCAATGGAAAGCAGTGTCTCTTTCATTGTTGTGCGGTTCTTATCTATGCTGCCTTCAGAGATCTCAGGTTCTCTTTGTAGGTCTGAAGTGCGGATTAAGAGTATGAAAATGAACACAGAAGCTACTTGTGCTCAAGCAAGGAGTCTTTGGGCATTGAGCCCAGGGAGCTTTTGCAAGGAGGGAACAGTGAGCGCCCTCCCTCAGAACGTCTTTGAGCAGGTTTGTGAGTGTGTCAAAACACGTTGCATCTTAAAGCCGTGCTTCATGCCAGAGAAGTTAGGCTGTGGTAAGGAGCATAACAGAGAGAGTTGAGTATGTTTCCTTCCACGCCTCTGTGGCACCGCTACTGCTAACTTACTGCCTTTCAGGCTGCTGTCACCAAGGGTTTATGTTTGTCAGAGCCTGCCACAACTCCCAGCCTACTGTAGAAGTTCCCTTTTCACATCCAGACCCAAAAACTTGTGCCAGAAATGAGACTGCTTATTCTTCTATTTTGGAATAAGCCATTTGTTATGGAAATGCAGGAGTTCTCCAAAATACCTTACTCAGTTGTTTTTTTTTTTCCAGAAACCTGGCGACGGTAAATAATCTGTATTTGCTCATAGATCATTGTTTCACAGCTGACTAATGTTCTTTTGGCCTCAAATGCAAGGAAAAGAAACCTATAATCCCTCAAAAGCTTAGGCATTAGCTTCAGTGAAGTGTCTTACCACTCTTTTAATGTAACATGGATCAGTTGTAGCCAACTAAAACAAGTTTCCAGTGAAAATATCCAGTCAATAAAATGGAATATGGAGACCTGAGATATTTCTGCAGGTGTGCAGAGGCGAAGTAGCAGATGTCTGAGTGTCAGCTGTTCCTGTTGGTGAGCTGCAGTGTATTTCTGATGGCAAAGCCGCTCCACTGTTCTTTTTGCAGATTTCTGTTCTGCCTCTGTGTTTGAGAGAGAGGGTTGCGCTGCATCTTTAGATTTCGTCTTCTTCCAGAGCAGAAAATGGTGAATCCTTATCTCAAGAATGTGGGCCTAAGGGGTGCTCTTCTCATTTATGAAAATGCACGTTCTCCTTTGCTTTGTTGGCTTGTATAGGGAGCCACGGGGTGGGTGCTGAAGCAATCCAAACTCTTACAAACTTAGAGCTCTGAAAAGGAACATTTTTAAATGTCTGCCACGTAGATTTGCACTGTGAGTAGTTGCTGTACTACATTATAAACTAAAAATAACAAACTATTTTCTCTTTCAAACAGCATCCATAAGCATACACTGCTTTAATATCTTACTAATATTTATTGTCTTCAAAGGCAACAGTATAACATGGTGAGGGGGGAAATCTTTTTGCCATTTTGCAAATGTTCCGGGAGTGCAATAGCAAGGTGATGTTTGCAACATTTCAAAGCCTCAGTTGTTCTTCAGTGTCTTATTTATCTGCTGCCTTTGCTCAAAGAGGCAATGTCAAGGGAAAAAAATAAGCCTTTAAATGTTTTAAAGTGCCCATTTAGGATTCGCTCCTCAGAGAAATGAATCCTAAATGTCAGGCAGTGTTTGATGGTTCGCTGTAAAATCATCGTATTAAGAATTAGCCTCATTTGACATTTTTAAGCACTTACACCTATCCAAAGAAAGTCAAGTGAAGAATTACCTAGATTTTGTATTTTGTAAGTTTGTCCCTATCAGTAAAAAATGTCAAGTGAAGCATTACACCATTGCTGAATGCCGTTATGCAGCCTGGGCTGATAGCTGGTATACCCATAGCACACACAAGTGGACCTCTTCTCTGTGGCTGTTTTTTGAAGGTTTTAGGAAACTTCCCCTTGTTATACCACATCAACTCTGCTGTTGGTCTCAGTAGTAGCTTAAGCAAGTTATTGATGTCTTAAATTGTGCTGAACCAGTGTGCTACAAGGCATAGAGTAGAGATCCATGTAGGTAAGTTTTCTGTCTCTGGTGTGTTCCCGAATTCTGGGTGGGCTTGTACAGAGCTGCATTTGGGAAAGTCATTTCAAGCCCTGCAGCACGACTCTGTTCCTCCTAAGTGCACCACCCTTGCAGGGATCTGCAGCAGACACAGGGAATTTGAATGGGAATTTCAAGAGATTAAAAAACAGCAACAACGAACGATCACCACACAAACCCTAATTCCCCCAGCCACGCCAACTTTCTACAAGTCAGATAAAGACTCCGTATATTCTACTGTGCAGCATGTCACATGCTCTGGGCATTGTGTACAGAAGTAAATTAGTTATGTGCTCCTGCTGATGGGCACCACTGGGTTCAGCAGCTCCAAGCAGGATGAATGCAGCACAAAGTTAGCAAAGGTAGTGGCTCGGAGTCCAGTCATATTGCTCAAGGGAGACAATCCAAATCTTTGGTCTCTGCATTTCCCTTATTTTATTTTTTTTAACATTTTTTATTTCTTTCTAATTTTTAAAACTGTAATTGTGAAGGCTTCCCTTCTTGTTGTACTCCAGAAAAGCTCCGCTTGGTGCAAGAATTTCATTTCAGAGCGTTTTAAATCATCTTGTAATTCTTGTTATGGGGAGTATTGGTACATACTAAGATCAGTTGAGTGGTTAGTAATACTGTTTGGTACAGCTCTTTATCAGAGGTTGTAAATGTGGAGGGGTATCTTTTTCGTTGCTGGCTTAAGTTTTGTTTTGTTTCAGTCTGTGGTTAGCAGCAATTTTTTAGCAGCGAAATGTCTTCAAGAGACCAAGTTCCTGTTTCCTACTTCGGCAACTAGAAGGAGTAGAAAGACTTGGCAACTTGTCACTGTTGTCTTCTCTGACAGCGCTTTTGTTCCTTTGGAGGAAGCGCCTCGCAAATAATATAAACTGTAAATTGAGCAGACAAGGTCCCCTGGTTCTAGCTCAGTATGATATTCTAAATCCTCCGTGCAAAAAACATGTGGTTCTGACTGACAGGGCAATTTCAGAGAGTAATGAGTAAAGATGGAAGTCCCTAAGCAATTAATCAAATGTCTTTTGGCAACCCTCCCTTCAAGGCTGTCATTGTAGTTGTTTCGGAAGCCAGGTGAAGGAAGATCATAGCCATGGATTCATCTTGAGCTAGATAATGTAAAAGTTGGTGATAGTAATAGGTGCCAAAATGCGAGGAGGTGGACTTTTGAGGTTTTATGTCTCCTTTCAGTACCATGGCTGACCGATGTGTTGTAAGGGTGCCTGGTTTGATACCACTGTGTAGTATGTTCTCACTTTGCGCAGAATTCATGCTGTAAAGCTGAACCTCTTGGCTGGGAGGGGAAAAGGCATCCCACTGAGTCCAAGGATTAGTTGGGAAGTGCTCTTGCATTTTATTTTTATTTTTATTATTATTATTATTATTTTTTTCAACTATGAAATCTGTTTTCCCAACTTAATTGGGAATCACCTTGCTTCCAGCTATGTCCGAAGGATGCTTTCAGGTGGCTTCTGCTGGTGCAGAACTGGGTTGTAGACCAGGTGCAATTGTTAACTGCAGAAAGAAAAGGTGTAAGTTAAGGTTAAAATCTAAAATTCTTGTTACTTGTGCTTCTCATTTCAGAATGTCTCTACATGCAATCATTTCTTCTATCTTTCAGCTCAGTATCCCTCTTTATACAGGCAATAGTCCTGCCATGCTGCTGTCTGTACAATGCAAGCATGGAGGAGAAAGATCTCAAGCTTTCGCCTAGCTGTGAACTTCTGGATCTTATTTTTCATTCTTCTCAAGTGGACAGTTGACCTTGGAGGCACTAACAGAGCTTTAAAGCAGTGGTGTAGTAACTCAGCCAGTTCTGCCAGGCAGCTGCCGCCTTTAGAAAACCTGCAAATCTTGCTGCCAGGATTCAGGATTAGCATTTGAAGGCTTCTGTCTAGAAGTGGTGCGTGAGGGTTGCACTGCTTTGAATCAAAGCAGGGCTGCGAGCAAACAGGACAGTTTGTTCTCCTCATTTTTTCCTTATGTGTTGCAAATACCCCGCTGCTTAATTCTTTATATGTGTGCACTCACACACTTGTGTGTGTGAACACCTATGTGTGTATATGTATTTATATATATATAGGTAGATACGTGTGTGTGTATGTTTAGAAAGAAAGATAGAACAAAAGTCTCCAGTGATGGTACTGAAGAGTGTGACATAGTGAGGATGTTAAGTATTGTCTTTGGTACACACTCCTTTAAAGCACAGTTTACACTGTATTTTATATGCTTCCTTTTTATGCATGCTTGCGTATGGTGGTGCATACATATATTTTTATTTATACATAGTGCTTTGCCTCAACTTGAGGCGTGATGCTGAAAAATGAATGGCTGAAAACAGCATAGGAAATGCAGATGTATCAAGAGGAAAAAGCAGATACACCAGCTACCAGAAGCTCTCGGGAGGTGTGGAAATGCACAGACAGCTTCATGGAAGAGGAAGGCAGCCTTCTTTCACTGCTTAATGCCTGATCTGGCCTAATAGGCCAATACCTAATGGTTTTCTGTTTATTAGCAGCAATCTAGAAACTGTCTGAAACTCACTCAAAGTTAATGTATTTGTGTTCAACTCCATTCCACAGCCCTATTAAAATCTATTTGAAAACACAAGTTAACTCTGAAAGTAAAGGGGTGGCAAGAACCAAATCTGTCTAGATCATATATTTTTTGAGATGAAGCATAATTATGGAATTAAGAGTCCTCTTTTGTTGCTGGCCTTCAGAGCCATCTGAGCAGACAGTGATTTTCATGAATGTAGTTGTCATTCTGTTCACACAAGCAGTTTTTCCCCTGCATGTTCTGAGTGTGCTTGTCTGTGATCAGATATGTTAACTGCCTCACACTGAGACTGCACCCTGAAAGGAGAATGTGGTATATCTCAAGAGAGATGCAGCTATGCTGACTTTCTGTTCTCTCCAAATGAAGTGTTCTCACAAGCCTTGCAAGAGTTTGTTTTTAAGGCATTAATCTTCTCAGCAAAGAGAATTTCAGTGTATGAGCAGAAAAGCAAAACCAAACATTCTCCGACTTCCAAGGCTCAGACCTTGTCATCCTGTTTCATTGCAGATGGAGTAATTCTCTGCCGTCACACATTTTTGGTTCCTTATTCCTCTTCACATCTAGCAGCTGAGCCCTCAACTTCAGGTTGTGATATCTCAGTGAAAATGTTTAACTTTATGTACTGAGTGTTTTATGCAATTCGTGGTCAACTGAAGCCAATAGAATGAGTCAGAATGAAAGAACTGTGCAAATCCTAGTAGGGTCAGAGAACACGCCAGATGTCTTTTCAGCCATTTAATCATATCAGCTTGATTTTACTCTTGAAAGAATCTGGACAAGAACCTAGCTTCTTGCACTGGATGTTTATGGGCAAGCCAGTTCCTCTCCTGACACCAGCATGACAGTCCGTGTGCATTGGGTCATGGTAGGGGTGAGCACTTTGTTAATGCACAGAGAGCCAGTGAGGGAGGAAACTTCAAGGTATCTTCCAACTTGGAAGTTAGTCTTTTAGCTGAACTACTTTCATTTGAAGCTATTCTAGGAGAAATGATCCTTTTGCAGCTCAGTGTAGCACTATCTGTCTGTCCCTGTGGCCATGAATGGGAGTTTGCCTCTTCTTGCAGATAACTAGTGATAGGACTAGAGGGAATGGCTTCAGGTTGTGTCAGGGGAGGTTTAGGTTGGAAATGAGGAGACATTTCTTCTCAGGAAGAGCAGTCAGGCATAGGGACTGGTTGCCCAGGGAAGTGGTGGAGTCACCGTCCCTCTTGGTGTTTGAGGAAATGTTGGACGTGGTGCTTAGGGACATGGTTTAGTGGGTGGCATTGGTGATAGGGGGATGGTTGGACCAGATGATCTGGGAGGTCTTTCCAACCCTAATGATTCTAAGTGAGGACCATAACTGCGGTGAAGCTCTGAGACTGAGCAGTGAATGAAGGCCATTGCTTCAGAGCTGTGTGTGGTAGATGCCAGTGAGATGCTTGTGTGAACATAGACTTAAGTGATCTGCATTTTATGTGCCTTCCAAGACTGGACAAATGGTGAAGCGTTGTGCAATGAAAATTATTCCAGAAACATTCAGAGGAAGTGAATTAATGTTTTCCAGCTGAACATCCATTTGAAATGCAAACCATTGTCTTTGCAGATGTCAGTTATCTCCTTTATAAGTCTGGCTTTATAACCATTCTTTTCAAGGAATGTACTATACACAGTGGTTGAGCTCAACATCTAAAAGGCAAACCATAATCCTTTGGGGACGGGGAGGAGGGGAACAAAACCCAACACCAACAGAGAGGAACTGCAATGTCAGTGAAATTAATATAGTAGCAGGAAAAGGAAGCAACCTCTTGAAAGCTGAGATTTAGATAGATAAGTGCTAAAATAAGTATAACGAGCTGGATCCATTGCTGCTGTTGAAAAAAAACTGAAAATATTTCAGTTAGGTTCGACAGACAGTATATTTTACAAAGTGAATCAGATCCAACGAAAGGAAGGGGAAAACTCTGAAGTTTGCAAAGAAGTGACAAAGAAAAATATTTTCCCCAATTTGGAATGTAGTTGAAAAGGAATGAACCTTATCACCAAAGGATAAGGAGCAAGTTAAAAAACCACTTTCAGTCTTTGTCTGCTGTGGATGACCCTGATTGACTTTGAGACGGCAACAAAAACTTAATCTTGTTTGTGGTGTATTGAGAGATGGCTGGGGGAGATTGACTGTGAAAGCATAGTCTATGAGCTGAGCTCAGAATGACACATGAAAAGTAAATTGTTTTAAAAGTTCCAAATACCATTACATTTTCTCTTGTAACTTGGCTTAAACCTTTTAAATTCTTGTCTGCCCCACAAAGACACAAAGCAAATGTAATTACTTTTGCACCCTAAGCAAAATTCTGGGGTCCCCCTGGGTAGGGTTCTGTGCATGGAGTAAGGAGTCGAGACTTCAGCTGGGGAGAGCAAGGCTTCTATTGCAGATAAAATGAACAAAACATTATTAAAAACCAAAACCACCTGCAGACCACAGGCATTTACCATCAATGGAGAACTTAACAAGCCAGATTTAATTGCTAGCTAGTCCAGCATCTAAGTGCATTTCTGGGAGAAACATTCCTAGGCAAAGGAACTTGAAGGGATTTGGACTCATTTGGTAGCCCCAGGGCACCAGAGCAGGAGACTTGGCTGGTCACTTACCAGTGCTGAGTTTCAAGCCTTGCTCTTAGCAAGAGG
Organism: Nettapus auritus; assembly: GCA_011076525.1. Lineage (NCBI taxonomy): Eukaryota > Metazoa > Chordata > Aves > Anseriformes > Anatidae > Nettapus > Nettapus auritus. Next base: position 89,520,127 of record CM021766.1, on the reverse strand, counting down.
AGGGAATGGATGCTTTGACCAAAGCCCCTGGTATCTCTGTGAGATATCAGCTTCCCTTTTGCACCAGTGAAGTTGTGAAATAGCTCTGCCAAAGAAATGCCTCCAGCAAAGCATTGCTGCCATACTGAACTCTGTTTTGCTCTGCATGGCCTGTGAAGAGCCTATGACTGCTCTGAGCTCTGTTGTGGGAATTTCAGAATCCCAGATAGGTGAGGATGTGAGCAAGACTTGTTGCTGCATGGTATTAAATGCTTAAATAAAATATTTAAATAAAAGAAGGAGGCACGCACTAGCCTGCTTGATTCCATGGCAAATAATTGCCACTTAAAATACCTGAAACTTGACCTGAAGTCAGAAGAAAAGAGGAAAACTGGTTAAACTCCTTGAAATCTAATATATTGACCAAAGCTGAGAAATGTCAGTTGTTTCCTTCTGTGCCACACAGAGTATTGAATGAGGAAACCTGTCTACCTTGCAGACCATTAGGAGTCGAAATGAGAAGCTACTGTCAACTGTCCTTTTCACAAAAGGACAGAAAAGTTAGCTATGGTGGCTTAGCAGTGTTGCTGCTTGGGGTGGGTTTTGTGTTCTGCTGAGTAAGCGAAATATATTCCAGAAAGGGGAAAGAAACCGCATCCTCTTTATTCTGCTGAGGTTGAATTGCAGCCTTGAAGCAGGAAAGCCTGGCTAAAATGTGGCACAAGTGGACTGGTGTTAGCCCGTGGTGAAGTACTGCTCTATCCAAAGCTTTTCCTTATAGCAGCACTATAGAGGCTTCAGCCTGGGCCATATAAGAGAGGACAGCCTCTGATGTGAGGAAGGTAAGGAATCAGGACAGTGTTATTGTTTTGTCTGGTATGGGATGTTGAATTTATGGCAGATTTACAGATCGCTAATGATCTCCACACTATGCTTCACTGTGCAGGTAAACCTCCTTTTAAAACCTTAAGAATTTTCTGACTCAGTAGAGTGTCAGCTGTACTGTTGTATCTCCAATGTTTTAGCTGTCCTTGGAGGGGAATTACCTTCACTCCTGGTCCTGACTAGGATAGAAGAAATATTCTTCAGTGCTTCCTGTGGAGCTGTGTTTTGGGTATGGGTAGGGAATAATGCTGATCCAGTCCCGATGGTTTAGTTGTGGCAGAGCAGTGCATACCCAGAGCCAAGGGCTTTTCAGCTTCTTGTTCTGCCCTGCCAGCAAGGAGGCTGGGGGTGCAGCAGGAGCTGGGAGGGAACAGACCCTGGACTGTTGACCCAGCCTGGCCAAAGGGAAATTCCAGACCATATGGCATTGTGCTGGGCAATAAATGTGGGGGGAATTGTTCGGGGAGGTGGGGTCGCTGCTTGGGGCCTCACTGGGTGTTGGTCAGCAGGAAGTGAACCATTGCATTGGGCATCACTTGCTTTGTATTTTCTATATTTTATAATTTTTTTTAAATATGAATTTTATTTTTCTCCCTTTCCTTTCTGTCCTATTAAACTGTCTCTATCTCAACGCTTGAGTTTCGATCTTCTTTTTTTTCCCAATTCTCTCCCCTGTCATACTGCGGTGGGGGTGGAGGGCAGTGCAGTGAGTGAACAGGTCAGTGGGGTTTAG
>CM021766.1:89482397-89513530 GCA_011076525.1 Nettapus auritus | reverse complement strand
GCTGGGGTGGAGACTGAGCAAAGAAGTGAGAGGGGCAGCAGTTCCTCAGGGAGCCGATCTATAGGGACACTATTTCACAAGTAATTCTTGAGTGTGAAACGTGCTGCAGTTAAGCAAGCCAAGCGGTATTACAGAAAGAATCACCTACATTAATGAAAAAAGCACTTTTTCATTAAAAAAATGAAATGAAAAAGAAATGAAAAAAAGAGGAGTGCTTAAGGTGAAGGGACACAGTTGCATACCCACCTCCCCCCCGCTGGTGGTTAATTTCTATGTACCTCATGAAGTGTAAAAGCTGTTCGGTGCATGACAGCTAAAGAATGGAGACAGGCTTTTCTCTTCTCTTTTGTTCTATTTTTATTTTTTTATTTTTTTTTTTTTCCGAGCTGTGATTGAATCACAAAAAACATGTAGAAAAATCTTGCTGACTCTTCTTGAAATAAGGAAATCTAAGCCGCCTGTGAAGGTGTTTCTGTTGACAGCTGGCTGCGCCTGTGTTGCTGTGGTAACAGCAGGTCCCGAAGTACCCCTTTATTCCTCAAATTTTGAGCTTTTGCTTTCATGATTTGTACAAAGTAGGTAATACCAGTTGTTATACTGCCCATTGAACTAATGAAGTGTCATCTCTCAGCAGTTTAGGATTTTCCTATATCCCTTTGGCTCGTGCTGTTTGGCTGTGCAGACCGTATCGTTAGAGGACCGGTTGTTGTTTCTTGTGGCTTGATTCCTAATAGCTTTGAGGTGACAGAGAGGATGAAGATGGGAAGCAGGTGCTGACAAGCACTGTCATTCTCACATCATGAAAGCCGTTCTAGATGATGGAGATCTGAGAACACCTTTTCCCTATTTGTACCATACCTGTTGTCACGATGTCTCATGACCAGAAATAAAATATGAGATGGGTTTATCTAGTAATGATCAGAGGGCATATTGTCTCTAGGACATGTCCTTGGTGTGATTTGATAAGAACATCATCTTTACTGGAAAATGTTCCCCTATATTTGTGCTCATGAATACTTAGTCTGCTGCAACTGTGAGACTCCGGAGTAGATTAACTCAAGGGTGGGGAGTTGACGTACAGCATGCTTTTTCGTATCTTGAAATAGGTTGCTCATTGACAGAGACAAGTGCTGTCCAAAGGTCAGAGCTTCCATATGGTCTCAGGGGCTGGTCCTATCAAAGTGAGTAGTTAGAAAGAGTATGTGCTACTATTTGTTAATGAAATAGTTGAAGTTTTTTAGTTTTGTTTGGTGTTTTGTTGCGATATTCTGGGGAAAAGATTTTGGATGAGAATAATGCTGATCCCATCCCGATGGTTTAGTTGTGGCAGAGCAGTGCATACACAGAACCAAGCTTCTGTGTATGAGGTGCACTGTCCCAGTTTCCTTTCCATTGTGTCCCTGCTCGCACTTTCTATGTGGCTTCCACACCTTCCAGTGCGGACTGGCACCTTTGGACAGCTGAGATGAATTTGGTTTGACAATTTCTTCCTTTTCTCCATGGACACATAAGTGTAAGCATGCACTTCGTATTTTGGAGATGCTATCACCACCATGAATGCACACACTTCACATTTTGAGGGTGCTGCTTACCTGTGAAATGCTGGGTAGCATGAGAATGAGTGCAGAGCAACATGGGGGTGTAGAATTTGGTGAGGAGAGGAAAGAAGATATCTTTAGCATACAGTGGCCTCATCTCACTGTTTGTTTGTCAGAGCAGGAGCCTTAGGTATTGCTATGAGTAATGGTATCCTATTAGAAATACTAAATTTAAATCCTTAACATTTGTTGGCTTGAAAATTGCACACCTAATAATTGTTCCTCTGAATTTTCAAAGTACATTTGGAACCCAAACTCCAAGCTTAATCGTGTTTTTATTTGGGCAGTTTAAAATTCTGTAGCATGTTTCTGTAGTTTAGTGCTTGTTTTTGTAGTCAATGATTCACAGGAATCTTGTGCGCTTTATAAACAATTTTTTTTTTTTTTTTACAATAGCACCTACAAATTTACTTTACCAAAGGGAAAAACAAATCTAAATTACCAAAGGAGAAAACAAACTGCTAAGTCATCATGGTACTGGAATCTGCATGTTTTTGTTTGATTTTTAGCCAAAAGGCTTCATTTTTAGTTGTTTGCTAATGCAAAATCATCCATCAATGACCAGCTTATCAGTAATAAGCTTGTTAAACCCACGTTGCATGGCATGTCCTGCTTGTTTCATATTCAGTTAAGTTTGAGGTCCTCGGAAATTTTTCTAGAAAAGCCTTCCAGGCAGCTAACTAAATTAAAGAGGGGAATTACTCAGACTTAGAAGGCAAGTGGGGCCATCAGCAATGAAAGATAAGTGTTAAGATGTCTCTCTCTGCATAATAATTTTATTGCCCGACTTGATGTATCATAATGTTGGAGATGTATTACCCAAAGTAAGTAATACAATGCACCATTAAACTCATAATGTTGTAAATAATTAAGATGTGTAATGTTAAAACTTTGGGTAGAATGAAATTACTGTACTCCATGGAAAATCAATGACTATTCTAGCAGAGTAAAATAAACATTTAAAAAAGTGTTTAATGAACATACAAAGTTGGTGACTGTTTTATGAATGCATTTTATAGGCTGTTTTTGTTTTTGGTCTGATGAGATGGAGAGGCTTGCATACAGAAATTAATTTTCTAAAATTGTCTGACATGAAGATTGTCTCTGTGTTTGAGTAATGAGAGATGCTGTCCACTACAGTCAGCAGCAGCAGTATGCAGAGGGCTATACTACAGGCAAACACACACTTTTGGATCCTCGACAGGAATTAACATGTTTAATACCCTGCACTGTGTGCTGGCTGAGGCTTCCTGTTCCTATTTTAGAGCATAAGGTATTCCTGCAATTTAAATGCTGATATATCCAAGGCTTACACTGGTGGTCAAGTATGAGCTCAGGTGGGGAATGAAACCCTTGTGCTTTTTATTCTGGTCTGAAGAACTGGAAACTCAAGAAATGAAATCTGCAGAGACCTGTCAAGATCATTCAGTTAAACCAAGCAAGGTGATAGAATTGAAATATGAATTTAATATGTAGTCCTACCCAGATCTTCAGTTAGAGTTATGCCAGGAATTTGTATGAGTGCACTGCATATAGGTTCTGTCTAGAAATATTTACTGAAAGGCACCTCACATCTGTGTGCCAACCCCTAGATTTGTCAAAGATGAAATTCCTGCTTTCCAATTACTTTTAAAAAGACAGATCTTTCACTCAATGACTCTGTAGTGGACTGTTAGATTTACCTTTCAGAAAATTTGAAAACTAAACCAAATCAAGGCATGTAAAGACAATGTTCTGATCTATGCATCAGCTTAGTATTTTGCTTGCAAGCACTTCTTGAGACTCAGGGAAGGGTCCAGAGGAAGCAGAAGATGGTGCAGGTAGCTCATCCATGAACACCTGTCCCGGGTATTTCCTTCTTGGAGGAGGTTGTGTGGGCAGCTCACAGGCTTGTGGCTGAGGCTGAAGAATTTCCATAGAGTACCACAGAAACCTGAGCAGCCCACCAGTGCATCGGGAAAATGTGGAATTTCACACGCCATGCTTCATGGCATTCGGGAGAGTTATTCTAGATCCTGTGCTGAGGTGAGATCAGAACCAGTCTCCTTACATGGCTAGCAATAGACTGTCCTCTATTCAAGGCTTTGTACTTGGAGAATTGCATTGCCTGGGCAGCCTATCAGTGTGCATGGACAGTAGGCATGCTGGAAGGCTCCGCTCATCCGCCTGCCATTTGATTCAGTTGTTTTGCTTTGTTTTTAATTGTTTTGTTGTTGTTTCTTTGTTTGTTTTTAATTATGGTTGTATTTTTTTTCTCTTCCCAGCATTGTGCTTGCTTGTTTACATTACTGCCTGTAATAAATAGCCAGGGCAACAGGTGTTGTAGAGATTAGTCAGATAAATAAACGATGTGTTTAGTGTTCGTTCTTGTGCACAATTCTGTTAAAATGAATAACTCTAATAAGTGCCTGGCAGGCATCTTTCAGCATTTGGGTAGTGTGCCAGAAGCACAACGTTCTGGTAGAGGATAGATTCTTTCAAATCCAGGTGATGAATTCTCTTTTTTCTTTTTATTCTTTGAAAGAATTAACTGTTGCTGTGCCATTTGCCCTTTAGAAGTCTGAAAAACAGCAGAAGTTCTTCTGCAGCCTTTTCCACGATAACTGGAGAACCTTGCAGTTGTGGAGATATTTAGATATTATTTATCTAAACCCCTTTAGGTGGGTTTAAATAATATCTTTTTGAATGGAAGATACATTCACAAGAGTGTCTGTGTTGTCAGAGGTACAATAGTTGTAGTATTTTACCCTGCCGTTATTAGGGGATGAGTTTGTGATCATGATGATATGTATATGTCACCTGTCTCATTGAAGGTGAGCTGCAGACACTCACAATCTGTGAGGATACACTGTGTGTACGGCTGAGAATTTTTTACTTCTACAGGATTCAGTATTAAGGACTTTTTCCTGTCTTTTAGTAGGTGATTAACATAAAACTTTACTTTGATTGATAAATATTTTATTGAAGGAAGAGGATATAATTTTCAACATCCCTTTAGTAGGAAAATATTAATGTAGCCTCTCTTCTCTATTTTATGCCTCTGCTACCATGAATGGTTCCCCCTTCTCCCGTTTATACTCACTTCACGTGGCTAAAGAAATGAGGATTGGCATTGATGGTTCGTGATTAAATTACTCTGTGATTATTGAAACTTCGAAGGAGGGGTGGCAGCTCATGTCAATGTACTTTATAGCTGTATTTCATAGCATATAATGCCACATCTCTAATGTTAATATTCAACTAGCACTTTGTAGCACCCAGCCTTTCAAGTTCTTCACAACAGAATTACTTCGATTTCATTTAATGAATATATTTCACTAGCCTTTGAGGTATACGTTTTAGTGTACTGTCTTAAGTCATTGAATATTGTGAGTTTCTTGTCCTTTTATCTTACATTTTTTAATTGTTGTTGACACAAAGATTGAGTTTATTAAAAAAAGTTTACTCTTGTGAGCCCCACACTTAAGCGAGGAAAAAACATTTTTTTTTTCTAGCATTTGACATTCTGAGGTCATTTAGGAGACTTTTGATTCTGAATGTTTGTGTGTATGTGCAAGCATGGATGAGCACTCTGTCTTAACTGAGTTTTTAACTGAAATCATCACTTAATCCTGAACTTAGAAACAAGCTTTTTAAAACATACAGGTCGTTCTCAAAAACAGCATTGTGTTTGGGTACGGAAAAGGTGTTTCTATTATGCCAGGTTTTTGGTAGTGATTTTGTGGTCTGAATTTAAGATTCTTATGGAAGAAAGAGGAAAACGTGAGCAGTTGTTTTTTTGTTGTTGTATTGGTGGTGGTGTAAGTATTTGTATATTTGTAAGTATTTTTCATGGAAATTTTCTTTTGTTACAGTTAATGTTAATTAGAGGTTTTATATATGTATTTCTGATAATGTCATATGGTTTGCAGAAGTTAACTAAGGTGCTGCTTTCATCCTGAGCCCTGAAAGCCTGACGTACTGTGTGGGGTGTCTCCTTTTTGTTTCCCTTTGAAGGAGGAATGGGCGCTATGCTCACAGGAGAAAGGCAACAATACATTTTTCTGTGGGAAGGAGATACTCCTAAATGGAAATCTTCATGTCTCTTTCCACCTCTTACCTGTTTAGAATGGGAGCTCTGTGAAGAAGAGGCTGCTGTTTGTCATACGCATGGGTGTCACCTTGTGCAGCCAGAGCCTTGCTCCTCACAGCTCCCAGGCACAGGTGGGATCTTTATACAGCAAAACCTCATTGCTGTTTTTCAAAGTGTTTGACCAAAATGTGTTGATATCAAAAGAGATGGTTCAATTCAGTGATCACACCAGACTCACTGTCTGAAACCATTTAAAAAAAAAGAGAGAGAGTCTGTTTCAGAGGCTTAAGATGCCATATGGAATAGTTAAAGTATTATTTTATTTTATTTTTTCAGCAGGGAGGGTAACTGAGCATTGGAACAATTCATTGTGGGAAATGAAGTCTTTAATTCAAGAGTTGATATCTGAGCAAAAGATACATTCCTTTCCAAACAAAAACTATGATACAGGTACAGAAATTTGTGAAGAATAAGCTGTGGACTGAAGAAGTGGAAAGTCAGGCATGGGCAGTCCTAGTGCCACCATCAGTACACATGAGTACAGCTCTTGGTTGTTTCTCTAAAAGGCTGATTTGAAGTTTCCACAGCTTGTGCTTCCCACCATACTCTGTCCAGAAATCCAAATACCCTCCAGTGAAACTCAGAAGTCATGGGAGGCTTGTGACAGCCATTTAATGCAACAATAGTTTTTTGGTTCCTTTAGTGCAGATGCAGCGTATGGTGCAATGTTTGTTATGAACACATCCCAAGGAAATGCTAACTCTCTGTAACACTGCGTGAATTTGGGATGAGTTCGGGTAGGTTTTGTTTCATTTAGTTATTACACTTGGCAGGGGAACAGGCTAATCCTGTAGCTCTTTGTCCCCAATAATATTATGTAAAATACAGCTGGTTGATAATATTAATATTAATATTAATATTATGTTATATATAATATACATAATATATTATATTTAGATTATATTAACGTGTGGAGCACCTAGCCATAGGAGGCCACTGTATATGTACTATTTAAGTTTCAGCCCAGATTGGTAACTTGACCTTTAATACAGTGAGCGAAAGGCCTACAGACCAGCCTAATGGAGAGGGGAGATGCATGTTTCTGTCACTTCAGATGCTTTTATTCATGCAAGCTGGAGTGGCTTTCAGTATATTTCAGTTGTGTAACTGGAAATTTTGCAAATTGGCATGCTGTTGGAATGACTGGCTAATGAGGTGAAAATAAAATCTGGCCAAATATTCATGTATTAATTTATTTTCTGCTTGCAGCTAAAAGCTCCCCATCTATTCCTTACTATTTATATAACCTATCCATGTCTTAGGCAGCTCAATGAGAGTAAAGTGCCGTAGAGGCACAAGCTATCAAACTGATAATGCAAATTGGCAGAGGATACATCATATGATGACATGGTCATTATGGGACTTGGGGCTTGACTTAATTCAGATAAAAATCATAAATATCCATGGATTTGTTGAAGGCTAGAATTGGGGACTGCAGTGTGCCTTAGACCTGTGCAGCCTTTCTTGTTTTAAGCATATCTTATTGCTAAGCATAATATATTCTGGAAACGGAAATCTGTATGTGGATTAGACAGCAGACTAGTACAATGCAATGAATCCAGTGGAGAATTTATAAAGGATTTCATGCTGATTGCAGAATCTGAAGGGCATTTTATGGAATTTGGCTCTGGTTTGTGTAGTTTGTACAATTATTGGTATGTTAAACACAGTGTTCTTGCTTTAGCACAGTATAATCTATTTTTTAAATGTTTGGTTGCATATACTTATGTATCTCTTACATATCATTTTCTCTCCTTTCTTGCCTAGCAAAATTAATTTATTTGAACTAGAGCAAAAATACTGGCAGATTATTTTTCTGGTACACGATTCGAGCTATTTTAAAGGGAAACATAATTTTCCTCAGACCCTTATGAAAATACTTAAAGACATAAATGAGAAAAGAACCTTCCAGCTAGCCAAGCTGTGACAAGCATTGATTCGTTTAGTTACAGTTAGCCTCTGTAAGCTATATGGGTACAACTGATGCCACTTCAAAATTGTATCTGAGATGAGCTTGGTAACCCATCCTCCTATAATATGTTCAAATAGCAAAATATTTTTCCCTACCAGATAATGTGCAGCCTAAACCTAAGACAATCAAACATCTTGGCATCTTCTGGTATACCAGGCTTTCAACCTGGGTGTGCCCACATCCTGTATCTGCTGTATCAGTGGGGCATACCCTTTATAAGAGATATCAGCCAACACAGCCAGCATTGGGTTCTAGAGTCCTTACTTGAGGCAGTGAGTAGGACTCCGAGAAATTAGCTTTTATTGAAACTTCAAAGGTGTTACATTTCAGAAAGAAGAGAGAGTTAGTCTCTGTTCTAAATTTGTGATCAGAAATATGCATTACAGTGAAACTACTGGCTCAGGTGCATGTTAATGTTCGAAAATAAGCATATTTTCAAATGACAGTACCCTTCCCCAACACATACTAGGAAACTGAGAGACAAGAACAGAAAGAAGCTGATCTGCATTTATCTGTCAAAAATTGGTAGAAGTCTTTAATTTATTCTTCCAGATCAAGAAAGATTAAGGAGAAGAATCCCTATGAAAACTGCACATGTCACCACCCAACCCCCCAGCAATTATCTTCATTACAGTAATTTTATTTAAAATTGTTTTCATTGTTTCCAGAATGCTGTAGTGAGTCAATCATAGATGCAGTAACTATTTCAGAACTAATTCTCAGTGTCTCACAAGCCTCGACTTTAGGGATTTTACAATGAAACAACCTGGTTGTAGCTGCATCTAAACTGATTGTACCAGTAATGGGCTTAGGGCTGCAGCAAACGGCTTGCTGAGTCACCCTGTACTCTCCTTACAAAGGAGACATGGAAAGCATGCTCTAAAGGCTAATAAAAGTTGCAGTGAGAACATTGCATGCACAGAATGAATGACTTCATAAACAGCCTTGTAGTGCAACTGGAGTTTCCCGGCCATATAATGAACACTTAGCAAACCTTTTTTGAAGTTGAGAATGTGTTTTGGTGCTCTAGCACCTTGGGTAGAGTGCCATAGCATAAAATTATATTTCTCCTGAAGCTACTAGTCCTACAAGTCATTTCAGTACCAAAATGAGCAGTCTCCATCAATCTCACTATCCTTTTCATAGCATAATTTACTTTCACTGTTCACTTTACGTTTACAAGTCCCCAGAGCTGATCAGTTCCTCTGGCTTGGCTGGTGCTAATGAGATGTACCACAAGGGAAATGGTAGAAATCAGTTTGTGAAAACTGAATTTAAGGAAATTGTACTGCATAGCGTAGGAAAATGCAGAGAATTTGTCAGTATGATTGCCTTCTTTGTGTCTTAAAAGAGCACCTAGCTTGCCATCAGCCAGCGTTATAACTTGTTGAATCATCTCGGTGGTAATGACGTCAACAGTAGATCACACAGGGAATTATAAATCTTTCTGTAAAGCTGGAGTCCTGCTTGCCTTTTTGATGGAATGATGTAGAAGCAAGGAAAGAAACATCAATTTGTAATCCTCTGATTTTGAGCAGTTACAATTGGTAAGTCAATGAAAGTATTTAAAGTGAAAAGCGGATGTGAATTACTAAGAGAAGGTAATTAGCAACATTTTGATAACTAGCAGTATTAGAGATGCAGCATGACATTGATGGGGATTATAGTGTTTGGCTACAGAACTCAAAGGAGGGGATTTATTAACATCAGACAAAAATAGTAAGAACACGAGCATGGGGAGCACAGAGAAGGAACCTGAGGAAGAAGAGACATTGAGTAGGCAATGCACAGGAAGATGAGCTGTTGGTGCAAGAGGGAATAAGGAGATGGTGAGAAGTTGTTTTTTGACTGTGAGCTGGCCTGAGGGCTTTGGGTGAAGTGTAAGTGGGAAGGGGGAAATGGTGTGTGAGGCTGCAGGCTGGAAGTTAAGAGGCAGTTTTAGCTAAGGGAGGTGCAAAAATCACAAGTAGTGCAAGGAAGAGAAAACAGATGGTGTGGGAGAAAGATGATGACGACTGGAAAAGGGCACGGAAGAGTAGCTGCTGAAGGAAATCATGTACTGGTGTTTTTCCTGGCTTTGAGTGAACTTGGCTTGGAAATGGTAGAACTGCTGCCAACCACGCTTTTTCAGATCTTCCTCTCTGCAGGAAACACAATGCAAAAGTTTGTGACTGACCCGTATCTTCTTTGCTGTCATTATTTGGAAGTCAATAACTAAAACAAAACAACAATAAAACTGGAAAAACAAACAAACAAAACAAAAACATTCGCTTTTAGGTAAAAAAATTGGTGGCTGTCATTTCTTAAGGAAAAGAATGCAAACCCTGCAGTGGCCTCTCAGGGGTGAAATGCCTCTTATAAATGCACAGAAGTGTCTTGGCTTGTCATAAAAAAAAAGCTGAGTTTGGTGGTAGCTGTTTTGTTTTTCAACCTTGCTGACCTGTAAATGGTCAGGTCCAAGCCTGTAGCTCAACAGAGTCATGGGAACAAGATTTCACTCACAGGGTACCTTGTTACAAACACATTGCTGTATGGAAATAGGATTTTTCATCCCTTTTCTCTAGCAGAAGCTCATTTTTTTTCTTCTGCCAAGTAAGAGTAGGACTACTCAGGGAAGGAATATCTAGTATTTACTGAATGAAGTAAAATTTATCCATATTATTTAATCTCAGGGACAGTTGAAATATTTTCATTCAGTTAAGCTACTATCATGGCATTTTCTCTAATTCATGTCTTATACAGTCTTCCAAATTACTAATGATAACTATCTAAATACCTTCACTTGTTTCTAACACAGTTAAACCACCCCGGATGGAGAGATGATTTACTTGTTCAAGAAAGAAAAAAAAAGTTTCATTTTCTTCTAGTTCTCTAATTGTTACAGTGCATACAGATAAAATGCTGCTTTCATACCTATCTCTGGTGAATTCTCTCTCAAATTCTTGGTGTCGTCGTTATAAAGCTACTTGTAAATAACAATGAATCACTAGATTTGGCTAGCTGTGTTATTTGCAGTGGATCATGATAATGTTGTTATTACGTTAGGTCTATCCTCACATCATTGCTTCGGTAAATCTTTGTCACAGTATCTGATGCTATAGTCTTCAATAGCACTGTCAAATAACTAAAGACAGAGAAGTCATCTCTAGATCTCAATGACTTAGATGGTTTGATTGCTAGCCCCAATAGTAACAAAAGCTTCAGTCTCTTTTATTCATCTGCAAAATCTCTTTCCAAACCCTATATAAAAGAGAAAATCCTAGTGAGTACTTCTCAGTGATGACTAGACATCTGATTGTTTTAAAATTAAATTTAAATGTTTTACATAAAGTGCATTGGCAAATAAGGATTCTCAAATTATTGTTTTTAGGATCTGATTTTAAATATCTAATTTTGACAGGAATGTTTTTAGTTAAAACAAATCCAAACTTCGCTGCCAATGGTTTTGTTAGTATTTTGTACTTATTATGAATCAGTGAAATAAGCTCATAATTGTTGCTGTTTCCAGTATCTGTTCCTGGCTTCTAAATAAAGAGATCTAATAAGATTCCTAAGAGCTCCTGGCAAGTTATCATTCACAGAGACTGCGCTATGTAGTGTGGTGCATGGAAGATTTGAGCCAAATTATTTTTGCTTTAACCTGAGTTAATGTCAGTTACTGTAGCATAAGGTAATACAATTAAAATCTAACTGCTTGTTTAAGAAATGCCAGCGTATTACTGTTCTAAGCATAAGTTACTGCTGTGGCTTCTGCTACATCAACTGACCTTTCAAAAATTCCATTTTATATAGTGGTTGGGAAAGCCCTCTAGTAGAAATACTGTCCGTCGGGATACTGCTAGGAAGATTAATTACCACAGAGCACAGATATCTTAACTGCAAGCATTAATTATTAATAGACAAAATATTAGCTATTTTGCTATTTCAAAACATGTCATCCAAACTTCTTGCATTTTAAGGATTTAATGATGATGAATTCCACCAACACCATGTGATGAATCAGCACTCACTGAACACTCCCAATTTCTGCTTTTACTTTAATGTACATTTGAAGCAGAAATACCCCTTCTTGAGATCATAAGATATGATCAACAGTAACAAAAGTGCTCTTGTGAAGACTTACAACGAGGAATCTTTGAGAGGTGAAGTTACATTCACAAATGTGACAAAAACTCATCATAAGCCTGGGTCTACACATAGAGTTGCGTGATATAATGTGATTGTCCTTTGGCTTTGATACTTAAGCAGTACCTGGGACCTCTGAATATTGTTTCCTTCAGAGGAAAAGTCATTAACTCAAGCCTGTTGCTTAATAGACATTCTTTTTTTGTTTTCTTAAAAGTACTAATTTTTATAAACCAGGACAGAGAAATGAAAATTAGCATGCGGTATGTAAGGCTAACAGATCTTTCATTTCTCCAGTTAGTGTCTCAGTTTTCTCTGATCATCATGATGGTTCTTCATGGCTCCCTGTATCTTCAGTTCCTGATACACATGCAAGCTATAACAAGCTTTCACACCTGGAAGGAGTTTCCTTATTTCTCACCTGGCTTTGCCATGTAGTAGACACTTGTTATGGAATGGGGGTGCTAGACCCCTTTTCTCTATGTGACACATGCATTTTCACAGGGTTTTTTTGTTTGTTTTTCTTAGGATAACCCCCTAAGGATGAGAATTGTTTCATCTAACTACACCAGAGTTGACTACTGGGACTGCCTTGTATAATCCGTGGAGGGAAGTGCCTGCTTCGCTCCACTAACTGTGAAGAAAGTTTATACAGGTATGTCAGGTATGTTTTCCCACCATATAGACCTCTAAGATCAGCTCTTGTGGCCTCCCTATGGTACTGAAAGGTCTTTGGCTTAGAGTCACTAGGGGGCAGGCATTGCCACCTTCCAACCCAGCTATGACTGCTAAAACCTTGCTGTCCTAGTCTCTTTCCTGCCTGACTGTTGTGAGATTTCAGCACTGTTCCAATCCCATAGAGGTTCCTGCCTGTAGCATTGGGACAAACTTCATACCAGCCAGCTTTGTTGTTATTATTATTATTATTATTTTATTTTTTTTCCTGATACTGGATTCTAGCAGTATTTGAATGCTTCTGTCCTCTTGCCCCTCTCAAGCTCTAGCAATGTTATTCTTCATCTTCTTATACTTCAGTGTGATACCTGGAGAAGAACCTGTGGTTGCCTTACTCAAACCTGACCATGACCAACTGGGGTGTCTGTTGCGTTGGTCCACCAATGTTAATTATAGAATCATCTAGGCTGGAAAAGACATTCAAGATCCATCAGGTCCAAATGTCAATGTGACCTAACAAGTCCCACCACTAAACCATGTCCCTTAGTGCCATGTCCTCAAGTCTCATAAGTACCTCCAGGGATGGGGATTCCACCACCTCCCTGGGCAGCCTATTCAATGCAAATAATCCTTTCTGTGAAGAAATTCTTCCCAATAATCAACCCAAACCTTCCCTGGCACAACTTGAGGCCATTGCCTCTTGTCCTATTGTTTGTCACCTGAGAAAAAGAGGGCCAATGCATTAATGTGATGCATCAGGTGGATTTCCTTCGCTGGTGAGCAGTTCATGAAGGACTGAACAAAACAGTGACGCCTCCTTTTCCCAGCACCATTATCAGCCTCTTAGCCACTTTATTACTGTATGCATATTCAGATGTTCCAAAGGCACTTCCCCTGAATGCTTTTTAAGCCTTGAGTCAGTGGAACAGGTCACTGGTTGTCCCTTATGCATAATCCCTAACCCTGCACACTATCTTTTTATTCTTCATTTTGCCTATCTTGTAAATCAATGCATCTAGGCCAAAACAATCAGTCAGTGACTGACAGTCTGTCTACATTAGCCCTTCCTAATTTTTGGTTCCTATAAGGAAAATGCAAAAACTGCAGCCTTATTGCCCTCTGAAGCAACCTCAAAACACTTATTTGAAGACCTGCTTTTTTACTCATTGAATTCAGATAAGGATTTTATATTTGTGTTGACTTGTGTTGTCTCCTGGAAAAGGCCCTAGACTGTTACAGCACTGTTTTGTGGGTTTTCTGGGAGGCATGGGGCTGCAGTTGAGAGACTGGGGAGTTGGCTAGAAGTGTGCCAGTCAGTGTTTTAGTTCAGTTGGGATAAATGCTTTGCAAAGTGAATGTATAAGGTTATTATAATACCAAGCAGGTGGTTGAATGAATCTTTCCTGGTAGGCTGCGGAATCATACTGTCAGGGCTGCTGTTTTTGTTTCATTCCCTTGGGAAGAGGAGGAGAGGTTGGAGGTGCCCTATTATGCCTGTACTTTGTAGATGTCACTACTGTTGCTTCCTTGTATCCTGAGAGAAAAGGATCCTGAAAACTGCTGTTTTGTTTCCATTAACATGGCTGATGCACCCTACATTTTCCCTAACCTGTAACCTGATGGAATGACTAAACAAAAGGTAGTTTGAATTCTTTCTTTCATAAACTCTTGAATTTCAGGAGGGCCGGTGTATTTTTGTGTCAGAAGCGGTGACGGATCTCAAATCTCTGTAGGAATAGTATTTCATGGGCCATGTGGTTTGCAAAACAGCTGCCAATAAAAAGCCTTATTGTATGTATGTGACCTGCACACGTAACAAGAGACTCTGTTAACGAATTTTTACAGCCCAAACAGACAAAGGACGGGAGAAGAAATAGAGGCACAAAGTGTATTCTGTGACCAAGATCTCCCAGAATCTCTGGAAGAGCCAGGACATCTAGGCTCCATGTTAGTAATCTGACTCTGAAATTCTTATTTATTTGCAGAAAAATCCTTGGGGAAAGAAAAAATGCAAGTCACAGCCGTAACTTGCCTGGCAAGCACACTTCTTGTTCTCCTACAGAAAAGGTAAAATGTTCAGAAAGAGCTTTCTTGGCACTGCATTTTGTGGATTAACCTTGTCTGGGTGTGCTGTTATTGGTGTAAGCAGGGACTCTGTTCATGAAAAAGTGATGTTTGTTTTGTATATTGCTTTGAAAATCACTTTGCAATGCGGCAAAGGGAAAACAGCAAAGTGATAGAAATGGTAAGGTACCACTAGCTAAATATAATGATTCTCTAGCACCATAAAATCGTAAAGCAAAGGTGCTAAAATTAGATGGAATCTCCTGAGGTTATTTTATCCTTATCTCTGAAGCAATCTCCACTATATCATTTCCCTAATTGCTTCTTTTGACAGAAGATGACAGCCTCTGTGTATTCTAGTATAAGGAGTTTTTCTGTCCTCGGTATGGATCTAGATTTTATTTCTTCCAGCTCAACAGAGATTACCCAAAGGAAAATGGGATAGGACAGAATTTTGGTTATCAGCCCTTCGTTATTGGCGAGGGAAGGAGTGGTATGTTCCAGCAAATTAAGATTGGCTGAAGCCTGGAAAGGTGAATAGCGTTTCTGTAGCAGAAAAAAATGCTCTGTGCCTTGTGTGTTTACGATCCCAGCAGTAACTGCTGAGTCTGCAAGCATCAATTATTTCATTGCCAAGCATAATTACCAAACTGAGCAAGAATTGGTTGGTCTGGACCTTTTTTCAGCAAATGAGTTTGCAGTTTATTTTGATCCTTTATTTAGAAATTGCTCATTTAAAAAAAATAAAAAAATATAAAAAAAAAAAATAAAAAGCACATTTTTCTGCAATTAGGATTCCTTCCTTCCAGAGCTGGAAGCTCCTGTGTTTAAGAGAACAACATCCTTAAGATCTTTATAAATTAATACCCTAGAAGAGGCAATAAAGTGCTCTCTCCGGTGTTAGCAGATAACACCGATGCAGGATGATTGATGGTAGGACTGTATTTCAGAAGCTAGACAGGCTGGAGAAACAGGCTAATGAGAACCTCACAGAATTCAACAAGAACAAAGGCAAAGTCCTGTCCCTTGAAGGGACTAACTTCCCGTGACAGCACAGGCTGGGAGCAGCTCTGGTGTAAAGGAGTTGGGGTTGCATATAGGCAGCAAACTAAAAATGAGCCATCAGTGTGCCCTGGCAGCCGGGAAGGCCAACAACATCCATTTGGGGCTGTATGAATGGTAACACAGCCAGTAGATTGCCCGCAGGGATTATTCCCCCTTTATTGAGCTTTGTTAGTCCACAACTGAGGTACCATTATCTGTTTTGGGCCCTCCAACACAAAAAAAGACACTGACAAAGTGGACCAGTCTCAGAAGAGGGCCATCAGAGGCTTGGGGAACTTTTGTTTAGAATGAAGAAGAGGGCTCTAGAGAATGTGGAGCCTGGTTCCTCACAGTGGTGCGATGTTGATAGACAAAAGCAACAAAAGTAACAGAGGGTTCAGCTGGATGGAAGGAAATGTTCTTTTCATGGTGCAGTTAACAATGGATCAGGCTGCCCAGTGACACTGTGCAGTCTCCATGCTTTGAAGTTGTCAAGACCTGTTTGGATAGCACGGATTGACCTCATAGCTGCCCCTGCTCTGAGCAGGAGATTGGACTGAATGACCTCCTTAGGTCCCATCCAACCAATTATTGTATGATTCTGTGATACATTTTGGCATTGACCTTATTAGAAAAGACTCTGTGCACCTACTTGAAACATACTTAACAGAAAATGGAGTCAGGGTTTCTTTCATCGATGAGTGGGCCTTTACTGGAAAAGAGGAGCGTGCAGTGCCTTCTGCAGTTGGTTCTCTGAATATGAATAATCTTGATGTAAACTTTTTGCTTGAATCTGATCCAAATGCAGTGAAATATTATGATATTATTGGCATTTTCTTATCGGGCATTTCAGGTTTTAAAAAGCTAGTTGAGAAAAAAATATATATTGCTAAATATCAGATCATCATCTCTAATTTTAAGAAATGAAAACCTTTTGAGAGAATGATTGCAAGTCCCACAGAAATGATTGTTCAAATCATTCCCATTTGTCATAAAATGAGGTGGCTATTGATAGCAGAACTCCATCGAGCCGAAGAGATAATGGACTATAACAGAGAAGGTCTAAGCGATTATGCTAGGTGATAGGGCTTAATCAGGAAGTGCGTGCTAACACCAGTAGACATGACTAGAGCACACGACAAACTCGTATCTGGCCGAGGGGAAAAGAAAGTAGAGGGTGCTCCTATTGCATCTAAATGGACTTTAGAATTCATGACATGCAAAGGTTTCCTCCACG
The DNA here is from genome assembly GCA_011076525.1 of Nettapus auritus. NCBI lineage: Eukaryota > Metazoa > Chordata > Aves > Anseriformes > Anatidae > Nettapus > Nettapus auritus. The sequence continues at coordinate 89,496,683 of CM021766.1, read as the reverse complement.
ATGGGAAAATACTTTCCTGAGATTTGTATCATGCAAAGCCTGATAGTCTTTGAGAATAGACAGCTGTACTGAGAGAAATACGATTTTCATCTTTTCCTTGTGAGTTTGAATTTGGTCCTGAGAAGAACCATGTGGAGTTCAGGGGAAGGTCAGCAAGTGAAGGTGAGGCATAAGCAGCACTGAGCACATGATATAATTAGCTCAATTTAACATCTGTAGTTTTTTACATCTTCAAGAATTATCTTAATTTAAGCAAATATAAGCAATGGCTTAAATATTCTTTAGTCCTAACCAGATTTTAGATAGGGAAAGTAAGTTTCAAAACATTAGCTAATTTTTGTTGTAGTATCAATACATCCTCTTTGTACTGATCTAGCAAGAAGTTACATGGCTATTGTACAAATTCATGTTTAAAATGCATGTGTGACTTCAGAGCCATTAGACTTATAATTTTTCAACTTTCAATGCAAATAAAGTTTCATGAAATCCAGGAAAACATAGGATAGCTAGAGCTGCATTTTAATCCTTTTGTCAAGTGTTAAATTTCAAATGTATTCCAGGCATGTTTGCTTTAGAATGGCTTGACTTTCTGTTGATGCTAGATGAGTTAGATGTAAATCACTCTATTTTCCACTTATATCCCTAGAAACATAGCATAACGTGGCAAAAGAGCTGTTCCTAACATGTCCCCTTCCAAACTAGAAGAAAATATTTTGATAAATAATAGCATCATCCATGCTTATATGCAGACTTAGATTTCTCTTGTCAGTGGGTTCTTGCTCTTCTCAGGGAGAAAAATAGGAAGATGCACCACAGTTTTTGCACATTTGAAGTTCTCCTCTAAAGCCCATTGAAGGCAATGATGGACTTTGTGCTGATTTAAATGGCTATATATCAAACCAACATTGGTGTCTTGGAATGAGGTGTCGTGAGATGGAGTTGTTTGTTGTGCTGAGAAGTTTAATCAAGTTTAAACTCTAAACCAAGAGCAGAACTGATAGGTAAGCCAGATTTTTTCCCTACAAGGAACTTTGAATGAAATAGGTGGGTTTGGGGATTCCCAAGGAAAGCATTGACATGATTCAGCATAGAAACAGTTAATCTCACCTTAAACTGTGAATTAAAAACTGAAGAGAAAAACTAAAAGAAACAAAATTAAGTAAAAATGTGATGGTGGCTGGAATTATGGTTTTAGGTGGGAAAATTTTTTCAGAAGGATGTGGACAAGTCCTAACGGACTGGCAAATATATGCAATTCTCACTTGCCATCTTTTGTTACTTAAAAAGATCTAATAAAGTAGTAATAAAAATATTGATGGTTTAGGATATTTTGTGGTGTATTATGGAGCTACTCATCCTCACAGGGCTGTGTTCTAGCAAATGTGTGGTGCAAATTGAAACTCAGAGCAGGGAAAGAATGGCAGAATCCTAGCAGAAAGGTCAACCAGTCTCTAACAGGCTATAAATAAGAGTTAAATCCGCGATTCTGACTTTTGAATCCGTTCATGTTCACAGAAATATTTCTACAGATACTGGCACTCACATTCATGTTGCCTGACACGTTTTAAGCACTGCAATGTTAGGGACACAGACACCGGTGAAATCAGGGTGCACGTGTTAGCTCGTGAGACTTGAGATTAGGGAGGTGGATATATTAAAGAACCTTACAACTCTCAGCTCTGCCTGTTAATAAAATACCTGAGCGGAAAGGCCAGCTGTCATGGAAGAGTCCACATCTATGCTGATAAACGGGCTTAGCCTTCACACCAAGGTGGCTGCACACAAATCAGTTGCTCTAACTCCCAAAGCGTGCCAAGGAGTGTTACCACAACCTACTAATACAGATGTTCATCTTACTAGTACTGTTTGTTTACAACATCTTTCTGTGATCCCAATCTCTCATTTCAGTACAACTGTTGACCAAGCTGAATGCTGAGGTCAAATCCTTTCTCATTTCGTACACTGATTTGGCTGCTTTTAACTAGAGTTACACCAGGATTTATTGCCTTGCAATAAACTACACTGGGTGTAGTTTTCAGGGAAATTTGTTGTGTTGTGTTACTGTGTGACAATGCCATTTTAATTAGTATTGACTTTTATTCAATTATGCTTACTTTTTTCCCTTCAACAGCAATGAATTTAAGGGTGGAGGGGATCCCCGTGAGAGAATCATTAACATTTATAACTTACAGAGGCAAAATAGAAAGAGACAAAATGAACCTTACAAAACTGATTAAAGAAACTCTTTTCCTGTGGCTTCCCTGCTTATTCCTTTTCCTATATTAGGACTTCAGTAGTAGTAGTAGTAGTAATTGCTTAATTTGATCAAGTTAAATTCTCTGCTTATTTGATTTGGAATAATTAAAAATTACTACCCCTTTTTTTCCTGAAAAGTACCAGTAATTTAGGAATCTTCTGGCTACTGATAGATTTTGTAACAGCCAAGTGATTCTTTGGACCTGAGGAACGTTTCTGACCTGGTTCTGCAAGTCAGAAATCGCTTTGAAAATACAGGTATCATAACGAGATGCTTAAGAGATATGGTTGAAAAAATGTTGATAGCCTGCTATAAATATTCATGGATACTGAAAATTCAACCACAGATTTAACTTCTGAGGTAAATATTAAAGGTAGATTTTATAGAGTCATCATAATGAATTCCTGTTTGTTTACCTGTCCGGTGTTGGATTGCATCAGAATAAATACATGGTAACTCCAGAAAAGGTGAAAGAGTGGGGTGATTTCAGGTGCACACCGATGCACCTTGGAACAGAATTAGGAGTCCCAGGGCCTACTTTGAACTGGTACAAAGCGGGATGTGTTGAGAACTGTCTTGCATAGGCTTAGACTGCCTGAAGCCCCTCTCTGACCAGTGGAAGAGAAAATTCCCACTGTAATTCTGCCTTCTACATCACTGCCTTTGTCCTCATCTTGTCTGTGGTCTGCATTTTTAAATTCTGTGAAGTGCAAAGTGATGCGTGCCTGAGAATACGCCTGTGGAAATGTGGTGTACAGCACCAAAGGGTTTGAGTGCATCCATTGGGCAGTGGTGCATACATCAGAGAAAGGGGAGGCTGAGAACTTAAGGCTAATTGGTTACTCTGCCTCCCCCGTGCTCTCTGTTGACAGGCAGCTCTGCTGTAGCAATAAGAACAAATAAAAAGGTCTGGACTTGTTGCCCGAAGTATCAGAGGTGCTGCTGGTTACCTGTTCAGCTGTAGGCAGCCAGACCTTCACCTGGCTAGACACCAAGAGAGTCACTGCCTGGGCACCAAGCAGCCTACGAAAATTTCTGATTTTTTGTGTGTCTTTTCAGGACACAGTTGTCACTTCAGCTCTCATCAGCTGTCTCAAGATGCTTTTTACTCCCCGGGTCTCAGCAGTGTGATCCTTGGAGGAGGAGGTGTTTGTCTGCTGGAGAGAAATAGTAGGCTGTGCTGTTAGATGACTTCAGCATATAACTGTGCCAGGCACGGTGACAAAGAAAAGATGAATTGCTTTATATGTTGTGTCTCTTCTATCAAAATCTTTCTTTCTGTGTCCACTTTCCGTGATAAAATGGAACTAGAAAGATGTAAAACAGCGAAACTGCATTCCAGGCATCTTCAACTCCATGAACTCCAGATTGGAAAAGCAGGAGCACAACTCCTCTTAATCATGCTGAATGCTGCTCAGCCTGTTGGTTTCTGCCCCATGTAGGAGTGAAGTCCCCCTGCTTTCCACTGGGGATGAAAAGATAATAGTGCTAAGTGCAGGTGGAATGCTCTGCGGCGTGAGCTGGGAGACCACCCTATGGTCAGCACAGCAGGGGTGGACATGACATCTCCCAGAGAAACCATAAAGGCATTTATAGGGTAAAGTCTAAAGAGCACGAGATGGGAGACTGTTCCCTGTGACATTTGTCAGCTACTCAGCAAAGAGACCCACCCTCGAGAGAAGCACTTGTACCCTAGGACCCTTGCCCTTATTTTAGGGCAAGAGGCAGGATGGGAAAAGGAAAAAGCCTACCTGCAAAGGAAAAGTTATAGGTATGGGGAAGAGTAAAGATGTTTCTCGAGAAGGAGAACAGAATTTGAGCTCCTTATTAGGGGAAGACTTGGAATGTGTCAGTCACACCGTGAAGATGCAGAGTCTCCAGCTGCAAAGTGTACTTCAGTAGAGTGCTCTCCAAGAGACCCTTGGTTTATCTCACCAAACTCGAGAAATATTAATAGACTAGATGAGAGCAGACAGCCTGCCCTGGCAGGGAGATATCCTGATGGGTCTTGGGAATACTTAATGAATTGAGTCATTCTGCTTAGATGCCTGAAGCAGGAGCTTAGGCCATCCAGTCAGCGGAGCTGGAGCGGTCTGTGTGGTGTGGGGAACCCACCTCTGCTGTCAAATGATAAGCCATTCTCCTGTAAGAACTGATAAAACATTTTCCTGTAAGTGGATCATGATTAACAGCACTGCCTCTGCCTTAAGGGTGCATTCTCCATCCTGAGGATATTCTCCTCTCTTCCTCCAAAGGATGAATTCAGGTCCTAGACCTCACTCGAGCACATAGGAAGATGAGCCCAGGATGCATGTGGAGACTGAAAAGGGACCAAAAATGAATCAGCAGGTTCGGTTGGTGAAAAGGAGAGACAGGAAAAACAGGAAGCCTTAGTGAAGGTGGTGAAATTAGGACTGGAAGCCAGAAATAATATGGTATAGAATAGGTGTTGGAGTGGGGGTCTAATGCTTCACACTGATAAATTGTTCTCCTCCCTGCCTCCTTTTTTTCTTGATAGATTTGTTGGTTGTGATTACAAGTGAAAATGGACAATCCTGATCTGAATCCCACTTCCCAGACCAGAAAGTCTAGACTTTACACCCTCCGTGTAAGTTAGGTGTGTGAGGATAAACAGGGTGAGTTTTCCCTGCAGACTGTATAAAGGTGTAAGTAGTATACTGTAACTGTATAATAGCTATATAAAGATATAAATATAACTATATAAATATAACTATATAAAGATACAAATAGCAGCACTTGTAAGATCTTAGATTAGTTACATTCTCACCCCACCCCTCCAGTTCCCTCCTGGAGAGCTTTGTCTGAAGGCTTCCACAGGAGAGGCAGATATTACACAGATCCAACAGGATGGTTCTTGTGACCTCCTAAGTGTGAAATGCTGTCTTCAGGCTGGAGTCCAGCTTTCCTCAGTTAGCTGCGGGCATGTCGGTATCTCCAGCACACCGATGCAGAAAGATAGTAACAGGCAGCATCGCCACCCTGTCGTCCCCCCATGGCATGGGGTTTTCCTTGTGGAAATCTGGAATGACCTAGGCTGCAATGTGCAGGGGTGGTTGGGGGTGGATGAAAGGAAAATTGCCACATTTCCCATACATCACTGTCCCTTCCTGTGCCAACCACGTCATTATTTACCACATAAATAAATGGTAGATATCCAAGTGAAACCACAAGTCTCCTGCAACATTTGTGCTGTCATGCTAATTATTATTCATCACCACTCTGTCACCACCTCGAATCAGCTGCAGTGTTCCTGGTATCATTTCCATTTCTCTTCATATCAGGTGTGTGACATGGTACTGACAACCAGCTGCAACATACTTATTTTGGACTGCTTACAATTTCTGGCAGTTAGACCAGCTTAATACTGCAGTGGCACCACCTCACTGTGTTGTCAGAGAAACTAAACAGGTTTTGTTTTCTTGGTTTTTTTTTTTTTTTGTTTTTTTTTTTTTGTGGTGTTTGGGGTTTTTTTTTTTTTGGTTGGTTGGTTTGGTGTGTTGTTGTTTTTTTGTTTTGTTTTGTGTTTTGTTGTTGTTTGTTTGATTTTTTATTTTTATTTTTTTGAGTACTGAATAATTTGAACATGACATTGACAGTAAATTCAAATACTGTAATCTAGAGTTTATGCTATTACCTGCCACGTGTGTAGGACTGTTATCCATTTACTCAAAAAACTGTTTTGTTTCAGTCAAATGGCCTTACCAAGGAATGACTAGCATATGGAAAATACATGGCATTTTACCAGTTTGGAGATGTGCAGGAAAATCAAATCCACTCTTGCAAAACACCTCTCGCTTGTGTTTAGAAGAGAGAATGTGCTGAACTGGTTCCAGGAGCAACGCTTGGTGCTTAGGTGCTCTTGATCTCAGGACTTGATCTCATTGTTTAAACATGCAGGATGTTTGCAAAGCATCCTTTCTCATAGATGAGTACAATGAGTTTTGCCAAGGTGCAATGAAATGTGTGGTTTTAACTCCTGTGTAGCAGCTGAATTGCTGATTAGATCAGTGTTCAGCAGTCTCTGATCTTAATTCCTGTCTCTGATCACTAGATGACTTAATTTACTAATTTGTTAGTGTGCACAGAATAACTTATAAATAACATGTGCTGAACAACTTCTTGTTTGCTACAAATAATATTAATTAGCTAACAGTTTTGCCAGGAAAAAAAGTTCAGGACAGCATGCGTTTATCCTAGTACTCACGTCTCCTGACAAACAGCAGAGAGACAGATGGAGCCATTGGGGGACTGCGGATGGCAAATATTCCTCAGGGTGGCTTAGCTGCCCTGGCTTTGACTGAGGGGCTTATGTGTTTCTTGTCGAGTTTCACAGCCCTAGCACTCTTTGGAGAGACTTATACAAAAGGCAAAAGCTCAAAGGGAGCAGTCTGATGCCCCGGCTCCAGTGGCTGGATGGGAAAGGATGCAAGGAAGGGTGAACCTAACCAAGTGAAACTCTGGGTAACACAGATAAAAACACGCTCTTCCATGGATTCAAAATTCCTTCTGCCCTGCTTTTTGTTAAGCTAGGGAATCGTGTTTTATGTAGGACAGTCCAAATCAAGATGGGACGGTACACTATGAGGGGCTAGGTTTCTGCAATAGCTCTTAGTTCCCAGAAGAGATGGAGCTGAACCCCACCCTTCCCAGCTCTAGGCTGCACGCTTCCCTGTGCCTCGTGCCAGTTGGCATTCACTTTTCGGGCAGTGAGCTTTGCATTTTGTCACTGTGCTCTTTTAACCCCATAGTGGGCCAATTCACTGTCAGACTTTGCCCAAGGCAAGGTGTGGGGACATATGGCTGGGAATGGGATTGGTCCTTTCCATCAAGAGCGAGCTATTGCATCCCCTCAGCCAGCCCATGAAACCCACTCCGATTCCCTGGGCATGTTCACTGGCTGGAACTGTTCAAGGCTGAGGTCAGGCATTCATTTCTAGCCCCTTCCCACAGTTGTTTCTGTCCAGGTGAGCTTCTGCTCTTTGTAATCTGTTCCGCAATTGAAGTACTGCGTTTGAGCACAGCCAGCATTAAACTAGCTGGTTTTACTTGTAGTAGAGAACGAGTAACTCTCATGATTCATTAAGTACAGCAGTCATTGTGGGAACCTGGTGTAAATGGCAATGAGCAGCTGAAAAGGATGGGTAGAATAGGTTTTCAATCATCTCTGACTTCACCAGCAGTGCAGGCTTTTAATTTAAGGATGAGATTTTAAAATTTTGTGGCAGAACAATGACATCTCGGAACACTTTTTAAAATTCCTTGTGCTGTATTTCCTAGCTGGCCTGTGGAAATGCAACAAAAAATATTTATTATAATATTAAGCACTAAATAGGTGCCTATGTGCAGAGTTAGTTATTCATGTTGTGAGATTAAGACTATCAGTTCACACCTGTATTTACCAGCCAGACTTCTTGCTCATTCTCTGTAGGGTGGATAGAGTAACACATGCAATGTGAAATTTGTGTTTGGGACTGTTTTTTATCTTACACTGGAAAAATATAAATGAGTACTCCTACATCAGTCTATATTTTTATTATGTTGGCTGCCTTCTGCTGTCTGTTTGCTTACTTGTACTCTCGCAGATACCTTTCCTGACATGAAACTATCATGCTTTCTAGTGAGAGAGAGTAAAACAAATTCATATAATGGAAATTATATGAAATTAATTCATATTCCAACAACACAAATTAACACAATTCCATTAACACAAATTCCATAATGGAATACATTCTGGCTGCTCATGACCAGGTGATGTTAAAGAACCTCAGCCCATGTCTGTTGCTGAACGTCCCAGCTAATGTCCTGAGTAGATGTTGATATCATGGCTGTCCCTGGAACTAGAGAAGCCAGGAACAGAGAAATACAAAACTGAGGAGCTGAGGTCTTCAAGTGCTCTACTGATGATTCTAGCTCTGGAAGGGGAAGACTTCCAGAAATGGAACTGACTTAATTTCAGTGTATGCCTTCAAGACTGAAGGAACAGCAGTATTATTTTCACAAGGTGTTGAAGGGTATGACTAATTTTTTTTTTATTTTTTATTTTTGTCTTCAGCAAGTGTTGGCAGACAGATCTGTTAAGGTTTCCCAGAGACTTAAGGGAAATTGTAGGAAACAGTCTGGGTTCTCAGTGCTTTAAAGCTCTGAAGAAGGTACAAAGCTTGACTACACCACCCTTACCACTATTGGCACTTTGCCCAGTTGTGAGTCTAGGTTGGTGCTAATCAATAATAAATTCATGTATTTCATGTTTCACACTGTCAGCCACAATCATCCCACACCAAAAAAGTCATGTAAAATCATGAACTATTAAACAGCTTGGATTTTTTCCTCTCCTTTTCCAGGTCTGGCCAAATTTTCTGCAAGTGTAAGATGTAAAAAAATACTGTTATATTTTTGAATGAAAGATACTGTTCCCACCTGATACTGCAGTCTATAAGCCGAGACTTAAAATCACCTAGCCCTCAAGATCTGAAACAAAAGTCATGGTAGTGACTGGTAGTACACCTGGTAGTACAGTTTGACAAAATATAAAATAACTGCTAATTTCTACATCTCATGAGTTGTGTCAGGACTTTTGCCATGTACATCTCACACCACTAGTACAGCTGCCTGCACAGGAGGCCATGTTTATATCCCACTGGCAGGTTAAATGGGGGAATGGGATAAATCTGAGTGCTCAGTTTGAAGTGACGCATGCAATTAGGAAATTCTTAGTTTAGGTTCTTGAAAAATAACTTCCCATAAAGTGATATGGTGCTGCAGGGTCTGTATTTTTTTGGTGACTGGGGAAAAGAGGAAGCATCTTCCTAGACTCAAACAAATTTTCTCCATCTATTGCCTGTTAATATATAGGTGAGTGTGATTTCTAGTGCTGCTACACTGGCATATGCTAGAGAAAGTTCTAAAATAGTTTATTCTATCTGCATATCTGGAGCATATGGAGTAAAAGAGCAACCTTTCAGAAGTAGATGTATTACTGAACTTCATCTGGGGCTTTTAAAAATCAGTGAATTGTTTCTAAATGCTTGATTTTTGCAGATACCAGTGAGATAATATAAGAGATATTTGGACATAGTCTTGCTGCTTGGCTCAGATTAGTTCAGACATGGCCTTTCTTTAAGGAAGATAACGAAATCCTCATATGGAGATTTATTTGTTCATTTTTATTTTATGCCCTTCAGATTGAACTGATTCTTCTCTGGGGAACATTTGAAAGCCTGTTACAGTAGAGAAGTCTAGGTCCAATCTGAATTCCTTTCCGAGAGGAAAGAGTTTATACTTGGCTATCACAATCTTGTTCTTACAAAAAATGTATATCTAAATATATCTAAAAAGAAGATATTATTTTATTTGTTGAAAGTGGGCAGGTATTTCAGTCTTTGTGTAGTACGAGGTTGTCTGGCAACTTAAGGAAGCTGAGTTTGCCCCTTCTGCCCTATTTCCCCTTCTACACATGTAGTATTAGTTGTTTTAGCAGACAGGTAGACAGGAATCTGCTTGGTTTGTTGAGAGAAAGGAAGATACTAAGGTGTAAAAGTATGAGTAGAGAAGTACAAAGATCTCTTCCCACTTACCTGATGTTATTTGCAAAGTCTTGGGGGAAATACTGCACCATGTGATTTGGAGAGGGACAAGTAAGGCCATGGAGGTATTAAAAAGCTTAAAGCTGGTTAAAAAGCTTAAACTGGTTGAAAATCCTGGAAAATAAACTGGGGAAACAGCAAACACTAGTGTTGGATCATATGAGAGTTTTTATGCAGAAATCTGTGATTTGACCTATTTTATCTGAGAGCTTGAGATAAACTAACCCTTCCCCATTGTAATCGATGATCTTCAAGCCGTGGAAGGAATTGCCATAGAAAGAGACCCTGGCTTGAAAAGGTTCATGAATATCCCCAGCCAAACCTATCCATGCAAATTCCCTTTATCTGTGTTGTCTTCTCCTTATATGTGCACATCGCCAATTTAGAAAATGGGGGGTATTGGAGCTGAGTGATGTGAATTAGTTTTGGATTTTACTGGTATCTGTATTAATTTCCTGTCTGTATTATTTTTCTGTTTCTGGTCAAAGTATCCTTCTTACCTGTTCCTTTAAAAAATAAAAATAAAAAAATAATCTCTGATATGCAAAAAAAAATTTATTTTTAATTTCCTGTAAATCCTCCATAAGCTAGGTGTGTTAAAGAGGAAGGATAAAGAACATCTTACAGAATTACAATGTGTCTGTTTTTTTTTCTTTCTTTTGTTGGCCAGGAATTTTTCCCCTTGAAGATAAAATCAGAACATGTATCTAATCTGAGGATACCTGGCGATCTTCAGTCATGGGTTTGAAGTTTTTTTTTTTTTTTTTTTTTCTTTCATTTTTCTCATCAGATGTGAGAATGGTTTTTTGAAGTTCCAAAGCAGTTAAATGGGTTGATAAAAATTAGAAAGTGTATCGTTGGGTGCTGAGCCTTTCATGTGCATAATACTAACTCCAAAATAATCTTTGTGTGCCTGCTCACATTAGCAGCTTAGTTTTGTTGTTTTTTTTAAAGACATTCTACAGTTGTGTTTTGGAAATGTGAGTTATTTAGAAGAAAACCTTGAAATCAAATAATGTATCATCCCTAGCACTAAGTTAGTTATTTAACCAGTCTGGGGAGAAGTGAGACTCTTCTACTAAAAACGTTCAGGCAATATTATTTAACAACTCCAGTAAGGCTACTGTTGTGGAGTGTGTGACTAGGAGATAAAAATTTGATTGCACCTCTCCTGAAGTATTTCCTAGTTTTTCAAAAAGAAAATTCTAGTGAAACAACTGATGCAGAGTTAATGTTAATTCTAAAACAACATGGAGCCATGGAGTTTGAAACTTTTCTGTTTGCAAGAACATGCGTTTTACTAAAAGTAGGTCTCATCTGAACCAAAAAGCAAATTGTCCATCTCATTAATCCCAACTTGATCTGCTCATGTTCTGCTCTTTACATGTATATAAGCGTGTAGCTAAAAAATTGTTCCATGTGTGATGCCAATATTCATCTGAAGGAATAGGAATTAATTTAGAAAAAGTAGTCCAGCTTTGAAATGTTTTTGATCCTTCAGACTCAGAAAGCAGGTAGTAGAGATTAAATTGTGGCAATGCACAATCATACTAGAGAGTAGGGATGCAAGGGTGAAGCTGAGGCAGGGGAAGTTTAGACAGGTTCTTCACTGAGAGGGTGGCTGCACACCGGAATAGGCTCCCCAGTGAAGTAGTCACTGCACCAAGCCTGTCTGAATTTAAGAAGAGATTGCACTGTGCACTTAGTCACATGGTCTAAACTTCTGGCTAGACCTGGGTGGTGAGAGGAGTTGGACTTGATGATCCTTATGGGTCCCTTCCAGCTCGGGATATTCTATGATTCTATGATTCTAAGTTAGGGGGAAATCAAGCTCTACTTTTTCTTGACACTTGGTGTTTGTGTTTCTGAACACCAAAACTACAAACAGTGAAATATATGTGGAGATTAAAAAGGACATTTTTATATATGGTATTGGGTGAGAAACCCAATTTAAATGTTCTGGAAGATTAATATATAATAAAGTAGTTGTACAGGACTTAGCTGTCTGTTAAGTCAGAAACAGATGTGGTCTGTCAGGTTGGCAATACTGGAGGACTTTGAATGAAATACCTGTATTGTTCTTTCCAAAACCTACATTTGCTAAGAAAGAGACAACAGAATTTAATAACAAGCTGGTAAGTTTGCTTTGTGTATGCGTAGGGTACTGTTCGTAAAAAAATATTTTGCTAATATACTGAATTGGGAGAAAATAAGATGCAGCTGTTGTGACATTACAGCATTTTGAAAGAGCTGAAATGAAGCCAAGAGTTACCTGCTGTAACCCAGGAGATGAAATCCTCTCTCCCACTTTGAAAGGAAATCTATTTGTCCAGATTGGAAGTGAGGCAAAACGCCAGCAGCACACATCAGGTGGTGAGAGTCACCAGAACGAAAAAAAACAGACCTATAAATTGTGAAATAATGCTTTCCCTCCATTCTCAAGTATGAAGTGTGCCCTCAAGCCTCCCAGTTCCAATCCTACTAGCAGAGTCTGTGGCATGAAGATACAGTTAGAGAGTGCGTAAGCAACTGGGCATGCTCAAGTCCAAGGAATGAAAAGGGGATGCATTCAAGGGTGCCAAGGCAGTTGGTGAAATTCATTGTGTAGGCTGCTGTCATCTTTAAGAGGTCGTGATAATCAAGAAAGGTTACTGAGCCTTTTGAGTTCCTTTTACTTAGCTGGGATGTTTCCATCTGCATGTATGAGCCTGGTGCCACTTGTTTTTACACCATGGAGTACTTCTGAGAAAACTCAGGCTTCATCTTCTCTACATCCTCTCAGTAAGCAGCTATAGTCAGCCATCAGGTCCACCCCCAAGGCTTCTCTTCTTCTCAAAGGAGTTCCCTCAGCCTGCCCTTGCCTCCCACGTGCCCCAGGCCATCGCTATTTTGAATGCCCTGTGCTGGACCCATACTGCACACATTGGTATCTTTCTTGTACTGGGGAGACCAGAAGGAGATGCAGGAGTCCAGATGCAGTTGCAAAAGTGCCAAATAAAACACGATAGCATTTGTGCTTTTTTATTGTTTTTTGTTTCTTTCCTTATTATTATTATTATTGCTATTTATTGCCCAGTCTTGGGAAGAACTAATGAAGCATCTTGTATGGCTCAATGCATTCCAGCACTTCTTCCAGGTGGACCTGAAGTCTTCTGCTTCTTCAGAGGAGCATCTGTCTTCCTAACTGTTTTGACTGATCTGCCATGGAGGGAGTGGCTTGTCTTCAAGCACCCTTTGGGTCACGTTCTCATCCTCAGACTGAGACACCCCCAGCCTCCATGACCCAAGGCCCACAGTGGCCCTCTGAGGAGGGGCTGATGATGCCCTGGTGCAGCAACCCAAAGAAAGCCAAGTCCGCTCTCGCCCACTTGTTTGGACTCTACAGAAGAGATGCCACCTCTTAACAAGTATGGGGGATGGGAAAGAAGACCATCCTGAAGGTAAGCCTGCAAGATCTCCTAGCAATCAACAATTCCATTTGTTCACACACAAGCCTGCAAGATGTCCATGGATGGCCTCTCCCAGCCACTTTTGGGGATGGGGGCTGTGCTGTGGATACAGAGCAGTTCAGGTGCTTCTGCAACACTGAGAACATGTCCTCAAAGAACGGAGCCTTGGCACACTGGTGTTGTGCCAGGTCAGCTGTGTTGGAGGTGCATGCACCTCCACTGGTTCATCTTGAGGTGGATCCACCTCCATGAGCTCCGCATCATCAGTCACAATGCTGACCATTACTCTTGAGTCACAGGAGCTGTTTCTCCTCCCCTTCCATGAGAAGGAATTCAATGGGATGTGGCTTCCCCCCTCCTGGTTCCCGGAACCAGTTCCCTTCTGTCCCATTAAAAGGTGGGTAGCTGCTACTCCAGGTTCTCTTACTTCCAAACATGCTAGGCTGTCAACACAGGACCTAGAAGCTCAACAAGTGGTTGGACAGCTGCAGGAGGAGTTTCCAAGACCCAGAAAGAATGTGGGACAGATAGCTGCAAATGTAGTATCAGGAAACCTCTGTGCTACCCCTGTGATGATGGGTCATATGTCTGGCAAAAGACAGTAGTATTGCGAGTGGGGTTTTAAGTCTTGAAAAATGACCTCATGTGGAAGGACGAGAATGGTCGGGGGGCTGAGAAACCTTTCCATGGGAATGGCTATCCCTGCACCATGTTCCTTACCACGTGGACAGGATGTCCCTTGACCACAGACAGTGTTCTCCACCACTCCTTGTGTGACTTGGGCTCAAGATCACTCCTCATCACGTGCTGGGGTCCCTGAGACACAAAATGGTAATAAAAATTTTTTTGGAGGGTTAGAATTCCTTCATAAATATCCTAACAATGACATGATTGACAGAGAGCCACCAAAGTCCTCGGGACACGAAGGGGGGAGGCCCTCAGGCTGAAGCTCCTTCCCATGGCAACACGGCCATAT